>JAQMCX010000033.1:11327561-11349273 GCA_029814765.1 Acanthurus leucopareius
TATATACATATATATATATATATATATATATAGATGTGGTGTCGGGTGAAGAAGACGATTGTCCAGGGCAGGATTTGGGTGACAGTATCCTTTCTGTCAGGGATACTGCATCACATTTTCAGAGGGTATAACTTGGGTCTAAGGTCTTACACGTCATTTTCAATAACCCACATTGTCCTCTTTGGATTTTAACCAGTATCAGACACTCATTTTTCCTATATACTGGGTCATTTCTAATTTTGAATAGTCTTGTGAGATTTTGCACCAGTTTTGCTTGCCCCAGAGCAACGTAGTTTCACGTTCAGTACTTCCCGACTCTGTTCAGAGCTTTTTGGGAACTGTGATAGAGGGTTTTTGCAGGTCTCAGCCAATCACAATAAACCCCAGACTCCACCTTACCTAATTCCTCTGTTACTTGTTGTGTGTACCCGTCATGCATTAGGGAGAGTATCTTCATCTCACCCTGAAAACTGCAACAAAAAAACCTCCTCCTGAGTCTACAAACGTCGCGTTTTAAACCTCAGAGCTTTAGCCTCCCTCGCCAGCATCCAGGTGTCAGTGCTGATGTGAAATCGAGATGATTTCCCACTACGTTAATGGTGTGGGGGTTTTTTTTCTTTGTGAACTGAAAGGTCTTAAGTGTGTTGAATTAAAGTTTTTCTTTCAGCTGTGGGGTTTGTTGTTCCAAGTTTCTTTCCATTCAAACCCTCAACCCCTCTGTCAGGCCCTTTTCCCACTTTCATTCTTGTTCCTCTCCCTGTGGGCTGCATTTGAAAATAGCAAAGAGAGGAAAAGGAGGCCTTAATTTCATTCACCTGTGGCAAATCTGTTCCTCCATTACTGGTGAGAGGATGAACCTATGTACTTGTATGACCAATCAGTAGCTAAGCAATGCCTGCGACCAAACCCAACCTGTCTTTGCAGAGAAAAAAGGATGGAGAGAGTTACTCTAAGGTCCCCAAAACTTTATTAAGGTCAACTGTTTTCCTCAAGCATTAGCTTCTGGCAGAGGTGTGATAATTAGTCAACCTGCCTTTCCAGTGCCAGGGATTTGTAAATGTATCCTGTTCTGCTTCAATTTTCCCTGACAAGGTTTTGTACTGCAGGCCTTCTCATGTTATTATGCATCCTCGAAAGTCACGGTCCCTCTGCTTGCTGCCTTGTAACTCAAGATTGTCTGTTGGTGATACTTTACCAACAGATGCTTGATGTCTCATAACAAGGGCAGATACACGATCTGTGTGTTTAGGAAGCGAGAGGAACTCTGAAGAGGTGAAAACAGAAAACAACGGAAGTGTCTGATTTGGACCTCTTGGAAGTATCACCACAACAGTGCATTTATTTATTGTGAATATGTTTTCTGTCTAGCATGAGCTGAAGTCCTCTGGGTGGCTCTGGTCTGATGTCATGAACTGTTTAATACCCCCGGTGGATAAAACAATGGAGTCCTTGTGTTCACATTTATCCATCAGTAGTAAACACTAATATTACTGTTAAATGGATAGTTACTCAATAAATATACATATTCATGTCCTTGCTCTGAATTAGATGAGATAATTTTACATATACATTATACGTATGAAACTACAGCCAGCAGCCATTAGCTTAGCCTAGCACTAAGACTTTAAACACAAGAGAAATGGCTAGCCTCTCTTTGTTAAAGTTGCTGTGTGTAAGATTTAGGTGATCTATTAGAAAAAATCGAATTTAATATCCATAAACATTTTTTCATTGTTGTGTTATCACCTGCAAAAAAGAACTGCAGTGGCTTCTTTACCTTACTATGAGCCCTATATAGTCTGTCTACTCTCACAGAATCTGTTGTACTGGTCCTTAATGCAATATGAACAGAGTACAGATCACAAACAGAACCCAGGACAATTTTTTTATTTTATTTTGTATATTTTAAAGGCTGTTGTTGCATATTATAAAGGCTCTCCTTCCTGCTTAGACTATGCGCAAACTATGCGCAAAGGGATATTTAGTTGTTTGCAATCTGCAAACTCACCACAAGATGCCACTAAATCCCACACACTGGACCTTGAAAAAAAAAACCAAAGTGTGAAAAATTAAGAATTTGCCATTTCACAAAAGTAATGTGCTAGACTATTTCTCGACTGGCGCTATTTCCAGCAGTCTCCTGTTTGCTTGGCAGATGCTCAAAGGCAAGAAATCGTTTGGCAAATCAGCAACTGTGTGTCAGTTTTACACTCCATTTTTTCTACAGATTATACAAAAAAGGCATAATGTGTGAATCAGTGCTAAGGTAAGCTATCTGGCTGCTGGCTCAAGCTATATATTTACTGCAGAGACATGAGAGTGGTATTGATTTTTTCATCTTACTTACTGTTCAGACAGAAGCATTTCGCATGTTGTGCGATTATGCTGCAAAAATTGCTTCCCCTTTCACTCCAAATACCTTTCTTCTTCTCTCTATGTCCTCCTCAGCCATCTTCCTCCTCTTACTCTGCCTTAGTCCATTTAGCCGTGCTGGTTAAGTGCTGAATCAGTGCTCCACACGACTTTACAGTCAGTCAGTTGTTTGGACCTTGTGGTAAACCCCGGACACTTTGCTCTTATGCTCTGGGATCGAAATGATTCAGGACACTGGCATGGCTGAGAGTTAGCACGGTGCCAGAGCCGATTACAATGGTGGGAGTCTGAATTCTCTAAATGGGGCAAATCTTGTCAAATTACACGAGAGAGCAGTGTATTGTGTACTACCACACAGGCCGCCACGCGCATAAGCACATGTATATGTAAACAAACAAGTACACTGTGTGCAAAAACTAATGGAGGAGAAACCGTTGTAGTTGCGTGCTGAATGGAAAGTCTTTCACTGCACTGAGACTGTCAATAATTCATAAGAAATCCAGTACATACAGTAACTTAAGACTTTATGTTGAATAGAAACACATACACTTGCTTCTATGACAACATGCATGTTATGTTTGACCCCCCTCAAACACCAGGTTGGACATAAATCACTCTCAGTCCACTCACCTTGACACATTGGCCTCTACTCTGTAAGTGTGGCTGAACATAAACCATTCTGCTGAGCGTTCATGCTTTCAGCACATAGATCAATCACTTCATGTGACACGCCTCCATATGTATCCCTGCAGATCACTTTCACTCATGTGAGTGTCCAAAACACGTGTTTAACAAAGACATAGACTCACAAACTGGAGACTAACAGATAATCTTGCAAACAAGCTTCTCAGCCAGATGATAACATTCAAAAAATGGTAACTGAGCAGGTTTTTTAATACAATATCATGTAAGAATTAAAAAAAAATCCAATTATATAGCAATTTAGACATCCTCTTCACTGGGGCTGCAGCTAAGAATTATCTTTATTAGCAACTAATCCTCAGATTGTGTCAGCACTGTGTGGTTTTTCTCAATCAATCAGTAAATTAATGTGTTGAAAATGTCAGACGGTCAAAATGGCCTTCATAACATCTAAACCCCAAGGTGATGTCATCTAAGTGACCTTTTTGTCTATTTTTTTGTCTGAAAACATGCAGTTATGCTAACACACACAAATGTCAAAGAATCATCTGAACAGTTAATTAATAACAAAAATAACCACCTGTCATATAACCTGCCAGTCAACTAAGTATATCAATCAACTAATTACCTCAAGTCTTTGTTTGTAATTTTCTTGATCAACAGAAAATATAAAGAAATGTCTTATTTTGTCAGATTAAAACATCAAAAACCAAGAGAATTCTGTATTTTATTATAGAAAATAATCAAACAGGCCCATTTTGAAGCTGTATCTGGTTAATTTTGGAATATTTGCTTAAACAATGAATTAAATATCAAATGTATTGCTTATTTGTCTTCTTAGTAGGCAAATCACTCCCAGCTAACCTGCTAATGGTTACCATGTTGTTGTTAAAGCATCTGTTAAACAGTTTTGAGTGTCTATGCATGGCTTACCACGTGCCGTTACCCTGTGGCACTGAAACAGTCAAACTGTAGCCCTGCTCATTCCTTTGGAAAATGACATTGGAGGGCGTCATTCCTGTGTGACCATCTGTTTCCTTGTGATTTTCCCTCCTGTCCAAGTGGCAGAGGAGTGGAGGCAGAGCGAATGAACACTTTAAATGAAAAACGTGATCTATAGAAGTGTGTAACAGTCACATTCAGGAGTGGATTTGGATGAAAATGTATCAGAATGTCCCACGGAGGCTTATTTAGATCAGGACATTCTTTCAAAGCCACCGCTTCTCAAGTCTATATTTATTTAACTTTATGAGCGGCTTGACAGAGAAATGTTGACAGTTTGATGCATGTAGTCCCATGGTGTTTTATATTTTCTAATATGATGGAACTGTGAGGTAGATTACAGTTACCGAAGCGCAGAGGGACAAAGACAGAGGGCGTTTCAAAAAAAAAAGAGGAGGAGGGGGCGGGAAGGCAGACGGTCATCTCAGCTATTAGAACGGGGACAGCTTTGCAAAACTTGCTTTATGTGTCCCTTACAATACAAGCAGGACAGGAGAAGATAGGTGGGGGAAGGGGTGAGGAAGGGAGACAAAAAGGAGGATCGGCTGAGGAAGAAGGGGGCTGCGTCGCAAGGACAAATGCACATAGCATGCTGCAGTAATCTGGAGTGAATACAAAGCAGATGAGAGGGAACGGACGCAAGTACAGTTGATTCACCTCCACAAAGTATTTGTTTGCCTTCAGAAATGTTTGACAGGACTGCAGGGGGAATTAAACAGAGAGGACCTGCAGGCTGCAGAGCTAATACGACACTGTGACGTGTCGACTGGAGAGAAGTGTGTATGTGTGTGTGTGTGCTTGTATGTGTGTGTGTGGGAGAGAGCTTAACAATTCAACTATAGCATGTCAAAGAGTTGAGTCATTCAGGGAATGTCTGAAACAGAAGACAGTGTTTTGATTGAAATTTTACCAGGATCACTTCCAAGAGCACTGACCTCAGAGAGTCAGTGTTTCTAGCTCTTAGAAAATAAAATATAAGCGTGGATTAACCAGAGCAGAAGCTAATTATATCTCTAAATTGAGCACCTCTTCTCTCCAACCTCTACCGCTCCTCCTCCCTCATCCCCTTCTGCATTCAGGTGTTTGATAAGCCTTAAGCACATGGTTGAGACACGCGTAGCATGTAGCCGCAGTTTTGCATCCGTGCAGTCATGCAACACATGCAACCATCTCGTTAGGTCCCTCCTGCATTCAACACCCGTCCCACCCTGTTCCACATCTCACCCCTCATGCCCTTCATTATCCCGCAGTGTCCCGTGTTGGGTGACCCCTAGCAGAGGCTCGCAATCTTCTGCTTAACTGACTGTCCTGGCTCGAACACCAGCGTCCCCCATGCATGCCAATTGAATTTCCCTTGAGATGAGACACCACTGCAGTTCCTCCGGGACACAAAGAGAGGAAGAACGGATCAAATGAATTTGATATCATACTTGATATTGTTTTCTACCTATTTTCAGTCTGTTAATATCAGCTGATATGGATCCCATCTTTGAAATAAGATGAAGGGCTAATAGATCATTGCACCTTCAAAGGAGTACAAAGAGAAGGTTGCATAGGTTTTTCTAACAATGACACTGATGTAGCACTAAAAATGTTCACTCAGTTTGTCATTTTGGAAGTGTGTGTGTGTCCACATGATGAAATTAAGACCAATTTTTGTTCTCCTCTTAGCTCCATTCTGGTCTTCAGAAGGAAACATCTTGCTTTGTAGCTGCTAAGTAACCATTGTCACACTCACAAGCCAATCACAAACTTTGTCATTTAGTGCCGAGCAAGTAGCATACAGTCAGTTTTTCAGAGCTTTTTAAATGAAAACAGCCACGTCCGCAGCAGTAAAATATGCTTAGTGAGAATGAACCCAAACAGTTCTGTTATGGTTAAAAACAACCAGATTGAAGACATTAAAACACTCTGTCAAACTCAGGGGAACAGTAGAGTCAGGTAATAAATCTCAGTAGGTTCATCACTAAAGGAACCACTTTCACACACAAGTGGTCATGGGAGTCATTGCTATTAAGAAAACATTGGTTGTAGCTGATATAAAATCAATAACTTATGATGGATGTTGGACTGAATTTTTAACATTTGACCAAATGACTTTTCAGAATAACTCAAGTAACAGAAAACTGCAGTTCTAAATTAAAGTGCTGTCAGTTGCTTTTTATTAGATAATAACTGTATTAGTGGACTCAAAGCAAAAAGGTAGTCTGAATACTGCAAATGTAGCATTTCTCAACACATTTCATGTTCTTTGCCAAACACTTAAAATCCCGTGGGGGAGCCTTGAGGTTGAGGGTCATAAAGGACTAAAAGCCACTAAAGTAATTCATAATTCAACATGAGGACAAAATGCAACGCTGAAAAAGAATGAAAAACATCTTTTCTTTACCTCTTTCACTCTCTCTCTCTCTCCATTCATCCCCTCTCTGCCTTTTCACTCTGTTTTACTGCTTGTCCATTCCACTCACCACGTCCCTAAAGGGAACTTGCTCTCTTTTGACATTTTAGTTGTTCTCTTTGTCTTGTTGAAGAGTGTTTCACTGTTAGGTTTAGGGTTTTTATTTTGTAATCTCAGTCTAAAGTAGAAAAACCTTCAATTACCCTGCCATGTTTCTCAGAATATAACAGCAATGATGACAACAGTGATGATGATGGTGCAAGTAAAGGCTATTCCTGTAACACACCCAAGGTTATACTCACACGGCACGCTAAGTGGCTACATTGAAAGTCTGTGAGTGATGGCCACAGTACAGTCATTCACCTAAGATAATAGATTAATCACTGGATCCCGCTCTGAGCCATTGCTTAGGTTGCCCTTCAGGAGAACATTCGGTATTTTACATCACTTAAACCGTCATTTTTCATGCCTCATTCATGTGCACATTGCAGATCATCACTCAATGTCTTCTTATCATTGCTGACTCTGCAGCAGTGGTCGCCCATTTGCTTTGCCCTCTTGGAAAGACTCCACATCCTTCTGTCTTTCCAGGGCGCTGTTTGTCATACTAATGCTGATCAAACATCACCATCAGTGCACATGGCACAAAAGAACTATAAATGGAAGCAAATTCCTTTATTTGTCTTTATATCTCTGTCAAGGTCACTCACCCTCCACCTCAGAAACGATAATTGTTCATTGAGCAATAAGCCGGACTGAATGATCACAATCTTGCTCCTCTACATCCAACCTTTTACGCCAGCTGTATGAGCAGTATTTGGCTTAGTCCTGTCCTTGGTGCCTGAAAGCAGAGGCTAACGCAGTGGTTGTCATGGTGACAGAGAGCCAGGCAGAGCTGTGGTAATACTGTAATGATAAAGCTCTTCTGGATTGTGCCGCAGTAAACACAGCACCACTGGGGTCCCGTTAAGGAAGAGCACAGCGCACCGCCGTGCATGCAAAAACGCCTGTAGGGCTAATATCATCTCCGACAATCTCTCCTTGGTTATATCACTTACATTCATTCTCTCCCAACACCTCCTCCTTTCTTCCTCTTTATCTCTTTATTGCACTCTCGCTTGCCGATGCCCTGCTCTCTCCCCTTTGATTGGCGAAATTCACGTCATTGTCTACTCTCCTCCGCTCATCTTTTCATCTCCCTTCCCCTTCATTCCTTCACTCTCTCCTCTTCAGTCATCCATCGAAACACAATCAACAATCTCTATCATCGTCTTCCTTTCACAGTTGCTCTCTCTCTCTCACTCTCTCTCCCTGGCTCTTGCTCTCTCCTCTCTCCTTGTCTCTGACTCCCGCTCTTTTAAATTTATGTTGATGATCTTTCCAAATCTAATTTCAGAGTCTAGAGAGCGAGGGAGACTCTATTGGGCCTTGAAGGTCATTGGGCTGCAGGTGTCACACATGGAAGCTTTACTGGAGGGAATTCGGTGCATTAAGCTTTGCACCAATATTACAGCATGCCTTTGAATTGTATATCCAGTGTTAATGCATACACATACACAAACCTTCATGTTGCAGCAAAGAGAGGGATGGAGAGAGAGAGTGCCCGAGGAGATAAATAAGTGTAAAGTGACAGATTGTTACTCCTCCTTTTGTCATCTTCCTCCACCTCTATCTTTCTCTCTGTCTCTCCACTCATCCCTCTCCATCACTTCAGCGCAGTGCTTATGTAGCCACCACTTACTATCTGCGATCAACATAGGCTGTTTGTCTCTCTCACATTGTGAGTCATGTCCAGACACATACACACACTCACACACAAATACTTGTACTTGTACTACTGCTTGTGTCAGCGAAGGTACTCACAAGCACCTTACTCTTTGTTTGACCATCACGACTAAATAACTTACCTTAACCTAGATTTAACCTCAAAACTTAAAACTAGGTCTAAACCTTCAAACAGCTCTTTAAAGTTGTAACTAAACTAAAATGTCCTCACTTTCCAAATATGTCCTCACTCTGTTGTGTTAGAAACCTGGTTCTCACTTTGTAGGAAGTACAAGTACATGCACACACATACACACTTTTGGCAAGTGGCTAAGCCAACACGTGATTACACAGGTTTCCATACACATGGGATGACACAGTTTGACTTGGCTTGTGCATTTTTATCTAAACAGAGCTAACTGGTTAAATTTGTTTCTTTCATTGATGCTATGCAGACGTTGTTTACCTGTTGGGGGTGAGATGTTAAAAAAGATCCCTGTTTTCTGAGGCTCTTCATCTAACATGTTACTGCCTGTACTCTTCCTCCCTGGAGTATTACTAGACTTGTTTTTATTGAAGAATAGCTAACAAAACTCCACTTATTTGGTGATAAACACATTTAATTTCCTTAAAAATTCTTTTACAATCAAAGTCCCTTATTATTTTGTTATATAAGTGGTTTTATTATGAAGCAGTGAAATCAGGAAATGTTGGGTTTTCATCAGCAGTAACTTAATATGACTCCTCCACAGCTAACAGCGCGCATGATGAAACAGTTAATTAAAGCAGATATCTTAAAGTACAAACAGGGACGCAGGAAGGAAGCTAAACTTCAAACCACAGATTCAGTAAGAAGCTACAAAAGCACTGAGAGCTGAACACACAGAGACTTTTTAAACCGCCTTTCTCTCTGATCTTCTGCAGAGACATCAGTTGAATCTCGCAAAACACATCTGTGAGAGATAGAAAGGGAGTCGTCACGGCTTGCTGCCCTTGGCGTAACGCCATTGCAATGGCGCTTTTCCCCGATTCCAGAGATGGTCTATCTCAGGCACAGCTCGGCACAACTCAGCACGTTTAAACTGCCAATGGAAACACAAATCAGCATAACATGGTTTGACTTTACATGACTCAATGTGCCAACGGAAAAGCCCTGGCAATATGCATGCAGATTCATCTACACCTGCGTGTTACATTTAGGTTTGATGAATAGCTTTGAGCACATTTTTATAATTGTTCAAGTGGGGGAAGTGTTTCTCTATCACTCCTCACACACACAGCAAATCTTTGCTTGACATGCTGCTGAATATTTAAAAAGCACTGACTGCTGTGATGGATTGAACAATATTGATTGGTTTTTCTGATCTACAGTGTAATCCACTGTGCTCTGCCATCTTAAAATACTGTATGATTTAATTACTGAAACCATGAATGAGTCTTTGTTTCATTAGCAGCAATATTGTGATGTGGCTTTTAACTACAGTGTGTTTGAATTAATTACAGCACAGTAGAATAGGTTAAAGCTGCACTTAGCATGTTATTGTAAAGTGCAACCCACTGTAAATTTTTTTCTCTATCATGTGTTTTTGATTCCCATTCTACAGTTTTATTGACAAGTTCCTCCTCACTATTGTTTAGCAACAACTTTTGTATTTCAGTCTCAGGTTGTGAGATTGGAGGACACGTGTTATTTTGTGTGTGTACAAGATTTCCCACCTGACACCAAAGTTTAATTTAGAGAAAAGAGGGTGAATCTGAAAATCAGGAGAGGCTTCAAAGCTGAATCACAAACCCCTGAGTGCCGTCGCTGTATTCATACTGTACCAGCGAGACGAGAAAAATAGACAGCTTAGAAGATATTGTTTTGGCGTGGGAGTATGTTAATTCAGGAGTGTCTGAGTAAAAATGATACAATAGTCTGGATAAAATCTGATCAGCACAATAGTGTAGTATTTATTTATTTATTTATTTTAGGCCGTATATCAAAAGCAGATGTTTCTTTCCACATTAATTTTTCAGTTTTATCTCTACTTTCTGGTATATTTTTCTTACTTTTTTTCTTTTTTTCATGTTTCTGAGTATTTTCTTGTGGCAGTAAACACAATAACTGTTTTTTAGATGCATGAACATTTAAACTCACCTGCTCTGTTTAGAAAGTATTTTTCAGTGAATGAAGAGCCTCATGAATATTACACTGAGCTCTGGTTAAAAATAAATAATATTTTGACAGTAGCCAGTACAGTGTATGGTCTATTTAAAGCGTCTGCTCAGCTTAATCTGCAAAACAGTTATTTTTGTAATGTTTCTTTATTTTTTTACTATTTCTCAGTGCAGTATTTTTCTAAAAAAAATAGATCACTTTTACCCTGGCTGTTGAGTTCATTACATCACCTGATATACCTTCTGTGTTTACATCAGGGTTTATTGTCATTAGATAAATGTATATGACATTTTAGTACATCTTGACTCTCATTTTTATACATTTCTAACATTTTCTTACATAAAAAAAAACAAAACAGAAATCCCTCTGTCCTGCGGGGTGACAGAAGTCGCTTTCATGGCTAAGGCCTGTCATTTACTATTAGCCTTCAGTCCACTGATAACTTCCTTTCTTTTTCTTCTCTTCCCTCTCTTACTTTTGTCCTTCTTTTTGTGCTTTCTGTCCTCTTCCCTGTCTTTTTGAAAGTCCTCTTTGCATGACACAGTCACATCACTTCGGGATCATCAGAACGACGAGCTACCTCAGCTTATCTTAGCAAAGCTTAGCTCAGGATACTTTCCTCTGTCAGCCTTGAATTCTGCCCACTGTTTTTGGCAGTCGGTCCTCTCCTTCTCTCACTTTTTATCGTGCTCTGTCCTTCTTGTGGATTGCTTCAACTTTTTTTCCTTTGTGCTTCTCTACGCATGGATCCACATCGTCTGGTCTCCCTCCCACCTGTCCGCCCCCTCCTGTGTCTCCACCTGTGCAGCCTACATAGGAGATATGATGCTACTGCAGTTTTGCCACTTTCCTCTGTTGTGTATGTGTGTGTGTGTGTGTGTTTGTGTGTGTGTGTGTGTTTGTACATTTGTAATGACAGCATACGTCAGATCTAAAAGTACTGCAGCAGGAAATAGAGACTCACTGAGGACAGATCACACACATTTCAGCCTCTTTAGCATCTACAAGTGCCAGAGCTCATCTCCTCAGTTTAACAGTTCTAATATTACTTACATTGCTGATGTCATTGTAAGGGATAATGGTAACAGTAACATTTAAAAGAAAAATAAATACACAGCACTTCAGGGCAGTACTCTCCTTATTGCCCTGATTTGTCCATGTGAAGGTTTTTTTGGCTCTCAGCCAATGAGGGAGCATCCTGAGCAGGTCCTGCTGGTGCTATCCTGCTTCCCCGGGACAGAGGGGCTGGTATGGGTATAGAGGTAGGAGGGTGATTGAGAACCTTAGACTGTGTGTGTGTGTGTGTGTGTGTGTGTGTGTATGTCTGTATGTGTGTGTGTGTGTGTGTATGCATGTGTGTTTTCACGATACAGAGGGGGAGAGCACTGCAGCAATCTGAGAAAGTAGGTCAGACACCGACTAGCGAGAAACATAGCAGAGGAGAAAAGAGGTAGGGAGAAGAGATGGAGAAGGAGAGGGAAAAAAAATGGCCGGAGAGAGAGTGTGTGTGAGAATAACAGAGGATGAAAAACCTGAAACGAACCTGATAATTGTTGAAGTATCGGTATAGTGTATCCTTAAAAAACATCATGATGCAAAATTGCACTCTACACCTACTGCTTCTGTAGAGGAGTTTCCTTAAAGCAAAATGACTACTTACGTAACTAAAACTGCTAATTTAAAAAAAAACAAAAAACAAACCCATTATAGCTACTTAAAGCTACACACTGGACACTGACTTGTAACTACAACACTGACTTTCCTTTAAGGTCACATCTTTAGTAAATGCTTGTCAGTTAATCTGTTCAATAAATGCAGTGACTATGAGTCTTAAGTGTTCTGTTTAGTCTGTTTCTGTCATGATGGCATTCAGAGAAAATATGTGTAGGCTCTCATCCAATTTCCAATTCAAGGAAAAGCTGGGAGAGAGAAGCGAGACCTTTCAAATAAAAAACAAAAAAAACAACACAACTTAAACTGGTTCCCTTCATTTGCTTACTTATAAGGCTGCCTCTTATAAGTATGTTGCTCTTGATATTACATAAGTGCATAATGTCGAAAAAATACACGGTCACACACACACACAATACACTGAGGGCACTCATGCTTCTTATATATATGGGCTCCACTCAAGTATGAATTACCTTTCTCTTTTGCTCTTCAGGCCATGTCTGTGTTTTATTATTTATTTCATAAAGCACAAAGTATACTCTATAAATACACAGCGGGGCTGGTAGGAATGGGTTGCAATAGGAAAAGATGTGCAGTAGCCGTTCACACACCGGTGCTAGCACGCTACTGTCATCGATTCAGTGACAAGTGAATGGGCTGCTTTAAAAATGCTCAGGTACATATAGACAGCAAGATGCATATCACAAAGAAAGCTGATGGAAAGAAAATAGTCTTTGAGTGATGAAAAAGCAAAATAAATTGTTTTTGAAAACGACAGGGGTCTATGTAGTGGAACAGTGCTATAACTTGGCTTATTTTTGCTTTCTGTCCAGGATGTTTACCACCAAGAGGAAAATTTGGGGAGTAAACAACCAAACATGGCTGTCAGACAAAGTATAGAGAGGGTGCCACATGTGGAAAGGCTACTAATGCAATTATGGGCAAATTATAATTAATATTTCAATTTGCAAAAAAGTACTTTAGTAATGTTTGTTGCTTTTTGGGGTGTTAAAGTAAAAACAGTGATTCAGCTCAGGTAGCTTAAAACTTAAAGTTACAAATATTTTATGTGTAAATGGGCAGCTGTCATGGAGTTAATCTGTTAAAAAAGGACCGAGGTTGTGAAGTTTGTCGATTTCTAAGTATTGAAAATGCAGATTTCAAGCTAGCTTGTGTTAGTGTCCCGCTGCAGGGCCTGACATCATACTCTACAGCTGTAAACAAATGTTTGTTTGCTGAAAACTGCAGTTCGTTTACTCTGACAGTTGCACCAAACTCATGTTTTGACACTTATAACACAGAACACGCAGAGAGCTGTGGAACTGAATTGTGGGATTTTTCCCTTGTTTACTGGACTATTGCATACTGGTTTTCAGTTATCTGTTGATCTAATCTTTATACTTTTTTCCTGTCTTCTCTGGCAGGATGCATATCACAAAGAAGTTAAAATAATCACTCCATTCATTTCCAACCCATTTTTCTTTTCCTGTTTTATATTCAGAATTACCTTAATGCATTGTAATTATTTCTCCTTGCCTTATACATTTTGACCTCTGTGTCATCTAACTTGAAATTATAGCCAGGACTTAGAGGTTTTGGATCAGACTATTTCTTGAGCAGAAGTCAGATATCAGGCAACTAAGACTTAAAGTAAAATTGAGACTTTTTTAATTCAGTCTTATCATATTGTAAATTTAAAACAAAAAGTATATTTCAAACAAAATGCACTGTCAGACAAGAACAAAAAAGTTGACATTTTATTTATAAACCCATAGTACGATTAATAATTTAATCAACTTAACCAAGTTATTTACGGATGGCACACGATATGACATGATACTGACAGCACATCATCTTTTATGGCTTCATTGTTCATCACAATTATTTATGACTGTCACATATAATTGGATCAGGCCTAATGAGTCTGATTGTCCTTTGACTTTGGTCACAACAGGCCAAAATGTGCTAGGGGCCTTGACAGTGTGGATCCATTTGTCCTTTGTTTCATTACAAAACAGATCTTTTTGAAAAAAAAATATGTTTATACACCAGACTTGGGTGAATTATCCAAGGGCTGAATGAGTGCAACATTTTTATTGTCTGTAAATTGCTCACTTTTCCACATATAGCTTAGTATAGTTGTATATAGTTTGGTAAAACATAAATTAGTCATTTCCTGGTTTCAAACTTTGCCAATGCTGTAGGTTTTCTTTTATGCTTTTCTATGTTCTCTTTGCCTTAATGGGCTAAATTAATTGCAACTAACTCTGTCTCTTTCCCTTTGTTTTGTCTTCCTGTTTGCTGGTTTCTTCCTGTCTTTCAGTATGTGGCATTCGGCTCCTTATTCTTCATCCTCATCTCCATCTCCACTTTCTGCATGGAGACGCATGAGGCCTTCAACACCATCATTAACAAGACAGAGATCGTCACGATTGGGAACACGACTCATGAGGAGATCGTATACGAGGTGGTAACTGACAGCTGGTTGACGTACGTAGAGGGCGTATGCGTCATTTGGTTCACCATAGAGGTCCTTCTGCGAGTCACCTTCTGCCCAGACAAGCTGGAGTTCTTCAAAAGCACCCTCAACATCATCGACTTTGTCGCCATCCTGCCCTTTTATCTGGAGGTGGGCCTGAGTGGTCTCTCCTCCAAAGCTGCCAAGGATGTCCTGGGGTTCCTCCGCGTTGTCCGATTCGTCCGTATCCTCCGAATCTTCAAGCTTACCCGCCACTTTGTGGGTCTCCGTGTCCTTGGCCACACCCTTCGTGCCAGCACCAATGAATTCCTCCTGCTCATCATCTTCTTGGCCCTTGGTGTCCTCATTTTTGCCACTATGATCTACTATGCTGAACGAATTGGCGCCGACCCGGATGACCCGACAGCAAGCGCCCACACCAACTTCAAAAACATTCCAATTGGATTTTGGTGGGCTGTTGTGACCATGACCACACTTGGTTATGGAGATATGTACCCGGAGACGTGGTCAGGGATGCTGGTGGGTGCGCTGTGTGCCTTGGCTGGTGTGCTGACCATTGCTATGCCTGTACCTGTAATTGTCAACAACTTCGGCATGTACTACTCTCTGGCCATGGCCAAACAAAAGCTGCCCAAAAAGAAGAACAAACATATCCCCCGAGCACCCCAACCAGGCTCCCCCAACTACTGCAAGCCGGATGCCCTGGCTATGGCTACAGCATCACCACAAAGGCTCTTGGGAAATGTCCTGGGTGGAGTGATGGGGTCTGGAGGCATTGGGGGTGACTGCCCTCTCGCCCAAGAAGAAATTATAGAGATTAACAGAGGTGAGAAATTTGTTTTTTTTCTGTGTAATGTCTCTTTATTTTGTCAACAAACATCTTTTGACAGCCCAAAACATACAGAGGTTCAGTAATATGTAAGATTCATTTACTTTGTTGCAGAGTTATGTTCATGTTGTGTTATGTAATTTTACAGTCAAAGTAAGCTGGTAAAAACTGTCCAGCATGCTGCTGGGAAATTTGACAGTTACTGATAGCAATTGTAGGCATGCACATTGATGTTGGAGGAACTGAATGCCAAAATGTCAAGAGAAAGAAGTGGAGTACAGTCAAGAAGTGATGCATAGTTGATTCTGGATCCACCCTGGAGAAATCACTGGCCCATCAGAACTCATGTGTAATTTATGATCAACTGGTAGGTCCACGGCTGCCTTAAGGCGCCCATCTGTCAGTGAAAAACAAACACCATAGAAGGAAAATGAACTCAATTATCTGTTAAAACAGCTTAATGCATCTCAATTTGGGCTGACTCCACATATTTTCTCTCTGGCATTAGCTGCAAAATCAGGAGGAGAGGTAATTTGGCTGTTTGTTTGCTCTTTGCATGCTGCAGCATCGAGGCGTCAGTCACATGCAACAGTAATGCACCTTTAATGCATTACTTTACTGCCTTAGTCATCGGTGAGACAGAAAATATTGGTTTCATCAGTGCTCTTGCTACATCCTGTCTGCTTGGCTTTCTTCCAGTCTGAAAAGCTTTCTTGTAGGTTGTGTGAGTAGATCTTTCAGCAGGAAGTTGTATTAGTCAAAAATTTTGACGGCTGGCTCCAGGATCGCTCTGCAGGACTGTCACCACATGGTCAGACACATCACAGAGCAACACATTCGCTCGGGTAGCATATTTTAACATAATGCCTCCGTGAATGTGTGGGCAATCACTACGGCAGTCATTAAAGAACATGAGCTGTCACTCGACATGTTTGACAGGTTTACAGGATATTTCTCTGACTTTCCAGTTTATTAATACAATGGCCTGTGATGTGTCATGATTTATTATGGGGTCTGAAGCCAAGTATCCAGAGCCAAATATGTGATTAGAATTTTTACTTTTAATCAGATTTACAGCAAAAAACATCCTAAAATTATGTTAAGAATGATTTGTGCAGGTAAAAAATACAAATTGACCTAATTTTAGTACTAAAATGATATCTTATATAACATTTTATTTTGATCTTAGGGTGCTGTGTTCACTGTTTTTTGCAGAATCATAACTTGACAAGAAAAATCCCATTTGTTGGTATACTTTGGAGACTATTTACAGACTTCAAAATGCCATTTTGCTCTGGAGCAGGGTTTAAAGCTAAGGAATTTTCTGTCTCTGAAATTTGTTTTGAGTGTCAGAAGGAAGAATAAAGGACAGGCAGGTTCACTTAGTGAAGGAACAACTAATTAAAAATAACATGTTTGTACACAAAGCTGATGTAAGTAAACAATAATAAAAAGTGCAAAACAAACAAAAGTTTAGTGCACTGTATATTTCCTGTACTGTACATTTTGGGGGGATTTCAGTGATATGTTGGTGGTACAAAACTCTAAAAACATGCAAAGTAAGCTGTAGGCTGTAAGTGAGATGGATGGCCGCTGTGGCGCACAGTGCAACCTGTTCTAGAAAAAACAAAAACACCAAATTTAATTGTTTCTAAATGTGTATTCTTGCATTAACTTTAAAGGTCCAAATGGTGGAAAAATGCATTATCTACTCAGCCTTTCCTCAGCTGGAAATGATCATCTGGCAGTGGTATCTAAGTTGAAGCACCACTTCCAAAGCCATAAAGGTTTTTTTTTCAGATAGGTTTTCCAATCTTTCATATTTTTCAATGCTCATTCTTCCACTGGTATATAAAAATGACCATGGCCACACACTGGAATTTTGCAGAGTACAGTTCGGAAGCACTTTGAGCCGTAAAGTAATAATGTAAATGCATTTTTGATAAAAAAGATTCTCTTCTCCATGGTTTCCTCATGATTCTCCTGCATGTTGCTTTTCCTTAATCTTCCAAACCTCCAGATTCCAAGCAGAATGGTGATGCAGCCTCAGCCGCCTTGGCTAACGAGGACTGCCCCACCATCGATCAGGTGCTGAGCCCAGACGAGAGGAGCCCTATTGGGCGAGGGCCTACCCGGGAACGCTACCAGCAGGACCGCGCCTGCTTCCTGCTCAACACCAGGGAATTCCGTGCCACAGATGGGAATGTGCGGAAAGGTACGTTTCACACCGGGAGACGGATACATAAACATGCACATCTTACATAAACAGATCCACACAGCAAGATGCCCGGCGAAACAGTTTGTGAACATGTATGTTATATGCATCCAGTGTGCAGCCGATGCAGATAAGTACACATAGGTTACTGTACGTATAATAGATCCGATCCAAACAGTAGGAAAGGTGGGTTGGATGAAACACATGAAACTGACTTTTAAAGCCTCAACTACAGATTGATGGCTCCAGTCACAGCTAGCAGCAAAACATATACACATATACAGTCATACAGTTACAACACATGCATATACACTTGGCTCTTCTGCTCTGCTCTGTTTGTTTCCATCTCTTCACTTTCATGTTCTCTGTGTTTCCATCACCGCTTGGTATCATATTTTAATTTCTTCTGTCAGACAAGATTATCTGTCCCTCCACTTCTCTCCTTTTTCTTTCTCTTCCTCTCGGTCTTCCATCTTTCCACGGTGTCTGTGAATTTTGTTCTGTGTCCCATGATGTCACGTTCATTCATGCTCATAAACGATCTGTCTTTCTCTGTCTTCTGGACTCAGACAGTTGACCATGCATTAATTTACTTCTCGTCACTTCTGTTTCTCCCTCTCTGTTTCTCTCTCTCTTGCCTCGCATCCTCCTTTTAATTTTGGCTTGACCCCCCCACCCTCCTCCCCTATATTGACTATCCCTCCCTAACCTGCCCCACATTTTTCCTCCTAACTCCCCTCTGGTCCATCTATAAACCCATGCCCTCATTTCCCTCCTTCTTTTCCTTTGTGCTTCACCGTAACTCCTTTATCCCCCATTTTTTTAAACCCATGTGCATTATCTTTGTGCTCATGAAAACCTGACACCTTGATTCATTTACTACTGCAATCCAACCACCACCACTGCCGCCAACCTGCACCAAAACACTCCCTTACACTCCCTCCAAACTTTCAACACCCCCTGTTGACAACAAACTAGAGGCAGCAGCCCTGGCACCCAGCCCAGACTCCCCTCTGACTGAGGATTGGTATAAGATGGAAGGGTCTCTGTTACAGCAGGACCTCAATGCAAACTCCACCTCCTCCTGGATCAAACCATAGACCAGAGGTAACACTGACAAAAGTTAAAAAAAAATAAAGGAGCCCTAAGCCAGGTTTTGACTGACAAACATACAGAAATTTTGATCTGGCTCTCCATGACTTAGCATGTTTTGCAGTTGAATAAACCACACCACACAGGTACAGCACCCACTTTTACACAGATGCAGCTGCACACATATGCATGACTTATAATCACAGATACATCACCATTTCCACAGTGTTGTGTCTACATGTTCAGTGGAGTTACAAATGTCACCCGTGAGGAGTCTTCCTGTACCTGAAAGTGTGGAAAATATGCTGTCAGTTCAGAGTTTGTAAAAAAACAGTTAAGCTAAGGTAGTGCTTAACTTTTGGGTGGCGAATGTCATCACAGGGCCCATCATCTGATGTGTGAGGTATTTTATCTAATGCAGCCTAATCTTAACCTGTTCTCCTGAATGCATACAAATTTGCCTCATTATAATTTTGTGGTCTCATGTATAAGATGTAAAATGAACATTGTGGGGAAAATGGGACTGCACTGTGATATACACCCACATCAATTAGTGTGCACAAATATTGTGTGTGTAAGTCTGTGTGAGAGTTTAAAATCTGCATATACTCCTGCAAAAGCGCGTCCGTGTGGGCGTGCACATGTGCAAATACATCCAGCACCTCAAGTGAGAATAACCCAGTTGTCGTGGCCTGTGTCAATAGCTAATAAAACGTACACTGCAGAAGATTGAACGGGAACAGTGGGTCACGTTGTTGTCTGATGTGCCTCTGTGTTGTTGTTGTCTCTCTCTTCAGGTTGTGTCATATCACGCGTGTGTATGTGGGCTTTTTCATTATTACGTGTTATACACTGTGTCTCTGTCCTCTCAATGCCGTCTGAGTGTTGTGTTTTGTGCTGTTGTGTGTGGCTTAATTTTGTTTTTCCCTTCTACTGTGTTTATTCGTGTCACTCCCTACCCCACGGGCCTCCGCCTTGGCAAACAAAAGCGCACACTGCAATTTAGAAAGGTTTGGCCTCGAAAAATACACTCTTGTTTTACAGTTGTATATATATTTATATATGTACCTGTAATCATGCACAGGTCAAACTGACAAACACTTGGCATTTACTGAACCTTCAGTTCCACTGCCTTCTATATTTGAACACATTTGGGCTCATAAATGTGTGTATGTACATGTACATATACTGTATTTCATGTAAAATCAATTGACAAGCCTAAATAACTTCAACAGTTTTGACAGTGAGAGCAGTGCTGTGCCATGATAATCCTTTCAAGGCCCAAGGTCACTGGGGTCAGTGGAGCCATCTGGGTCAAGGGATAGTACCTCTTGAAACATGCCACGCTGAAAACAGGAAAACATTTAAAACTGTTATTGTGCAATGTCTTACTTCAGCTTTGCAAACAAAGCCAGTTATCACAATACTTCTAACAAAAAACTGTGTTGTGAGCGTGTAATGGATCTGAAATACTACTCCCTAGACCACGTACCTGTGCTTTCAGTGCCTAGTGTAGTCCAAAGTTCAGGACCTTTTGTACTTGTACCGTGGAGACCTGGATAGAAATCCAAAGTATAACAAGCTGCACTCGGTGACTGAAACACTTACAGACAGACAGACAGACAAAATGCAATGACAGATTTGATTGAAAAGTGGCTACATGCTGTCTAAGGTAAGCAAGCCTTGAGCTGTCCAAGCCCTTCACTTAAAGGTCGCTGACATTGCTTCAGTTTCAATGGTTCTTATGTTTAAACTGAAATTTAAGTGCTATTAAAATCCCTCTTTAAAGCAAATCAGGAGTTCACTGAAGAAAATTAGTGCTTGAGTCACTAAGATGACGCTTCAGGGTTTGGGCTTCTTTCAGGGACATTCTGCACTATAATTTTTTGCATTCAGGTTCGAGTTCTGTGATGGTCCTTATTTTGTGGTTATTCTGTTTTAATATGTTAAGTCTGGTTCACTGGAAAAATACAGTTTACTTAATGCTTACAGTAAATACTACAGAAATTCAATCTGTTTATTTTGTGGGACTTAAAGCCTCATTACAGAAAAAAACTTCTTGTTATGTCTTAATTTAGGTTTTAAAGATGAAAAGCCCTCTGTTCCCATTACAGAAGAAATTCTTGAACTTTGTGTCCTGTCCTGTCTCAGACCTCATCTTAATATAAGAAATCCTAATTAGAATGGTAATCTGAATTCTTCAATCAACACTCATTCTGCTATGTCCTTACATGTTTTTAGAACGTACATGACTATTTGTCAGCACTAGTGTGCTGCAAAAGGCAAGAAAAGATAGATATTTAATTTTGGCTTTATTGAGTCAGAGGCATTAATCATGTCATTGAAAGAGGGCAGATACTGTGTGCATCCTTTAGATGTTAGCTTCTCCAGCAGTTATGTACATTGTTTATGTTTTTATTTATAAATAAGGAAGTGTTTTCTCCTAAAAGCACTCAAAATATTTTGTTATACCAAAAATTCTAAATGTTATCCTAAACTGTGAAACCTAGGATCTCAAACATAGGAACTTTCTGTCATGAGGCTCTCCTCAAGCTCTTTGAAAGCCTTATAAAAACATAACACCTTTTCAGGGTGAAGCTCACCTTTTGTACATTGATTGTGTAAATAAAAAGATAGCTACTTAACAATCAGTTTAAAAAAATCTGTTATTTCAGGTGAAGACAAATGGTAGTATATAATAATAAAATGAGAAATAAAATCACCAGCTTTATGTTAGTTAATATCCCTGTTCTCTGCTTTTAATGAGCGTTCTCTGTCTTGTTTTTAAAGAGGGATTCTCATGCTGTCTAAAACTCATTATTGTGTGCTTCAGTTGTGATTAATTTATTAGATACACGCGTAAAATGTCTTTGCAAACTTGTTTTATTAGCTTTTCAGTTTTCTCTCTTTGACTGTTGGCCATGTTATTATCTACAATTCCCGCAACATGCATGTTTCACCAAGGTCAAATGGTCAATCATCCCTTTGATTGCCCACTCCCAATCACTCCTCTAAACCTTCAAGAGTCTTGTTTCTCTCTCTCTCTCCCTCTCTCTCTCTCTCTCTCTCTCTCTCTCTCTCTCTCT
>JAQMCX010000033.1:11349373-11406121 GCA_029814765.1 Acanthurus leucopareius
TTTTTCTCTCTCTCTCTCTCTCTCTCTCTCTCTCTCTCTCTCTCTCTCTCTCTCTCTCTCTCTCTCTCTCTCTCCCTTTAGTTTCACTGTATTTGTACAAGTTGTTTTTTTCTTTTATTTCTTCGGTTTATTTTCATCTATGCCTTGTGTTTCTAACATAGTGTGTATTCAGCATCTTTCATTTGTGGAGTATTATGTTGTGATTTTGTAGAGATTTGTGTTCATGTGTTGTAGTGTGAATATTTTATTTTTTTCAATGTGAATAGGTTAAGTTATATTAATTTCAAATTTACATATTTTAATGTATTTTGTGGTCATGTTTTTTTTGTAATGTTTTGAGTTGTGTACAACTGTGTTTTGTAGTTTGGCATTTTGACTTCCCCTGTGTTCTTCCTGTGTTCTCCTTTGAGTTTCACCATCACTAATATCTGTTGTTTAATAATTGGAATAATAGAGGAAAATTCTATCAAAACAGTTTAAATAATGAAATTAAATTGTCACACATCTCACTGGTACAGGACGCTTTTAAGGACAATTTTTGAAAAAGCTCATTATTCATGAACAAATAATGAAACCCAAGTGGAAATTTTTATTGGATTTTTGACCCAAAAATAGGAATTATAGTTTTTGTTGAGATCAGTTGAATATTATAACTGCGATTTAGTGCAATGTTAAGCTTTAAAAATACTAATATTATACTTTAGAAAGAATTTGGATAAATCTTATAATGTTCTGCTGTATTTCATCCCTATTGTATCCCTATTGTTCACTATTCATATCCCCAAATAATATAGTGATAAGGATGGTTTGTTTCCTTTTTATGTTATTGATAAAGTCTTAAGACCCAATGATTTATAATTTTTAATTCCTGGCCTTCAAAACACATCTGTTTTTTTCCTGTCTGTGCTCACATGAAATTATTTAAGGTCCATTTCTATTTTAGACAGATCTTGAGTTAGTGGCTCAGTTAAAAAGTCTCCAATAAGAAACCCAAACATTTAACAAACATGTAACTCTATAAAGCTATCTCTTGTAAAGTAATTTGTGTGAAATTGTGTTTTATATGGTAACACTTGTCAGAGTCCTCCTGTTTGTCATTGTTCTCTTGTAGTCATAAACTGTATTTACGACTTGTTCTACATTGTCATGCATGCTCTTGTGTGTGTAACAATACCACTGTGTTTCTTACTGTGTTGCCTCAACACAACTCTGCAAATATTCTTTTATCTGAGCCTTATCTTTACCTTATGAAAAAATTATACATGATAAGTAAAGTATGTATGTATGTAAACATGCTAAATATTTATGTATACATATGAGAAGTTATTTCTATATATGAAATATTAAGTGGATTTGAGCTATCATGATAACAGCTGACGCATACAGGTCTGTGTGACCTACATAGAGCTAACAAGGGGATGCAGGATACAGTTTCATGTCATCTAGTTTCCTCAGAGGACATCGCAGGTACTGTATGTACTGTGTGGATACACTGTGGCTTCAGTAATGGTCATTAAGCAATCCATATATCTAATAATGGGTAACAGGAGATCATATCGTCCTTAACAGGCAATTGATCCCATGTAAGAATGATACAGTATGTGGCCAAGACAAGAATAGTATTGGAACAGTCAGCAAATCCTAGGTATCCAAAGTAAAGGTTTTCACACCATAAACAACTAGCGACTGATCGGCCACTAGTTTATCTGTGGTTTTAGCGCAATCCAGTAACAATGCATGTACGATATACGGCCTGGGCACTGCAGGTAGTCATTTTGGAAAACTCAGTTATTATAAGTGACTTTAATACTGTTCAGTATGGGACACTACAGCAGCAGACATGCAGCAAGAGCAAGAAGCAGAGAAAAACATGGCTGCACATCCCAAAGCTAAAGTATAATCAGTTGTGTGGAAATGCTTTATCAGAGCAGAAACAGATCTGTTTGAATAATGATTTTCTTAGTTAATAAACTCATTTTAAAATATTTAGAAAAGGAAAGACTTCTGCTATTCCTGCAAGAAAGCAGTGGCATTGTTGCTGGTCAAACAGCATCTGAAGTTCAGACAAGCTTGCTGGGGGCTTAGTCCTATCAGATTGTTGCTTATTTTTAAACAGTCTCCAATGGAGCCAATGAAGACTTTTTCTCCTACCAACATGTACATTAGTCAGCCTTTTGTGGATGCATTTGAGATCTTTTAAACATTAATCTATTGTCATTTTTTAGTTAGAAAATATGATATATCTCAATGATTAATCAACTAGTCAACTATTTTTTGGGTGCAGTCAATCACCTAACCTTAAATGCCCTATTCCACAGAAAGCAAGCACAGTTTTAGGGCACAAAGAGGTGATCAAATAGTTCTCTATACATACATACTAAAATATTTAAGTCTAATATTTTTAATGGAATCTGTTAAGTTTTGTATATTTATTTCTTTGGTAAATAGTCTGATCAGAATATTTGCAGTTTCTCCTCTCTGTGTTCCTCTGTGTCTTCCCTCCTCATGACCTCCTCCTTCCGTGATTAACACTCATTCTCCATCCCATCCCCAGGCCGCCACTGCAGTGCAAGTGTAACTAAAGTCTGACAGTAGGTAGGTACGCACTCCCTCCACAGTGTAAATTAAGTGTGACTTTGGGAAGGAATAATGTCATCACTGAATACAGTGACAGCCAGACTCACCATTTCCCCTGATAGAAAAATCCCAGAGCACAAAACCCCTGTTGATGTTGTAAATACGGTACTTAGCACAGTGAGGTAGCTAGCAGACCGTGACAGACTGCAGTGGCTGAGACATGATTAACATGACATGATTATAAGCATTTTTATTGTCATTTCTGAAACCTGTCCTTGTCTTGAATTTTTCCAAGCAATACTTTTATAGATCAGCAAAAGGAAACTAAAGTAATAACATATTTTGGTTGCAAAGCAGACAGCCAAACTACTCATGTAAGCTGTGTTTCCATCACAAGAACTTTCCCCAGGGACTAGAAACCTTTGGGGGAACTAAGCCCCCTATAAGTCCATGCTGAAAATGTTGCACTCTCTTTGGGGACGGGACTTAAGCACTGAACATTTCTGATGGGTCAAGTATTCAGCATTTTATCTGGGGCTGCCATTTTAAAAAACAAACTAGTTTGTTTTTGTTCATTATGCTTTGACACGTGTCCCATGTCCTGAACTTATTGGACGTGAATAGAAACCAACATTTTTTGGAGAAATGTGGAGGCAGTGGATATGCAGACATCAAAGTGGCTGAAGGAATCATTTAGTTCATTAAAATGTTGTTCCTGGGGTTGAAAGTTTAGATTGTTGTGAGAGGAAACGTGGCTTTACATAAAACTTAAAAAACCTTAGAACCATGTTACTGCCCTTTTTATATTTTATTGGTTTCACCCTCATCCAATCAACAGATGAGATTTCTTTTTTTTTATCTCAACCATATTTTATCCATATACTCATGTCGCACTTGACAAGTGTTTAATATTCTCTGATTTTGGACTAAAAAAACCCAATTAAAGGATATTTGTTTAAGCAACATAGTCAAATTAAAGGTATATATACTGCATAAAAATGACCATCTATAATTTTAGAAGTTTAGTCACAGCTATGTTAAGATTATAACATATTAGGAACTTTCTTAGTATTTTATCATGTGAGCGGTGTGTGTTCTTCCTCTCACTCTTCCCCTCTCCTCTCTGCATGTTGCATGTTAATTTCCGCAGAGCGCCAAGAATAGATCCGAAGGAATGTCCCAGTAGAATCAGGGACTTTTGTCGCGACTTCATATATGGACTTCCCAACATTATTCTTATGATCTCCAATAATGCATACTTTAAGCTGTATGGCATTTAATGCAACTTGCAGTATATTATCAGCTGAATAAAGAACTCGCATATTGGCTGTCTGGATATTAGCCATTGTATTGTTATACAGTCCAAATAACCTTACAGTTTAATGACTTTTAGGGTTTTGTAATAGTAGAAATGTTACAATAAAGTTATACTGTATAAGAGCGCTTGAAGTGTAAAACTAATTTAAATTACTATTATTATTGCCATAGAAATTTTTGATAAATTATTATAGTTTGAAGAAATACTTAACAGATTGCATTAACAGAAACAAGTTGTTCTGAAAAGGAGTCAGACAGTAAACAGTCAACAGTGAGGCTGAAAGGAGTTAGATAAAATTACGCTGGAGTACATATATACATTGTGTTCTGCAGGAATCCCTCTTGGATACAGCTTAGGAATGGCAGAGTCTGCTAGAGTTTGAACTGTTATAAAAAAGTGATTACTTAATCTGGATACACTGAATGTCTAATTAATAAATGCCAGCTATGAATAGTATCAAAAATGTTTTATTTATAATATTATAACATGGTTATAATATGCTATAACTTTAAATAGCAACCCTAACCCTAACCCTAACCCGAAGGTTTATGAGATAATAACTTATTTTCAGTTATGCCATGTCTTGCTGTAAGATATTTTTTGTCCTCATTTAGGTTGTTGTTCTGCAGTAAAAGCAGTTTAATTTTTTTCACTACCTTGTATTCGTCCCTCCTGTTGTGGCCCCTCAACTCTAATTCAGCAAAAATCACAAATATGGCTGCTATTTGATTCGACCTGACAGCTTGTCTTAATACATTCGATTTGAACAAAATACTTTTAGACTTTAACCTGAGAGTGAAGCTGCACAACAGATTGGCCAGACAGCTTCTCAGAAATCTTTGAGATGTAGCCGAAGTAACCCAGTGAAAATGCCTCATCAATATTTTACTGAGTCGCCATCCAACTAATGTGCCTGAGTGAGTCAGAATAAAAAAGGACTTTTATTTATGGTTGGCTCAAATGATGCGTAACACAGAGTGGTGGAATATTGCCGTATTTTTCCATTTTAGCAGGAAGGCACAAAGGGGCGTCAGACTAGACCAAAGGGTGTTCTTTGTTGTTTGACTGTGGCCTTGTGATGGTTGGAGTTTGATAAAAATAAACACCATAAAATGTCCCTTTGTTTCAAACTCTACTAACATTATAATTTTATGCATCATCTGCAAAAACAAATTTCAGCTCATGTAACAAATTCTCAATAAAACTGTTAAACTCCAGCCATTATGGGTCAGTTAGCCATTGTTGGGGCAAATTAACCCACCAATGGTGTTTTTCACTCTACCTGATGCAACAACACTCCGTCAGCACAGCACCACCTTCTCTTTGGCTGCTTCCTACAGGGGGAGTTCAACGTTTGCATGCTGTGTAACACGCCAAAAATACAGCGGGAAAGGACACAAAGGCCAGCGTGTTATTTTCTTAGCTAAATTGGTTATTTTGCACACATTCTCAGCAGTACAAGCATTATGCTGCATAGCCACTTGCACAAGTGGACTTTGTCAATAAATCATGCTACTGTGTGTCATTTCCCCCTGTAAACACGATGTGAACTGATCTCCATTACAGGATGCGATTACCAGGGGATAGGAAGCGGCCTAAATGTTGCAGGGAAGACTTTTGTAGCTGGCCATTTGAAGTTTACAGGAAATAAAAGCAGCCACAAAGTGGGCTTTTTATAATCCTTAATCAATTAATAAATCTGTAATATTGGTAAATTTTTAAGCTTTTTCACCTAAAACTTCATGTGGTCAACTTTTACAATGTATCATTGATATATGAGTATTAACTACTGTGTATTTGTATAAAACTGTACAGTTTTGGCCAAGTGCTTGTCTAAAACACCTGAACATTGCACATTATGCTTCACCTAAAATGTTGGGTGCTTTATTCAATGGGCCTTTTATAGGTGTTACATTTTTTTAATATCAAAGAATCTTTTGCTTTCTATTTTGAAAAAAAAAAGACATATCATAACTCGCATTTTCTTGTTTTGTCTTGTCTTGTCTGTCTTGTCTGTGTCTGTCTTCGTCTGTCCCTTATATGTCTTTATGATTTTTCAACTTTTCCAATTTCTTATCCTTAATTTGTTTTCTCTCCTTATTTTATTTTTATCTTATAACATCTTAAACCTCATGTTCATGTTTCAATACGATGTAACTCTCATGATAAACCACCTGGTTATGGAAAAATCTGTCATAACATGCCCAAACATTTCAACTATGATTTCCTTTTATTTTTTTTTTGCAAATTACATATATATAAATATATATAATTCCAAAACAATAACACAAATATATAATCTAACAAATCATTTGATGGTTTAAATATTTTCTTAAAGCAACGGGCTATGAGAAATCTCGCAGTCTCAATAACATATCGGGAATGGCTGGGTCATCACTGCGGCTTGCTCCTATCACTAGCCCACCCTTTGAAACCTATGAGGCCCCAGGACCACTGCGCCGCTGTCGTTCCCCCATCCCCTCCATTTTGTAGCAGAAAGGATGTTCATGATAAGATGATAAGAGAGGCGCTGGATTAGCTATGGACTGAAGCCTCCATTTGGATTGTACACTGAGCAAAAACAATAGCAATAACATAAAAATGAACTTGAATGTAGAAAGAATGACCTCTTGTCTTGTGAATCTAATGGTTTATGGTGCATGCCTGAGGTTAGTTGATGGGGTCAAGTACAAATGTTTGCTTTAAAGATACACTGCTGTTTTAAATGATTAGAAGATGTAAAAATATATTTGGATTGGATAGTAAACAAAATAGTCAGAGATATAAAAAAAATATTTAAAAAATGCACAGTTGCATTTTAAAACTTAGTGTGTAGATGGACATCCATTATTAAATGTTCTGGACCAAACAACACTGAGCTCACAACACTGTCCAGAAAAATGACCATGAAAGAAGATACTTCAGTTCATTTAGCCAAAGACAAAAATACATTTATAGATTACATTAATGTTGAATAGGTTTCTACTTTCTGTCTTTTGTGAATATTGATGTATGTACAGTGTAGACATCATTTTGCTAATTCTCCTCTAAAAGAACAGACTCGGCTTCTATAAGTCTCAGTGTTAACACTTGATTTTGTATCTTAACCATTGTGACATCATTGGACACTTTATGTTGATAGATTACACAGTGATACTAAGTGATGTCAAGAGTAAAAAAGAAAACAACATCAAAAACACATTAAATAAATGAGAAATATTGTACCATAAGAGCTATCTCAATTGTGCAGCCTAACATGACCTTTGAAAACTGTACTTTGTTGTAATACATTGCCATTAGGGCCCCATATATGCAATTGTTACCATACAGTGTACAGTTTAGGGTCTATTCCGTCACTTTCTTTGGCAGTTACATGCATGCTGTCTAATACATTTACATACCTCTCATTATCATATTAAATGTAGTTATAACAATCATGATGGGCAGGATGAGGTTAGTTGGAGTAAGATAGAGACTACATTAAGGAGGGACCATTACAATGTGAAAGACGAGGGTCATGTAATCAATGAAGGGACACAAGCTAATGTTAGCTCATAGGTACTGGCTTTAGCGATTAGATCACACTGCTAGCTGGGGGTTTGATAAAGTTTAATTTTATTCCCTATTAAAGTCTGAACACTTGGATGATAAACAGCAAGCTGATGATCTTTTTTCATGCTTGAATTTCATTTAAGTGCATTAATTTTCTGACAAAGTAGCCTTCTAATATGCATTGCTGATTGTTAGAGACACCGAATAGCATCATATAATGTTGACACTTCACACTAGCACATAGACTTCATTAACTCAGTTGATTCTGTACTCATTATGGCAAACTCGCAGTAGAGAACCGGATTTGTAGCATTTTAAGCTTTTTAAACTGGTTAAATTTTAAGTCTCATGTTAAATGTGTTTTGTTTCTCAAACACTCTTTGACAAAGGAGCACAATTTTGACTGTCACGTCCTCATTCGGTAATTTCTTCATGATTACACAAAAAGAAGTGGACCTTTGAAAATTGCTCATTAAGACAGTTAGTTAAATGAAATATAAACTTTTAGGTCTACAGTTTTTCAAAGCAATCTAAATTAAAGGTATTTAAAAAGTTAAGGTACTTAAAAATTAAAAGGAATAACGCAAGTACAAAAAAAATTACATTAAAGGTCAGATATTAATGACTACATTAAAAAAAAATATATATATATATATTTAAAACAAAAGCACTTTACTAACAGATATGGTTTATCTACTAACTTCTACTGCTTGCATGTGAGCATAAGACGCAGATCTTATTAGAACAGAGGATTAGATTGAATATGCAAGACCACCCAGACAAAAGATGACCAGCTTTTCTGAATATCTGTTTTGCTTCTTCTTTGTTTCTTCTTTGTTTGTTATATATATATACGTATATTTATATATTTTTTAAAATATTTTTTTTGTTTTTTAGTTTCATTATTTGTCTAAAACAGTTATAAGGAACACAAAATAAAACTACCAAATGCAATTTGTTGTTTAATCTCTTAATGACAGTGTTAAAAAAACACAATTTTCCTCTGTAATTATGAATAAGCAATCTCCTGTAGCAATCTTCAATTTTTAGCTTTTAGTTTTTGTTACTAAGGTCCTTCCTTAGATTGCCATCCTCATGTGAAAAATGATCCTTTATCAAAAGTTGAGCAAAAAAGATATTAAATTAAATAACAAATTCACATATGCAAAAAACATGCAATATTATTTTAATGCTGGAGAACATGCTGCGCACATACAAATGTAAATATGCAGATCTATTTTTAATAGATAAAAAATGCACAGACTTTAGACAGTCTATGTTTGATTGAACTGTTCCTGAAGTGTACGAATCAATACAATGACATGAGTCATTTGTCCTGTTTTATTTCAAATCTATGTGGTCTTACTGGTCCTTCAGACTTGTTGATGTTGTGGCTGCCATTTTTCATTGTTTTAGTTATGAAACAGTTTCATAATTTCATCACTTGTACTAGTAAGTAATGTGTGTTTCATTGTATGGAATGACTTTTCTGTACCACTGATTGTCTAAGATGACATTTGTCAAAAAAGATGCAATGTTGTATTTAACTGTCTTTTAGTTTATTGACAAAAAATGTAGAGAGACTCAATCACCAGGAAATCGCTGTAAGTGCTTTACAACCAATGCTTTTTTGCAGGTATAATGGGAGAGTATCTCCATAGTTCTTTATAAAATATCACCAGTGTCACAATCAATAGTCCTGATTGCCATTTTGTTCAAAAATCAATGTGCTTCCAGACCCCAAAACTTTTAGAACTTAGATATGCAGTATTATTATTAAATATGAGAGCAATGGCATCACTTTAACATAGGATTACCTGATGAGAATCGATGGACTCGGTCACATGACCCCCAACATATTACATTCCTTGCATTTCTAGATAAAAAAATGTATGACACCATTAGTCGAGGCTCAAACCATCCTAACAACGGCATCACTGCTTTTTACAAAAAAAACCTTCAAAATGCTAAGTTTGAACCTCGGAAGCCAGCAATGATCCCTGGGGTTTCTCTTCACACTCCTACCTGCAGTTATGTTTTTGCTATTTTGCTGGATGTGAATCACCGCTGTAACTCTTTGCGGCACTAATGAACTCAGAAAAAAAAAGAAAGAAAGAAAGTAAGAAGGAAAAGAAACAAAGAAAAACTATAATAGCCATAATTCATGTAGGCTATGGACTTAAATATTTTAAAAGGCTGTAGTCCTGAAGTCCCTGCTGTAGGCAATGGAGAGCCAGAAAAGAGCCCATATTAAAGCCAACAGAGTGTTTCGTACTGATCAGTATTTAATGTTTTATTAGGCCACAACTGATCAAAACTCAGGTTTTATTAAATTTGTGGGAAAAACTGGACATGATTTGTGATTCCAGGAAAACTGTTTATCAATTGTGACTTCAGGACCTTCTGGTTCATCTGGCCACACTATGTAAAAGTTTGCTTAAATAAGTGGTCAACTGGAGTTTGGGAGGATTGAAAAAATTTAAATGTCTCATTTAGAACAGATCCTGTAGTCACTGCAAGAGTTTAAGCTTGCCTGGCTTCATCTGATACGGGTTTTTGAAGGCCATCTCACATATTTTCAGATTAAAATCACCGAAGTAGTGCTTACACTTGATATTGTTGAATTTCATTATTGGGATATCAAAGAATTACAATAATTTAGTGTTGTCTGAAAATAATTAAAAAAGTCCTTGCTTTGTTTTTTTATGTAATCCAAGAATTTTTGACAGCAGCTCCTTAATGTGTAATGTCAACCTGAATTTTATGGAAGGCAGGGAAAATCTAATATAGCATGTTTTTAAGTTGATTTATAGTGCAAAAAAAAGTGAAAAATGTTAAATGACACATATTGATTGGCCTGAGTTCAATCCTCAAAACTAACCTTAGTCCACATAAACGCACAAAACCTCATGAAACCTTTTAAGCGCACATACATACTGTAAAATCTTTAAATGACTCCACAATGTGGATGTTGGAATTCTCAGATACTTTGAATTTTACAGTTTTGTAACTTTATTTGGAATGTATATTTTGTGTTACAGTGGATGAAATGCAGAGGAATGTTATTCTTTAATGCTACAATTGACTAACAATAGGTGAGAGGAAAAACAACATCTCTCTGCCACTTCAATTTTAATATTTATGATTATATGCTGTAAAAAAAAGTTTAAAAAAACATCATTTCAAGGCGGAAGTCTTTGCAAAACTTTTGAGTTTTAAGTCATACTCAAACTCTTAAATTTAAAAAATAAACCAAAAATCTTTGACGTGCAGTAATTTTTTTATGAGATAATTTTCTTCTGAAAAAAAACTTGATTTTTTTAGTTTTAGTAAACACACACACAAGTAATAATGTGTTCATAAAAGCTGAGAATTTTTTGTTTCTAAAACTAAAATTTAAGTTTTTCTAAAGAAAGGAAAATAATTCCAACAAAAAATAATAGGTTAACAAAACTTTTCAAAGTTTATCTCTAAACTTTGGAATTTGATTGTGACTTTAAACTCCAAAATGTAGTGAGGACAGCTGCATTGAAATTTTTTTTTTAACTTTTTTTACAGTCTTTTTTTTATAGTGTATTTGTTTATATTTACTTTTCTATTGTATCAAAATTGATCTCAAGAATGTCTAAACTGTGTTTCTGTTTATTTTAAGGAGTCATATCACATAGTTGTGGACGATGCAAATCACCTGTAGACACTATGATGTAAACATTGTTTAAGTAAACAAAAACAGGCAGATGTTGTATGTGCCTCTATGAGGCCCCTGTAGGCTCTGATGTCAATTTAGGAGTTCATGCAAACTAGCTAGATTTAACTAGCTAACCCTTCGAAGCAATGCTTAATAGTGGTTATAATTGAATCTGTACATACCTGTATCTACACATGTGAATACATTAAAGTCATATGAAATGAAGATATCTATGTATAGTTTGTGAGTGTGTGGCAGGAAGTTTGATAACATCTGATTCAGAGTGAAATTATTCCATATGTATTTCATCAGAAATTGGTTTGCTTTTACCCTGCATATTACTCAATGCTGTGCCAAACTAACCAGACACAATTTGGCTCTGGTCATATTAACTCTGTATTTCAAAATTAGAATGTTTGTTTGTATTTCACTTTGTCATTTCCACAGGATGTAGTTATTTTGAGAGCACATTATTATTAATTCAGTTTTAAAGGAAAATTCTGAACAAAATATTGATTTTACTTGTTTGTTTTGACAACTGGTCCTCCATCAGGTCAGTGCACTATATTCTAGATGTACATTACATGTACATATTTAATTGATTTTTGGTTATATATTGTGATGGCATGTATGGTACATGTACAGCTTTGAGATAAACAGAGACTGTCAGAAACTATTACTTTATTATAAATGGATTTCTTTATATTTCCACTACATCAGTGCTATATAGCTATGATTGAGTGTAGCAAACTAGTATACTGCTTGCCACACTGAGGTGAAACTGCTATCAATCCCTCTGTAGCAAACTGCTTTGATCAAAGTTCACCAAGGAGCTGGACTGCTCCTTTTTGTTTTGCACCATGCAGGGACCAGATGTATTAAAAGACTGTATGCACCATCTTCCACAGAGAGAGCTTCTCACTAAGTGCTCGTAGAATAAATGCACATTGGTGTAAACTTATGGAGCCAAGTTGAGTGTTATGCAGAAATATAACAAAGAGAAAATAATCAAAGAGACTCGGACACTATTAAGTCTCAGTGTCAAAGTACCATATATAATGTAAAAGGTAGGACACAGACACCAGCACTGACAAAGGCATATACATGTGTAAGTCTTGCAATAGACTGGTGTTTTTGGACATATTTAGAAAAAACACACTTCAGGCACTCTAAATAAGATTCAGATGATGAGGCATGGCAATACCTCTAAATTTAATACGACTTTAAATTTATATCAGACTAAAGTTACAAAGTTTTGTTTAACTGAGAACAAATTTGGTGGGTTGGATTAATATGTGCTGCCTCCTAAGCTGCAGTTCCTTGTAGGAAGATGAAGGCCTTTACCTTTATTTAACTAAATCACTAATGTACAACCGTACAACCAGCCCTCAGAATATATGAACTGTGTTTTACTAACAGCGTTTCTCTGGAGAAAACTGCAACTGTAAAGTGGAAATTGACAGAGGAAGACAGTGAAAGAAGAGCAGACGGGAAGACCTAATGAGGCTCCAGTAAAGGATAATGTTTGTATTGGTTTGATGTTTGTTGGCGGACCACAACAAGTGTTTAACCTCCGAGTAAAAATGCTTGATGCCAGCACATGTGATGCCAAAAATGTTTGCCACAACTGTAGGCAACAATTCAACTGTTCAACTTTCTGTTGCTGACAAACATTCTCTTGAATTTGCACCTGTGTTTGCATCATGCATTGCTGAAATCGGAGGTCAAGCCCTCTGAAAAGGTGTCAGCCCAATGTGAAATACTACTACTCGCTCACAGAGTGCAAACATTTCTGTTTAAAATGTGAAAACTTCCATGGCTGGCATTTTGTGTGTTCATCTGTCAAAAATGATTTTATCATGAAGTGTACATATCATTCAAATGAAGCTATTTGCACACACCAAGACACGTTTAGTAAGGTTTTCATTAACATTTCACCTAATCTGTGAAATTTTCTGTAGAGCACTTAGTCCTGTAAAGATGGTGGCTGTATTTGTTGTGATTTAGTGGAGTGGAGAGCACGGTGCTGGTCAGCTGGCTGGCAGTTTGTTACATTCAGTCTACTGTTTGTTTTCCTATTGTCTACTATTGTTAACCACCGGTTTTATTGTTACCATTTCTTTATTTTTGTCATTTAAGAATAACTGATTTGCCAATTGTGTGTCTGTATGCTGGAGTCAGACTGTTGTTGTAGCTGTACTAGAGTTGTCATTACAGTTTATATTTGTGCATTTCATTCTGACATGTACAGTTAACCAGCAGTTTACAGGTAATGGTAATCCCTGATTACTTCCCTATTGTTCATAATGTTAGTAGCTGTTTTTTTAAAAAAAACAACAACAACACATAATTAACAAAATTTCAAATATGAGAACATAAAAAACATCAATATACGAACAATATTGCTTTGTATTTGTTGGTCACTTCTTTTAAAACAATGAAGTGTTTACCTGTAATGTTACAAGTTTCAATTTCACTGAACATGATTTCATACATATATTTTTATTCTCTGCAAACTCATTATTAATGGCTCTCTGTTCTTGTCTTCACAGTGTTAAGTTTCTAGCATTCGCCTTCTCTCTAATGAGGAGTCAGTAAGCGGTAAACACAAATTTGCGGCAGGAGCCACATAAAGCGACAGGTGTGACACGGATGGACAGTTTAAAGGAGATCTTTGGGGTGACAAGAGAGAGACCAGAGGGTAATCATGAATTATAAAAATCTTAAGGTCTGCTCCTCACGTTGTTACCAAAGCAGCCTCTCGGAACTCCGACCACATTTTTGACAACTGTCTGACCTTTTGACCTTCTTTTCCACTTTTTTTTCCCCCCGCCAAACTGACTGAGCATTGCACTGACACACTTTGGGAGATAAAAGGACTCCTGAATACACATTCCAGATGACATATCTCTGACAACATTTTACTCGCCATCTTGTATGATGACCAACTCAGTACCATCTACAGTGCTGAACAACTGAGCAACTTCACAAGTTTCTGAAAAACAACACTTGTCTTCACAAAAGGACTGAATGAACAATGTAGCATCTCTGCTAACATATTGTAGCATTGTTGGCTGGGAAATAACTTGACTTCATCCATCAACAGTTAAAAGAGAGAAGAGTTAACACATTCAAAGGATCTTTTAGATGTCATTTTCCTCTTGGGTTCCTTTTAAGGGAAGAAAAAAATGTAGAAAGTACATGAGAGACAAATGATTGGTCTTACTTATTAAAACACTTCAGTAAATAATGCACTAAATACAAACAGTGCACACAAACTCTGTCACAAACGCACAGTATTTAACAACAACCACACTATAGACCCTTTATTCAAGTTAAGCACTTGCATAGCATGTTTGCCACTGAACCTATGTCTTCCATTAACTTCTATTAGACTAAAACACTGCCCTCATTAGAAGTACTGAGATAATCATAAACAGCACTAATGATGAAGTTGAACAAATGAAGCACATGTAGCATCAGCTCAAAACGGTCATGTATAGCATTTAATGTACATTTAGACTCACCTGAAGTATTCACCTTGAGAAAAATATGGGAAAAGACTTATCTTTATCTCTCATGTACTGCCACGGGCTTGCCTAGACTGTGGGGGATAACCAAGGTCCTGTAGCATGCACTTGCTGAATGACCTTCTGTAGTATACAGTACACTGAGGGAACTATTCTATTTAGGATGAGATTTGTACTCACTCTTACAGTGGCCGTTTCCTCCGGTAGTCATCCCTCTAAAAGAACATAGTTCTTAAACTGCCACTTGTGTCCCATCCCTATATGCACATTTAGATATTCCAAGCATTTTCCCATGTCTGACTGACACAGTGCTTGGACATGAGGAGCAAAAGACTGACGACAACAACAAAAGTCAGAGAGACACTTTTCTTTCCTCTCTATCGAGGGATATTGGCCTGCCTATCACATGTAATTACAAAGAAAAGAACATTCCCACCATGAGAACACTTTTTATGTCACATGAAACTTTCCATTAGCTAGGAATTCTGTGTTATCATTTTTGAAAGGGACCAATCAGATAAACGTTCCCCCCTTACACAATGGCCGACACTGCCAATTAGGCACAAGAAATCCCAGATGAATACTGCCCCATCTCTCTCTTGTCCCTCTTGCTGCCAGCGACCGCTTTGCAGGCAAGTTGATGTCAAGATAAGGATGGCCCATCAGGGGAGCCCTGGGCAAAGGGGAAAATGAGAAGAAATGGACCAAGAGGAGAGCAAGCGTGGAAGTGTACAAAGAGAACAAATCTATATTTTGATAAACAAATCAACTATCCATGGCTTTGGAGGAAGTTTCTGTCAGAAAAGGTGCATAATGGAAAAAAAGAAAAAAAAATCTGATGCAAATATTAAAAGAAAATTTGGCATCACGAAATGGAGTCAAGGTCCTGGAGAAAATAAAAAAAGGGAAGTGAATATCGGAGGTTCGGCAACGTTTTCCCCACAAGCACCGGGCAAATGTTTTTCCGAAAGACATTGAGCAAAGACAGACTCTTGCCTATAAAGACATGGGGACGACAAAGGATGGACGCTGAGATAAACAAATAAAAAAAAAAGATAATGCATTTTTGTAACTTTGTTTACCAGCATGACTTCTTTGCATGACTGTCTTTTCTGCAAGCCCTTAGTTGAAGACAAGGGTGCTAGAGATACAAAAAAAAAAGTATATATAAAATGAATTAAAAAATGTTATATGCAATTAATGTTTTAAAAAAAAGATTATAATGAAAGAGAAGAGCTATATTTTGTTTTGAAAAGTTAAAAAAATGTGAATATTGAAACATGTATGTTTGCAAAGTACACCCTGAACTATCTTTTGTTCGATGAAATCTCTCTGCTACTACTGCCCTACATTCCTCATTCCAGTGTTTTTCAACCGCTGCCATAGTTTTACTTTGTTATGCATTGAGCGGTATATTTTCGAATTGTCCAAACAATAGCGATCATTCCAGACTTTGCCAAACAATAGCATTTGCGCAAAGGATGTCTGTTGTTAAAAGTCTATGTTTTTCCTCCTTGAACCATTTGCGCAACTACCGTAGCAGCAACAGCAGCAGCAGTTCTAAAAATAACAGCTCTCCATGAAACAACTTTGACTGCTTCATTAGGACTCATAGTTTGCTTTTTTTCTTTGGCAATAATACAGGAGTTGTCACACGATTGTAGCAGGGCAAACGGAGAACCTCGAGAGTATCTTCAACGCCTCAGTGTTAAAGAGATTCGCAAAGGCCTTGGATGTCCCATGGCAGGATTTTACTGGGATAGGCAGTTCTGTTCCACTAGTCCTACGTACAAAAATGGGAGTACAAGTGCAGGTTATCCTATAAAAGACCAATAGCAGGCTATGAAATATACAATACTGGCGAACAATCAAGAGAGATTTCAGGTTTGCATGGAACCAACTGCCATTCCAAAGTTTACGTGTGGTTTAAAGGACTCAGGTGTGTCGATGGTGTGTGTGGATGTAGGTGTTTTGCTATTTTCTTTCTAACATAATAAATTCTAGTATATAGACAATGATAATGTGAACACCTCACAGTGATGTGTAAAAAAACGCATGCATTATGACTTGATAATCTCTCAAGGGAGAGCAGAGTCTTGACATGTCCCCTTAGCCTCCTATCATTGTTTGTCATGAATCCAGTCTTGATAACTATGAACACTGTGCCGTGTCGTAGAGCAGAAACGTCTTCCTCCGAGAGGCAACTGAAAACTACTCACACTCACAGTGTCGGCATGAGTGTGTAGAGGTAGCTCGTCTTCGTTTTTCTTAGATGGTCAGGTCTTTGCATCCGTCATTAGCCATGGAGTCATCCAGCTCGCTAGTCGGCAGCTCATTACCGCACACAACACAGTCATGTGAGCACCAATCAAAGAGACCCAGAGCTTCCAAAATGATGTCAGTGAAGTACTTTTAAGTGTTGTGATGAAGAGAGGATGAGAGATACCAGTGTCCACAGAGGAGAGATTGAGGTGAAAACAAAAAGGTCTTGCTAAAAAAAACACAAAAGCATCTCATTGTTGAGTGCTCTCCAAGCTTGGTTTGGCATTCAAAGTGAGTTTCAGGCCCTGCTGGTCCAGGGCTCAGCTCAGGCAGCTGAATGGTCTTTTGTCCATTCCTAGCACAGCAAGATGGAGGTTTACCAGAATATGAGATTCAGGTGTGTGACGTAGATTACATAGACTATTCAAGGTCTTACAGGATCAAGAACTTCTGTCTACTTTCAAAAATAGCCCATGGGAGTTTTTTTATTTTTGTTTTAGTCCCATATCTTGTTAAAACTTCCAGTTTCAGTCTCCATTTTGAAAAGCATTAAGCAACTATGGCTCTGATGGTCACAAAGATGTTCATAAATATTTCAGAGGAAAACCTCTAGCAATGGTGTGCACACTTGCAAAAAAAAAAACACCCCTGTGCTTCACCCAGCTGTTTCTGTTTCCATGGCCAAGTTTTGTCTTTTTCTCTCCTTTTTTATTTTTACACAGTTAAGTTTGGCATTTCGTCATCCTCTACATTGTGACTGCTCTGCCAAATCCAGGCTGTAAAAAAGATGTCTTTCCTTTTCTATTGCATAATACTGCCATTTGATTTAGTCATGTTGAACGGAATGAGTTACAATGTTGAAAGTGCTAAGTCTGTTTTATTTTCTCAAGTTTGCAACCTGTTACGAAATGTTCGAGATTTCCTGTGTTACACTCGCAAAACCAAAAGAACAAAAATGCTTTACACGGTAAGTAGGTGCCACTGTTGAACTACCAGTTACTTTGTGTTGTGACAATATTAGGACATGCCCTCTCCAGGTGTTTGGCAGGTGTTATATGGTCCTGGAATGACACATCGATCCATTCTGATATCCTTTTAAATTTATTTATGTGCCTGTTTCTGTTGAACAATATGTTTCCTGTTGTTTTCTTTTAAATTAAGGACATTGTATGCAATCTGCACCATGAATGCCACTGATCGACACTAACTGTATTCTCCCTGAGACGCAGATATTCTGTCATCAGTTCAGATGACTGCAACCACATGTGTAGTGGCTTTATGGCTTTCCATAGAGTGACTTAGCAATCACATTAATCTAAGAATATTTTATTTTACAAAGTGATAAGACCAGAGATGCTTTAGAGGACATGTTATCATACTGAATAGATTTTCTAGTATATTTAATATCTTATTTTAATTAGAAATAATGTTACTAATACCACAAAAGTCATATAAATACACGTAAATCTAATAAAGACTAACACCATGCATTTACATAAGCATTCCAAAGATAAAAGATGTATGTTCATTACACATGCCATCAAACTGTATAAAACAGACTTAGGTACTAGTCCATTGTACTACAGTCTTAGTAGGAGAGTGAATGGGGAGGAGGTGGTCACTGGAGTATCTGGTTGTGACTTATGCCGGATTTTATTTTTGAAATGTTGGATCACAAAGAACAACTCATTAAGAAGTGTATAAAGTATATTTCAATGGAATGTTCATGATCTATCTTTTTATATTTTGGAGAAAAAATACAAACATATCAATAAAGTGTCATAATTGAACATATTTCTACTATTGAGACTTAAAATGTATGAATGTCAACGCGACCTAATGTGAACCAATCTCCATAGCAGCTTGAATGAACAACTGATTAACAGTCATGAGATGCTTTTTCAGAGACATTAAAATTGCTTAAAATCATTGAAATGAACTTCAAATAAATGCAAAAGTGACATCAACAGTGTGTGTCAGTGTGTTTAAGATTTATTTCTGATGAAACGTTTGCACACTGACTTTGACTCCAGCTTTCTGTACTGACTGTCATGGTTATACACTGTTCACGCGCCTGTCGGGAACAGGATACCACAATACAGTGATTGATATAATCTAACTTGAAGTGAGGACACAATGAAAATCCAAAGTGCTGCAAAAAAGTGAAGGATGACACTTTAAATTTGTGACTGGAAGCACAAGAATATGGCGTGTTTTGATGTCAACCTTACAAAAACAGTCCCACTGTCAGTTTTCTCTTTTAAGTCCTTGACTGTTGCACAAAACTTGACATGTCAGAATGATAAAAGGATAATCTATACTTTAGAGGTCAACTGTGGCAGGACATATGAGAATGATGAGGTAATGTAAATGTGGTTTTCTTTACATTACATGTTGATATCAGATAACTGTAACTTAAACTTCTTATTTCCGTGAAACTGGACACTTGCATGTTAGCATCATAATGATCTAAAACATTTCAGATTCAAAATCATTATGTTCTGGGACTTTATAACAGAGATTGTAAGATTTAGGAAAATAAATAAAATACAAGGTAAGCTTAAAATGAAAACAAAATGTTTCTCATTAATTTATGCAGAAACTAAATCAGAATTACAAAAAATCCAACATGGATCAGTTATCAGCTGGAATTAGAGCTATTCTGGCTATCTTTAATGGCAAGACAAAGTTACTCCATATTTCAGCACTGCCATTTAGAAAATATATATACCCAGGACAAAGGCACAGAACCATAAGCCGATGTAAAGACCAAATGGAAAGAAAGAGTAATGTGGTCATATGAGTCATCTTTTTGCTACTTATGGATACCCAGTGTCTGTTTCATAGTGTTTACATGGAGATGAATCTGTGTTGCTGGTACAGCATGTGCAGCTCTCCCCTGGGAATCACAGGATCTCATGTTCTGCATAGCTGAATTATAGCTAAAGAATTTAAAGCCATTGTATAGAAGCATCTACTTCTCTGTCACATCTCCCTTATCCATGATTATGATGCATGGCGACTAAAATATCACTACATTTTTTTGAGGGCAAGTCACTTTGTTGTTTATTACACTCAAAAAAAATGGAAAAATTCTTTTTTGTGTTTATATAACACTTCATATTTAGATATTTTTGATTTATTTTGACCTGATTCTGTGCACACTCTTAGCCATATTGCCTCATAGGCGCATTTACACCCGAGGTCAACAGACTCATAGTATGAATTCTGAGTTACATCATTCGATGACATGAAATGTGATAAATGAGAATGTAATGTTGCAACCCAGTGAGCGGTTTATATTTATTCTGTGACTAAAGGCAGCTGTGAGCAGAGGCCTCTTTCAGGTTTTTCTCCGTCATACCAAAACATCACCTCCCTCTGCTGGTAACACACAGTAGTGTCTGTTTTGGTAGCTACCTATGGATAAAAACATATGACTAATACAACAGTAAATATAGTTGATCCACTCTTTGTTTATTTTTTGGTTTTGATTTGGGATTTATTTTCCTATTTTATTGTTTTAACAACAAACTCAAAATCAGCTAAACATTTAGAAGTAACAGCCTAAAATTAAAAAAAGACAAATTATTTAAAAAAAATATTAATGGTCCTTGTTTGGATTATATTGTACTGTACAGCTGATAAAAAAGCTAAGACCATACTAACACTGAAGCTAAGCTATACTTACAGGGCTACAACTGAGCTAAGTTGGTATAGCTAATGAAACACTTTCTGCTACCTGTCAAAACATTACATTACATTGATGGTCATCAGAGAACCACCCGTTAAATTCATACTCCACACTCCAAACAAAATGTGGCATCGTATCACCAGAGAGTTTGGGTGTGTACCCCTATCTCAAGCAGGGAAATGCACCCGCCCCCCTGTAAGACTTTGAAATATGATAAAATAATCCTTTATTGATCCCCCAGGACGGACAGCTAGCTGTCACAGCAGCGCAAAGTCAAAAAAACAAATATAAGAACAAGTAAATAAAGGAAAAAAAAAATGTGTTCATATAAGTACATTTAATTTAAATACAAATAATTATACAAGAATAAATTAAGTTAAACTCAAAGGACAAGCAGTGACATCACACATACCACGCCAAGTGATGAAGCACACTTGGACACTATACAGAACTGTCATAAGCAAAGTAACATAGTGCTGACATTGAATGCATTAAAATATTGTAAATGTAAAAGTAATGTGATATCATCTGAGCAGTATGATGGCCATTATGTAATAATTGTCTATCTGTAAACATACCTCAGTTTTCTTAATGTAAGAAAATTCAAGAGAAAGAGCTTTTGCAAAATGTTAATAGGCAACATACCCCAAGTCGTGTCAGTATGAACCCCCCATAACAATGCAAAACAATGGCAACTGATTCCTGTAGTCATGTTATCAGAATTAGTAAACAAAACATAGTAACCTAACATTAAACAATTGCTGTATGCCCAGGAAAAAATGACTATTTATTTTCATTTAATGTCTCTAGAGTTCCATTATCTTCTTTTTTAGTTGATAAACATTTAGATTTTTGTAAGTCAAACACCTCTTAGTTTCTGAACAGTTATGGGACCTCTGTCAGTCAGAGGACCGTGCTTGTTAGAAAGGGTAACACCATGCATTGCCAGGCAGCGTTGACATTTGATAGGGAGGTTGAAGGTTGTCTTGCCTCATAGCTAAAATGGAGTGAAAGGACAGGGAGGGGTTGGAGGGGTCCAGCAGAGATTAAATTTCAACGGGACAGCATTCCCAAAAAAATTTCAAGACAGACAGCGTGAGGCAGCAGGGGACGGGACAAGATTGTGGATGTTCAGTGAGCAAACAACTGGAAGCACACTTTCTGTTCGACCTAGTCAGAGAGCTAAGCTGCACTGCAAGTGGACTGAGAGAACAGGCAAAACAACCGGACAGAGACTTTGTGTATATGACAGACGTACATGATGACAGAGGGGAAGACGAACAACCTGATGAGCCAAAGGAGACGAACAATGTGATTTTTTACTCTGCATTAGCCTGTTTCAGCAGCAGTTTCACACCTAGTGAGTAAATGCTTTCTTCTCACTAACAGGGTACTAACATTACTTGTTTTTTGCTACTATTTAATCCAAACTTCACATTTCCAAAAAAAAAATAAAAAATTGTAAAACAGATTAAAAATATTGCAACTTTTTGGGTGAAGATATAGGTTTAACTGTGATAAAAATGTTTACTATATAAACATAGTGGTACTGTATCTTCCATCCACCCATTGCTTCTAATAATCTCTCTAATGCTTAAACCAAACCCACTGATGGAGCTTTCACTCTGGTTTCATACAAGGTTTGCTTTTAAGCCTGGTTGTTCAACAAATTTTCTGGAGAGGGAGTTTTGTTGCTTTCCCTGGCCTGGCATGGACAGCAGGGACCCACAGGAGGATGAGAGAGGAGGCAGAAGGAAAGAGAGCGACAGAGAGAAGGACAAACAGCTGAAGAACCAGCTCAACAATGAGGAGAAAGGAGAGAAAGAGATCAAAGGAAATGAAAAAGAGAAGAGGAAAGAGAGTCGACGTTCTGGGTCTCTATGGAGGAATGGATGGGCGCTGAGTGAAAGGCTGGCCATCAACGTCTCAGGGATGCGCTATGAAACTCAGCTTCGCACCTTAGCTCAGTTCCCTGACTCCTTGCTTGGTGACCCCAGGCGGAGGTCACGGTACTTTGACCCACTCCGAAATGAGCTGTTCCTGGACCGCAATCGGGCCTGCTTCGATGCCATTCTGTACTTTTACCAATCAGGTGGGAGGCTTCGAAGGCCTGCAAACATACCCCTGGACATCTTTATGGATGAGCTGATGTTCTATGAGCTCGGAGAGGAGATAATGAACCGCTTCAAGGAGGATGAAGGTTTTCCAAAGGAGGAGGAGAGTCCACTGCCAACCAGCAGACTCCAGAAAAAACTGTGGATGCTGTTTGAGCACCCTGAGTCCTCATCCGGGGCACGAATCATAGCTATAATCAGTGTTATGGTCATTGTGGTGTCCATCCTCATCTTCTGCCTGGAGACACTACCCGACTTCAGGAGTGAGAAAGAAGCACGAGAGGTAGGAAATACGATTCATGTGTTGCACTGTAAGTTTAGGAGGTGCCAAATAGTAATCCCACTTCTCAGTTTGTTTTATGTTCTAATGGTCAATATTACACCAATCTAACCACTTGGTTATGAGGTCTTGAATCGGATGTGTGTGACTTCAAAGGTAAAAAGAAAACATGATACCTCTAGAGGCAGGTATTTAGGTAAACACACACTTGGTGACTACTACAGTGCAATAAGAGGAAAAACACTGATATGGGGACAACTATTTGCCAATCTGGAAGCAGACCAGAGAGAGATTGCAGGGAGCCAATGGCGTGATTATTTTAGTCGACTGTTAAATTTGATACACTCGGATTCAGGAAGTGCTAAAGGGTACAGGGAGTAAAGGGTGGTACTTGGAATACAAATAAAAGGAGAGAGAGGAAAGACAGGGTGAGATGGTACTTAGGTGTGTTGATATAAGGTCATACAAGTGACTGCACGCATAGGCAAAGGTGAGCCAAAGCCTTCCGGAGGCTTAGAACCGGAGACTAAAAGGTCTCACAGGATGAGAAGCGTACGTTGGGTCATGTTAACACATTCCTCCAGGACTGCTGTGCTAGTCCAAGCTGCCTTTGCACAAGAGAGCTGCCAGGAAACTACTGTAACTTACTCCAGTCCAAGTCAGCGGCAGACCCACTGAACTGCATTAGCAATGCTGCATGACTGCACAAGCCAGGGAGACGGGATAGCAATGAAGGTGAGACAGATGAGGAGTGTTGCAGTGAGACACTCTCATGTTTCTCTTTGGAGATCTCACGGGGTTATATTTAGTCTTAGGAGAGCCCTCGGAGCAGATCAACACATAGATGTCCACCATTTAGTAATAAACACGGTCACTAACCTGCTACTGAAAGTCAAAGGAAATACTCAAGGTTTATTTAAACTTCTCTGAAACTTAATATGTTACACACTGCCCATTACAGCATACTAAACTGATCCCTTTATATCCGTATCATCCGTTTTAACGCTTTTAACTTAATGTTATGTGTAAGATGCTTTAAACAGCCACTATCCAATGCTTGAATGTAATGCTAACTGACATGGAAGACGGAAAAACAGGTGGACTGAAAAAGAGATAGGCACAGCTATGATTGAAATGTCAAGCCGCAGATGTCAGACGTTTTTGTGATGTTGTGGAGAGTGAGAGCCAATGAGATGGAGGACAACATACGGAAGTTCTGCCAATAGTACTAGAGTACTGTGAAAAATAATCTCAGCTGCAGTTTGTATAATGACATTAAATAATGCAAAGCAATGGCCAAATATTTAAAGGAATAGTCTGACATTTTAGGAAATAAAATTATAATGGCCTTCCTGCTTGAGACTTAATACCACTATAATGTTTGTATGGCAAATATGTAGCTAGCTTTATGCTAAGCTAAGCTAATCACTGCCTGGTTATTTTACCTTAGCATTAAGACTGGTGAGAAGGGAAAACAGACAGCCTGGTTCTGCTCCAAACTTACTAATTAACAAGTTGTATTTTTTTTTGTTTTCATTTTGTTTTTTGCTTTTTTCCCAAAAATTTTTTTGGAACACTGAAGTGTTGAAACTTTCCATTGCTATTTAAAGGATTATGTGCTTGACTCTTTATAGGCAAGAAGTTTTGTGTTAGATATTGATATTTAAGTTTGATTTGAATCGATATACTAGTTGTGAAACCTACATCCAACAAATGCCTCCTCAATACTGATTGATGGGACCTTGATAATATAAAAAGAGCATCCTAATGAGCTGCAGCAGTAAATAAAGAGAGAAAAAAATGTTTAATTGACATTTTGTCTGGAGACTCTGTGAAGAGTTAGTTGGAAAAAAATTCCTACATTTTCATTGTCAATTACTTTATTGGGGGGTGGGTTTATTTTATTGAAGTGACAACATATACTAACTAATTTATTGCAACAATAAGGAGGCACAGTCCATATAGGTTATAATGATACAATGTCGAAGGTATGACATGTATAGTTCTTTACTTTACTTGCTTAATAGCAAATGCATACAGTATAACAAAACGAGACCCTGAACAGCAGTACACAGGTGTGAAAAGGTCCTAAGACACTGATGTATAGATTTTGTTGCTTTTGGACAGAGCTAGGCTAACTGTTTCCCTCTGCCCTCAGTCTTTTTGCTAAGCTACGCTAACTGACTGCTGGTAATGATAATTACAGAGAAGAAAATAAAGAGTATCTTCTCACCTGACTCGTTGAACTGTTTCCTCAAGTGGTAAAAGTTTTCACAGTTAACTTTGAGTATTTGTGTATTGTTGCATTCTTTTTTACAAGAACATATATCTTTCCTGTCTGTCTTGTCCCTTTGCCTTCAGAACTATTTTTACAGATACCACTCACAGGCAAAGAACATGTCTGAAAACATGCCTCCTCCACCTGATATTTTCAGCGACCCCTTCTTCCTGGTGGAGACTGTCTGTATATGCTGGTTCTCCTTTGAGCTCATCATGCGCTTCACCTGCTCACCCAGCAAGATGCACTTCTTCAAGGATGTGATGAACATCATTGATTTCAGTGCCATCCTGCCCTATTTTGTCACACTGGGAACAGAGCTGGCCAAGGACAATGATGCCTCTCCAGCCACGTCCCTGGCCATCATCAGAGTCATCAGGTTAGTGAGGGTGTTCAGGATCTTCAAACTGTCTCGTCACTCTAAGGGCCTTCAGATCCTTGGTCAGACACTGAGGGCCAGCATGCGTGAGCTTGGCCTGCTGATCTTCTTCCTCTTCATTGGCGTCATCCTCTTCTCCAGCGCTATCTACTTCGCTGAGGCTGACCACACCAACACGTCCTTTGTCAGTATACCACACGCCTTCTGGTGGGCAGTTGTCACCATGACCACAGTGGGCTATGGTGACATGTACCCAGAGACAGTGTGGGGAAAGCTGGTTGGCTCAATGTGCGCCATTGCTGGTGTGCTTACCATCTCGCTGCCAGTGCCTGTCATCGTGTCCAACTTCAGTTACTTCTACCACCGGGAGACTGAATGTGAGGATCGAACCGAGTACACTCATGTCCAGACCAAACTGTGGGACAACGAGGAGCCAGAAGAGGAGGACATAGAGGAAGGGGATCAGGACCCTGAGGGAGATTATTATGCCATTGAAGGCATTTGCAACCCTTTGAATGGAACCTTGCTGGGTGGACTGTGCACAGGACAGAGCCTGGAGTTCAGAGGAGGAAATATGTATCTGAGGGAACCATTGGTTACTCAAGTGTAGGAAGTGGATGTGTTGTTTTTTACCTTTTGACAAAGAGAACAAAAAGAAGAAAAAGAAGAAAAAGAAGAAGTGAATGAAAAAGCTGCATGAAACACAATGAACCCATGTCCTGAAGAAAAGGACTGGTTAAGAGAAACCGGCAAATCATAATGTAATAACTATAAATATAGCACTCATATGGTTACTAAATACTTTTTACTACCACCACTTGTTTATTTATAGGTATTTAAAACAGCAATAGCCAGCCAAGTGTCATTGAAAGGCAACTTTTGTACTAAAAAAGAAAGAAAGAAAGAAAAATACGGTGACTTTTATATTCTCAGGGTCATGGTATAAATATAATATCATTTGTTTATGTTATCAGCTTGTGCAAGAGATAAAATTAAATTTCAACATGTCTGTTCTGTGCCTTAAAACTATGATGTCTTAGCATTGTCGGATAGCGACTTAATGTTTGAAGTGTGAGCAGATAGATTGTTGGCAAAATAGGTGTCATGTCTCATTGAAACTCAACCATATACCAGCAGAGCTGATGCTGCAGACAGACTGAGATCACTCGTAAATCAACCCCATATTCTCAAAATTCCTCTGTAAGTAATGTACAAAGTTCACATTTGTGTAGTTTTTGCTTGTGTGACCTGACATGACCTTTATATCAAGCTGTAATACAACATTGTTGATTGCTTTGGCCAAAGTTCTGTATTTACCTGCTTAATTATGCACTCTATGTTTTTAATAAAGATTATATTTTATTAATTTTCCTAAATGAGAAGCTACTTTTTAAAAAATATTTTTCTGAGACATTAAGTAATAATTTAGTGAAATATTTAAACCCACACTGGTGCCACTAAAAAACATGAAGCTGAATGTAGCCTGTTGGATATAGCAGTATTTTTTCAGGATGTGAGAACAAACTATAAAAACACAGTTTTACTTAATACTTTCCTAATCAGGCTTCTGCATCTCTTAGTAAAATATTTAGTCACATAAGTCTGTCAGATTGAACCTGGACCTCACTTTTGCATGGACGTGACCGACCTTTTCCACAGCAGCTAAGCCGTTCTAAGCAGAAGCTTCCAATAACATTGCTCTCGATTTCACTGGAACACATAAGACTTTCCACGACATCACAGTGATGGAAGGTATGTGTACTAATGTAACATTGCAAGTGTAAACTACTTCAATAATGTGTTTTAGCTTGTGTTAATGCTGTCAGTGTAACATTTAACAAAAGGCAAATAAATTTAAATAAACCTTTTGTGGGATTAGAACATGATCCCAGCAAAATGGAACAGATGGTCACAGAAGAAATAAACAGTACAATTAAATAGAATTTAATACAATTACAATTGATCTACCTGATGAAGTGGGAAATGTGTGAAATGGAGCAATAAGTACGGACTGAATTTTTAAACTGGTGATTCTAAAATATAAAACAGTCATTGTGATTTTCTTGCATTATGAAAAATTTGCAATGCATGAGACCCACAATGAAGAAAAAAAATATTTTTTATAAATGGGCTATTTTATGAAGACAAATTTCACCTAAGTACCAGTGTAGACACACTGGTCACACTTTATGATAGAAATGTTTAAAGCTCTCTTCAACCCTCCTTTTCCAGTTAAAAGGGAAAAAAAGGAAAATAAGTTTTATTTCTATTGTTTAAAATTAAAAATCCCAAATTCTTTACAATTGGTTCAGTCAAGAGAATATATATATATATATATATTTGTAAAACTGTAGCCCTTCATCTCCAAGTAACTGCACATGGTTCTACTAAATGTTAATATACAGTAAATGCACTATACAATGGATGAAAAAGCCCGGTGTATTATTGAAGGTGTACTGAAACTTTAGTTTGGCATTACACAACCCAAATATCATGACTCAGATGATCAACAGACCCCATAAACAAAGTGGTTTTGGGATCTTGGCCTGCTTTACATCAATGATCATTTGTCCACTAGAGGGCGCTTCAGCTCTCACCATTTTCAGCCCATTTTCTCACTCCATCATCATGGAAGCTGTGACTGCACGTCAGATACATTCTTCTCATTCTGTAAATGGATCTAATTGTTTCACTTAATTGCCGTGCCATTGTGTGAAAGACTCAAACAACCAGGCGTGAAAAGACAAACAAAAGTGAAATTAATATCATGTTTATTTTAATTCTCCCCACTCAGATAAACACACATGAGTGGTACAAACAAAAGCTTGTTGGACTTTCCAGTCACATCCAATTTAGAAAAAGTCCCAAACATAATGCAACCCAGGACAATTTCTTACCGAGACAAAAACATAATTTCACATAAAATCTCAGAAAAAAAAATTCAGAAAGCTGCATTCCAAATTATTCGGTATTTAAATAACCATTAAATATACAACACATACATACACAATAAATAAATAAGTTACATAAATTTTGTCCCCTTAGAGACACGTCAAGAGCCAAAATAATAATCTACTTATCTTACAACAAAATCAAGTCTGGAATTTTCATCCTGGTCAATAAAAAGAATCAATTTTCATAAATTAAATATACAATAATATATCTGTTACATTTATTTTACTTGTCCAGTGAGAACTCAGGACTGACCATAGCGTTTAGACCCATTCCCAGCAGATCATCAGAGTCCATGTTGAAATATCTCTGATTGTCTGGTAGTTGTTCAGACACACTCTCCGCTGCCAAGGTATTCCTGAGAGGGAGGAATCGAGTGAAGGGGACTGAGGGTCGGTCTTGGGATTGTTTTGATGCCAGAGACAAGGGAAATCCATGGTGTGAGGAAAGGAAACGGGTGTATCCATCTGGCAGCAGCAGCTCTCTGAAGTTGCAGTCAGCCTCTGTGTAGTGCCTCTGAAAGTGAGAACAGATGTAAACTGTCAACAAAGAACAAAAAAGGGACGCAGACTCGAAGCTTAACTTTTGCCCACTTTACCTGCCCCCTCAAATGGCCTTCACTGTCTATGCAGAGATACAGAGACGATGACCGTCCTTTGATGATTATATGACCTGGATTAATTGATTTCAGCTGCAAGACACCTGAAAACACAGAAACATAAATAAGTGCGTCTCCTTTGCAGGACTTCGGCAGGTTTTTTTAATGCAATTTCAGGGCCTCTAATTATCCATTGCATTGCGTAGATGTTTTTGAAAAGAAAATACTCTAAGTTAGGCCCTCATATACTGTCTGTTCCTCACATTTCTACCAAATACTCACTGTTAAGGGTCTTAGCATCACTTCCTGACACTCTTCCATCCAGGCTCATCTGCAGATACATCCCTCGTCTGTGGTTATCTGCAAGAGTTCAAGGTGTCAAAGAGTAGCGGCAGCAATATTTTCATATCTGCACTGAATCTATTAATAATTTACTGAAAAAAAACAATTATAAATACCTGTGTAGAGGTGAACTTCTCTGACTTGGCTATTAAAGGATAAAAGTGGGTTGGAGTCAGTGAGATAAAATGACAGAGACAAGGGAAGCGAGATGATTAAGAAAAAAGAAGAAAGGTAAGAAAAGCAGTTGTGTGGAGACGAAAACATTTGGAAAGGGAGCCTTGAAAAACGGATTAAGTATGAATAAATAAAAATAAATAGCTCAATAAATATATAGAAGGTATAGGACGTATAAGCCAGTTCTTTTCAATCAAATTCTAAACAGGAGCGTGTTTTGTGCCCTTATAAAGGAGTTTGGGGAAGGAGGTCCTTCTTAATGTATGAGTCAGACATTTCTACATGATTAAGCCCCTTATTTAATGTCGAGAGGAAGACCTGTGCTAAAGCACTATGTATGGTCTTCTTCCGTCTTGTTTTCTGTCAAAGTTTCTAACAAATTACCAAGCGTTTGGGTGAGGTCACATTCCCCTGAGCAAACTACTTGTGGAACATAAAAATTGGATAAATAATTACTTAATGTTAACTACTGTTACCGTTATTTCCATGATTAATGTTTTTTTTTTTTATAGATATAGCAAATTAAGATTATTAAGTATATCTAAATAGTAGTAAGTATATTTTAATGTACATGCAACTCATTAAAATTGAATTTCTTGCTATTTCTACTTGTTATCATTATGTTTCAACAACACTTTTTTATGTACATGCACCTTTTCTTGTTTGATTTTAATAATTAAAATATGTACATATCAAAAATGCCAGTATCCCTCCTTTTACTGAATGCAAGCATTTTTATTTTTCTATTATCTCTTTTGTTTAAATTGAAACAATTTCTTCACACTGACAAATATCAGTACTTGTATCAGCTATGTCACGTGTGGAACAAATTGCAACTTATAGTAAATCGGGATGACTTTCCATCTGGGCTTCCACTTCAAAAATGTACACATTTCACAATTGCAAGAAGATGTAACACAAACACATCTCTGTGCGTCATCCACTGAATAAATTATAACAAACAGTCACGAGTAGGTTTCATGGTGTTTATCTTATTTTTTTCTGTGTGTGTTTGTGTGAGAGAGGGAAACAGTGGGTGAAACTGATTTACAAGCAGAAGACAAGTGTTTATGTGACTGCAGCTGTGCAGTCACCAGAGAGGCTGCACGTCATGCCTCTAAAGTCACGGGTTAACAAACACAGGGCATCACCAAAAAACTTGACTTATCCACCAAAGTGCATTCCCACCTTGTGTCATCTCACTGTGATGCAACATCAAAGGTCAGTGCATCCCAACAGATATAAATGAAAGCTGTATTAAGATGTCCTAAAATCTTATATTCTTAAGTTAAAAGAAATTATTAATGACACAGTCAAGAGCATTTGAACATTTGGAAAAAAAACCCCATTTCAAATCATCTTCATAAAGCCTCCAAACTGGCAACAGTGTCACATCAGAGAAAATACTGTGTCATCTTTGTTATATAATGATCATCTGTGGTAGTTTGATTGAAAAATAAAAATGTGTATTTATATTTGATAATGAAGGATGCACAGAAATGTTTCCCGATGGTGAAAGAGAAATATAAACAGAATTGAAGAAGACTGTGGAACACTGAAGATTTCATCATGTTTATGTTTCTAAGAGTTATGTTTGCTTCATGCTCATCCCTCATCATAACTACTATTTCTGTAATTCAGCTTGGAAAACAAGCAAATTTTATATGATAAATAACTGTGATAAAGATGGAACTCATGCAAGGCCAGGAGATGGCGTTAGAGGGACTTTTGTGTTAGGACATCTTTGGATTTTCATTCATCTTCTTCTTTTAATATTTTATTTTTTGTCTTTACATTGAACGTATTGTTTTCAGTTGTACTGATAAAGTGTCTCCTTTAAATGTTCATAGTTCAGAGTCCTGAAATGAGACTCTCATGGTTTATAAAATATTATCCTGTAGATTTGAGTAACTTATATTCTAAATCAGCATAAGAAAATTTAAAAACATTTTTTATCTTATGTTTGCCATAACTATTAAGCACCAGGGTTTCCTCTTGCTGTTCTAGATCGTCTCCAGTCCTGTGGTGATCAAGTCACTCTTGACCGAGTAGAAACATGCAGTATAAACTGTGCTGATAAGAAGTCTGTTTCTTTGCTATTATGCAGAGATATTAAGGGGCTGATATTATCAACAAGGCAACAAATATCATGAGACAAATGAAGTCTTAAACGTAAATTATGCAACATTTTAGCACCAATTAAGGTTCAGAATATTACCTTTGTTAAAAGTGACTAAAATAGGTTGTCAAATCTTCAGATCAGTGACCCAATCTCACATGAGGGGTCACAGTATAAAGTGCTGTCCATATAGTGTGCCTTATGCTGCAGTAATTTGGATCTCTGGTTTTAACCAGCCAACCACAGCACTGTTTAACTACATATCAACCCTGAACTTCAAATATACTGTAATAATTTGACCTGTTAGGGGAATTGTACTGTAATCTGTGCTAGAATGCTAAAAAAGTACTTTTAAACTTAAGTCTCATGAATTTAAAGTACTCATAGTATAAGCAAAAGCTCCCCAAACTATAAACTATTGCACAATTACATAATAGGTGATGACATGATCACACCACCTTCCATAGCTCCCTTCCCTCACCTCACCTTCACCCACTTTGTCTTTGGTACTTTGCAGATCTTAGTTGCCCCTGACAGCAGATTTTAAGTGTAATGTGTCCAAGCTAAAGTTGACAGTTCAAGGACAAATTGAGCATCAAACATTTTAATGGTTCATGCTCTGAAAGATGACTCATAGCTCCATCACAACAACTTACCTGTGATCTCCTGTGAGCGCTCAATGTGAGAGGAAACTGCAGATAACTCCTTCAGAAGCATTTTACATGTACGTTTTTTAATTACAGCTTTTACAATCATTATCATTATTGTTATCATATTATATTCAATTGTCATCACTACTCTCCAATAATATGAATTTAAATCATAGCACAGTTTGTTTTTGTTTTTTCAAAATTTACACATACAAGTAGCATATCTTAAATGTCCATAATTTAAAACATATTTCCTTTTTTAACCTAAAATGAAATTACAGTCAGTCTTAAAACTATGTATGAAATGAACGTACAGTTTAATACACACATACATACTGTACATACATACATACATACATACAATAGCAGTTATCATAAAAAATGATAAAAATTAAAATACACACATTTTACAAAGTCCTGACCCAAGCTTTCACATCATTAGATGATTGATATCATGACGTTCACTCTAAAATGGTTGATTTTGGCATGCATATTAACACAAATGCTTAACTCTTTTCTTTCCAGTTTGAACAGGATTTTGTCGTAAAGCACTTTGCTAATTGTTTCATTGTCTGTCCTATTCACATTTGTGCATCTCATTTCTGTTATGGCTTAAGAACATACATTTCATTCCCCCTGCGTACACTTACATTCTCCCATTGAACCTCCCTCTCCCTAAACTCTACTGTGGCGTGGTGTTGCTAGGCAGAGTATGTTCTTTTATCAGTCTAAATCACCTGCAGGGGTGTGTATCTGGGGGTTTGTTCTCTTGATCTGAACAGGAATGCAGTTTCCAATTTTAAAAACTACAAATTCATGTGTCAATATTGCTGTCTCACACTCAAAAAACAGAAGATGTATTCACGATAGGCGATGGTCACTTTCTACAGGCCACTTTCTACAGAATCAAACAGCGTCATGCCACAACTATGGATCATGATGGTGTGTGTGTGTGAGAGAGAGAGAGAGAGAAAGAGAGAGAAACAGATGGATAAACAGACATTCACTCCTTATTTTTATCATCTTTTCAGAAATCATTCACTCAGTGTCTTTGATTCTTCGAGACATTTGGCTCGAATGTAGTTGGTCATCTTCTAGTGTCCATTTTTGATTTTGATCCTCAGTTTTTTTTTTTTCTTCAAAAATGTGGTTTTTCCCTTGGGTAAGGATGGAGGTGGGGTTCTACAAAATGGAATAAAACATACTGAAAGAAACATAACAACTGCTGCTGAGATGACATGTTTGATGTTTACACAAGCTATTTGATGTTCACTCAAGCAACTATTTTTAGCAGCAGTTACCATCGTCAAAGGGTGTTTTTCCTCACCTGGTGTGCTTATCTTTTAGCAGGAGTATGTTCTCACGGACCCTGACTCTCCTCTTGGACCAGAGTTTACTGGCAGAGAGAAGACAGTAATTAGTAAAAATGGTCAATATAGGACAAAGAAAAAAAAGTCCTGCAAGCAACTGTGTTTAGGTCTTCTATTTACAACAGAACAACCAAACACTGGATTAAAAGAGCTACTAAATATTTGAAAGTCAAACTAAAATAATAGTTTTATATTTGCTTCTGAATAGCTGTGTTTCCTGAAGAAAACTCACTTCAGAAACTTAATAAGAAGAAAATATTTTTGTAGGATGGCAGTGGAATTCTGCATTGTTGTGTTTTGATATGTGCAGCAACAAGATAATAAGGAAAGGTGAATGGCTGTGCAAAAACAACAGACAATCACCTCACTGATCCTATATTTTTGCTACAACACTGATTGCCACCAAACAGTGGCTTGGATTAGTCTGACATCATCAGAGTGGGTGGGGCTTGTCTTTGCAGGAAGTCTGTGCAATGCAAACAAATGGTAAGTTCAGCTCAATATAACATTCTGTTTCAGAGCCCACATTACTTGTTCACATACGATGGGACAGCATTTTATATGCTTTAAACCATTATATAATCAGCTGTTTTCAGCATATATATGCCCTACACCTGACTGCCACCACACCATCCTTGCACCTAGCATTGTAGTCTTTAAGCTACAGTCAAGGAGAGACATTAGCTAAATATAGATTAGCTGTTGTGTATTTGTGTATTAATAGGCAGAACTGTCCTTTAGGCTGGGTTAACAAATAACATTAATGTATGAAAACTGATGCCACATATGAACTTACACAACACTTAAACATAGTTGGAGTGTGTGTCGCATATAACCTGATTCCACTCTACATAACATTTGCTTCCTGCTGAGATGACAAGAATGGTTGCCCATGTGGTAAATGTAAAGCTAACATTACTGTAGATGGTTAGCCTAGCTTAAAAAAAAGAATACAAGGTTGAAAAGTTTGCCTAGCTCTGTCTGAGGGTAACAGAAGAAGCAGCTCTTAACATGTTCATTAGTAAGCTGGTTAGCATATAAGTCAACTGTTTCTCCTTGTTTCCTGTTTCTGTGCTAAGCTAAGCTAAGCTAACCAGCTGCTGCTGCTGCTGCTGGTGTCAGCCCAGTGTGTCACAGACAGTTTCCTTGTATTTATCTGGCTGTTTCTGTTTGACAGACTTGTTAAATAGTGTGTAGAGTCATGCTCTACTAAAAGGAACCACTTAGCAGATTATTCCAGTAAAAATTGCACATTTAAACAAACAAACAAAAAAAGAGTTCACTGTACTTCCTGTATTTCCTGGTGTATACAAGTTGCCTCTTTCGGCAGTTATAGTGCCCCAAAATCAAAACATTACACAGATGAAAGTCATAACATTGAAACAGATCCACATTATCCTTTACACAACCCTCTTGTTTGTATATTGTTTCGATTTTCAAGTTTATTTTTTCCCAGAACAGAGTTTGTGAATACTGTACGGTCTGAAATCTCTGACACATCAGACAAGCAGTCCACCGACAAAAACAGTCTCTGCTCTTAGCTCTTGCCACATGACAATAACACAACCACAAAATATTTATAGGTAAATATATCTAAAGGGCATTTGACTGAAATCAATGTGGCAGCGTAGAAGGAAGAAAATAAAAAACATATCCACCAGAAATGGTTATCAGCAGATTAGAAGAACATTATTTGTAGCTAGTAGGCCCATACGATCGGTTGTTTCTTTCTTTTGGCCTCATTTAAAGCAGCTTCATCTCAGCCTTAGCACTTAAAGAGTAGGCCTAGTTTAGGTTTTTTCAAGTGGGGTGGTATGAGGTACTTATTCATAGTCACCTATAGTGGATGGCAGTCAGCATGCCCTCAGTTTAAAGAAGCAACAGAGAAACCTGTGTAGGAAGCTAAGCAATGAACTGCTGTGGAGAAGGACAGCAGCAAAACAGATTTTAGCCGCCTCAAAACAGGCAACCTGAAAAAATCAATAAAAGTTTAAGTGTACCTTATATTTAGAATATTTTCAAGGCTTAACCTTGCTGTCAGACAGCTCTTTCTGAAGGAAAACTGAAGCTATTACATGACTCTCTCCAAAGACACCAGACTCCTCTGACAAAAGTAGCAATTTCACCTTGCTGGACATGCAATTTGCTTGACTCTCCTTTTTTAGTTTGTTTTTGTGTTAATGTGGGGCTCAGGTGAATCTGAATTAACCTTAAAACACCAAAGTCCCACATTAACACAAACAAACTAACCAATCAAGTTGGTGCCAGACCAGCAAATCTGATGTTCTGAGAGGTAAAATTACTCTTCTGCAAAGGAGTATGGTGACATTTAAAGAGTAAATAGATGATAATAATGGTTTCAGTTTTCTTTTAAGGAGGTCTGTCTAATGCAAATATAAGGCACTGAGAAAGTTCTAAGTATAGTGTATGTTAAACTGGTATTGCTTTTGTTAGGTAGGCCTTGCTTTGGTTGATTAAGACATGTTTTGCTGCTGTCCCCATCCATATAAGTTCATTGCTGTGCTTCCTACAGCGATACTACTTCTGCTTTCAATATATGTGACATACTCACTGCTAACTACTAGAGATACTACACTGACGAAAGATGAGTACCTCATACAACCCCATTTAAAAAAAAAACTCAAACTATCCTTTTCAACTTAATTACAAAACACTTTTGACCTTGAATTTGGAAACCCAAAACTGATCAAACAGATGCTTAATCTCCATATTCCAGTTTTTCTTTTGTTATTCTCACGGGCCTTTTCATTACCACTGTTTTCACTTGTCTGAAGAGTAATTAAACAAATAACATCAGACTAGGGAACTCAAATTAACATACAGTTTTCTTCTCTACAAATCTTTAATTTAGGCATGTTAAGCTTTCTATGTTTAAGACACAAAAACTTGTTAGATATTCCCTAACTTACACTTTTGGTTTTTTTTTGTCTTGCAAATGTTTGAACAGCAGGAAAGCACTGCGTAAGGCCTGACTCCAGATCACATCCGCTGCTGCTCATGCTCATTCCGCCACTGTGAGCTGCATCAACTCACCTTCACTCTGGACTTTTCTCAGGGTGACAGAGGGGGTCGAGATGGCCGAGGCACGGAAGTTGGCAGGTAATGTTTCTGAGGAGTCGGAGGTAACACCGCGGAGGTCCTTCTCCCTGAACATCTTCCTCCATGATGGGGACCGTGTAAATGTTTTTGCGCCATCCTGCAGAGACAATGAAATAACACCAGTTATTAAAATCACCAGCGTTAGCAGTGGAGGCTGCCTGTTTCAGGGTCTTATTCATTATGCATTAGTGGGGCCGAACAAAGTAGTATTTGACAAAGCAGGATTTGTTGTGACATTGTACCACAGTTGCACAGTTTTTAGTCCTAGATGCTGTAACTAAGCAATTAGCAGTTGTGTAAACACAGCTGAACCACTTTGGCATGCCAACAATTTGCCAGCAGTGGTTCAAGCACTGATGCCATAAATGCTCTCTTTGTAAGGAACAGAGATATTTCATTTGGGGTTTTTTACCATTGAAAGAAAATTATCTTGTCACTTATTTAACAAAGGGCAAAAAAGTTTGGATCAAAGGCCCTTTTGTTAAGTAAAATAGTGGTTACAATCAAAACACACTCCCGCCTCCTGGCAGGAGTGATAATCTTGATTGATTTTCTACTGACAGTCTGCTTTGTCGCACCTCATCTGGCCTCCTCTCTGTTCCCATGGAGATGAGAGCGTTGTACTCCTTCTCCAGGAGCTGCCTCGCCTGCAAAAGATGCACAAACACAGTTTTAAGATCATAATTGAGATCATTTAAGAGCTCAAAATTAGGATTATCTTGTCATTAGACAAACTGGAGGTGTCCGACAACAGTTGATAGATAAGCAATTGACAAGTTGACAGTGAGGGTGGTGTTCTTTGGAGTACCTGTGTGTTTTGATTGGGTATCTGCAAGAGGAGGGCCAAGTCTGTGTAGTCAAAGGTGTCATCTAGTGCTAGGAGGGCCCCGTGTACCCCGCTTTCTAATAGGTTGTCTGCAAACTCTTTCAGACCAATGGATTGCACCCAACACATCACTCGCTCGTTGGACCACACCATTACATCTGTAAGGAGGGACACAGAGAAGCAGTTACCACCAGCTCAAACTGGCTGAAAGGTATGTGCAAATGTGTGCTCTGTGTCTGAAGAGAGGATTTGGGTATTAACCACAGGCCTCACCTTGGTTCTGGTGTTGACTCTCATCCCTCCTCCTCTCCAGCTCCTTCCTGTCATAGTTTAAGCGCTTTAAGCACATAATGCCATAGTGGAGACTCACCCTGAAAATGAGAAAGACGTATTTTCTTAACTCTAATCAAAACTGGCAAGTACATACACCCAGGAACAGAGACAGAGATGGGCAAGATTTCAGTGGGATGTTTTTCATTAAAAATAAGTATTTTATTATTTCTGAGTATTTTGTCATTTATATGATGCTGAAATGAACCCCCACTCCTCCCACCAAAAAACCAAAAAAAACCCAAAAAACCCAATACACTTTAAACAGAGGTTTCAACTGTAAGGAGAGAAAAAGTAAATCAGTTAACCTCATCACAGTCTTTGGCTAAATTCAAGTGATTCATGTGACTAAACTTGCTTGTAATCAACTTCAGTGTTTCACTTGTGTTTCTCATGATGAGTAGCTTTATACAGGCTGTTGCTGTGGTATTTGTTGAAAATTTTCCTTAAGGTTAAAGTAGTTTAGGTCAGCAAAATGTCTGATCTTGCATGCTCAGGCAGACTCACTGACCTGTGGAAACTGTCGACCATCTTCAGCTGGCCCCTCAGTTCCTTCTTGGTGAGGTGATCAAGCATGCGGGCATCAACTAATGACTCCATGAAATAGGAGCGGTACTGGGGCAGACCCAAGCTGGGCAGCCATTCATTTCCCACCCACTCGTGGTTCATGTCTCCATAGGCCAGGATCTGAATGACAGCGGGGAGAAAGTGATGAAACAATCCTAAAAGTAAAGCCTTTGGTTGATGGTTTTTATAAAAACAGTTTACATAAGTAACAGTGGGGTCACATGACACTACGCTATATAGATATCACCTGTGCACTGGCAGAAACTTACCTGGTCCCAGCTGAACTCCTTCTGCTCCTTGTGGTTCAGGCAGAAAAAGAAATGAAAGAGAAAAGGGACAGAGAGTTGCAAAGAGAGGGAGAGATCACCAAGGGGAGTGTGTTTGTGTGTGTGTTTGTGCGTGTGTGTTATGGTGAATCAGAGTCAGGACCAAATGGAGAGGAAGAGGAGGGGAAAGGCACAGGAAGGAAAAGCTTTGTTAGTGAGTGAGAATTAGTTGGAAAAACCACTACATCAAAACAGATTTGAGGGAATAGTAAGGGAAAGGTGTAGCCAAACAAGCCTAATCAGAGACAAAGAAAAAGAAAAAAGCTCATCAATGTGAGGCCTTTGGTAATGTTTCTGAGAAATAAAAGGCGAAAACATAAAACATAAAACAATTACCATATTACATGCATAAATACAGAGAATAGGGATTTTCCTAATATCTTATTTCCCTGATGTTTAAATGGACATTAGTAACTAAACTAAAAAGAAAAAAACACACATGTTGCAGTCTATATTGAGCTCACTTTGATCATAAAGATTAGATTAGATTTGGTTAGATTAAAATTAAATTTATATAAATTTTTCTTAGTTTAACAATAGTTTGAAAAATTTTTTTTGCAGTACATAAGAGCTACTTTAAAATATTAATCTCATTCTTCAAAAAATAAATCTTATTCAATGCATAGATATGTGGTAGTTTTTGACATTAAAATTTGCACAATATCCTTTAGCTTAAGTATGTATATAATTCAATTACAATTTATTCACTTTATTTTTTATTTTTTCATTAATTTACGATCAACTTCCCAGGCACATCCCCAAAACAGAACACTGTAAAGGTGTTTGGATCATTACTGTTTTATGTAACTGAAATAAGAGTAACAGCCATTAACATAAAGTAAATTGAAACCCTAAATATTAAATTTTGTTTGAGGCACAATATTAAAATCATGAGTCTTACTGGCTTGGTGGCAGCGGTGAGAGACTCCATCTCAGCATGTGTCATCCAAATATTACTGGTTGACTGTAAAAACAGTAAACAAATGCAACATCAGTCCACTTCTCTGACATGAGTGCAGCTGTGTGAACGCGTGACTTGTTTGCTGATATTTAGAGTTACGTTCGTCATGTTTTTTTTCATTGAGCCTTACAGAGCGGGTGCTTGCAGGTGCAGACGGACTAGTGAGGGAAACCATTTCCTGGATGGCCAGGCGGAGCTTGAGCCTGTGTAGCGGGTTGCTGATGCCAATCTCCCTTTGGATCTCAGTGTCCGATAGGTTAGCCATAATAGCACCGCTCTTCACGTTGGCACGGCACGCTGCCACATACCATGCTGGCATCCCTACCCACAGCTGGATAAACAGAAATAAGTTGAGAGCAGCAACACTGGTAATGATGATACTTCACAAACTATCAGATGAGTGTCGTCTTGGATCTGCTACAGACTCAATAGCCCTTACCTGACCCTAATTCCCCTCAGATTTAACGGAGAGATATATCTATATAAACTCATTAGTGACAGGTTATACCAGACTATCCATACACTAAACTGAACTGATCCACCTATTTAACAGGAGAATGTATTATGATGTACCTCTAGCCATGTAACAACAGTCGGACCATCCCACGAGGCGAAAGGGAGACCTTGTCGACAGGCTTCCTCAAGCAGGTCATGCCTGGCAAGGAGAGTGGAAAACAGACATTTGACTGAGATTAATATCTTAAAATCTCACCTTACCACTGTCTTCTTTTATAAATAGAAAATCCTACTGAACTTGAGATGTAAAAGACCATGACATTTGTGCCTTACAGCACCTCAAGGGCACACCGTATATCCTTCAACGTTTCTCTCCAGACATGTCTAAGTGTATATAAAGGTACTCTGCTCTGGTTGCTATTTTGTTTTACATGGTTTTCCTTCATAAACAAACGAAAAATAGGGCTGAAAGCGCTTCTACTCTTTTGAACGTGTTACATACCAAATCCAGTTTGCCTGGGGTTTGTTTGAATCTGAAATATTAGGGAAGTGCACAGACACTGTCCTGTTCAATAGAGGGATGTGAAAACACCTCAGTGGTGACAGACTTTGCACAGAATATTAAAAGACATATTTTTAAGAAAGGAATCTTTAAATAAATGGCACCAGGAAATCAAAGTCTCAGCCCATGACTGGTTAGTGTTGTGTTAATGGATGGCTGTTTCTGATAGTATTGCTAATACTAGTATACAACTAATACATAGTAATACTATGCAGTTTCTCTGACTGAAATGGAAAGTATATGGAAAGATGGTTGATCTCACTTCTTTTTGCTGCGTCTGTCTTTTTCCACTGTTCCAGTCCCAAGCTTAGTCAGGCCCAATGGGTCGGCTGAACCTAGGTCATCAGATGGTGTTGAGGCTGGAGGGGTTGAGAGTTAAAAATATTTATTTCCTCATGTTTTACATTACTGTTAACAGATACATTTTCCAGGCGACACAATGGCATCACGAATGAGTAGTTTTCAATCTGTTCACGGACCCAGTGAGGCAGATTCACGCCCAGGTGCTCCAATCCTCCCCTTTTCCTTTTTGCCAAAAAGACGACCAATGGATGACTTAATGCTTTTCTTTTTGCTGGCTTTGTGGAGGGAATCTTGGCTAGCAGTGGTGACACCATCAGCAGAGAGACTAGAAGAACAGAGAGAGGAAAAACAGGAGAGCAGTGAAATCAAGACAGAGTCGACACTGAGCACAGAGCATGGTTGTTAGCCAAACAACTGGTTGGACCATGTGGAGAGTACCTGCGAAATTCACGATGGTCATCAAGGCCTGCCCCAGGGTGAGTGTGTGTCATTCGGTCCAACCGCAGGGCTCGAGGAACAGGAGGAGGGGTTGAGTCAATCAGGGCAAGTGCTCTGCATTCTTCTCCATCTTTGCTATTCTGCAGGGCGGAAAGATTTGGGTCGATTTACGAAACGTCCCAACAAAAATATCCTAAATTAAAACTTATCTGTGGCTGATATTACAACTTAAACACAGTACCTGTCTGTCAGTCTCCCTGGCAGGAGAATGTGGCAGGCGGGGGGTGGAATGTCCAGAACTGGGAGGTGAGGGAGACGCCAATGTGGAGGAGGTGATGGAAGGAGTCATGTATCCCCTCCCTACGCTGTCCCGTCCTCCCAGCGAGGAGGGTGGAAGAGGTGAGGCATCGAGGGCCACGCTACTGACCCGACTCTCAATCTCTTCTGCCCTCATCTCTGTGCTCTCCTTTTCCTCCTGAATCAATCTGAGAGGAGAGAGGAAAGAAGATTTCTTAATCTTTCCTATTGTTGTTCTAACAGAATGCCAGTATCATTTCGGATAAAGGTTCAAATCTTTAAGAAGAGAAAAAAGCTTGGAATCTTAAGTTACTCTTATCAAAGGCAACAACTGATACAAAACTTACTTAATCTCCTTGTTGATGGCCTCCAACTGCTCCTGCAACATGATGGCCAAAGTCTGCACATCTGTCTGTCCGCTGGGAGACAGCAACTCTGATCCAAACAAAGTCTCCCTGTCATCCTCGTCATCGGAGCAGCCTCCCTCCACGCCACCCTCAAACCCTGGACCCAGTATGGTGCCACTGTCCCACTCTCCATACTGGGAGGAGGGAAAAATGACAGTAAATGTGCAGGAAATTATCGTAAAAAACAAACAAAAAAAAAGATATTTCATCTTTATCATCATAGTTTGAGTATATGATTCACACCTTGTTACCATCATCTCTTGGAGGCCCCCACCGGCCACGGTGTGCCCGCCTGACCACCACACTACCAGAAGAGCTTCCATAACCAGCCGGGAGCGAGCCTCCACCCTGGGGGTACCGCAGCTCTGAAGCACTCCCTGGAAGAGATCTTCGAAAAAGGGTGGAGGGAAGTGAGCTCACGCTGCCCGCCCTATGATGAGATCAAGAATACATTTGTTATGCAGCAGTACTCAGAAGTCACACTGTTATTGTGGCAACATTCAGGTTTCTCTAGAAGAAGAAAGCATAAAAATAATTTCATAATTTCATCTGTATGAGTAAGGATGTAAAAGTTGTTTGTATATTTGTCAGCCAGAACAACACCCTCTAGCTATAATATAAATAATTACTTCTTTTAAGTAGATATTAGTGGGAGAACATTAAGACTAAACAGGAGAGTAAACAAAAACCTTAGCTAAGAAGGAGCAGTGTTCATGTGCATCCTGTGGGAGACTTTGGTTTTTATTTATTTTTAATGTAGGACATATTGTATTAATAAATTTCCTTAAAGGTTCGTTGTATCTAACCTGGAATAAGAGGAGCCAGGCCTCCCTCTCAGCTGATCCAGCTCCAGTTGGATTCGCTCCAGCTCAGCAAGGAGCTGCTCCTGAACCACAGAGGAGAAAAGTCTATTATTATTTGCTTATTTTAGCCCTTATTTTGTTGAACTTTATGCCTCTCATTTGGCAGAAAAAGTGGAATTCTTGAGGATTGGGACTTTTCTGATAGAATTAAAGTTTAAAATCTTTGCACAGGCTGTAGATGAATATCAGCAAAAACATCCTTTCTTTTGTATCTTTCTTTAGTAGGATCATCCAGAAGGTCAAAAACAGAACATTAGAATAACGTAGAACATTGCTAAAAAGGTAGATACCTTATTGGCTATAAGATCATCTTGGATTTTCTTCATATTGGATAATTCCTCTGAAAGGGCGTTCTAGCAGAGCAGAAGAATCATTAAACATCTTTTTTACATTTCTGTGTACCATTTTATCACAAAATATTCTCCACGTCTTCTTGTTACCTTCTCTTCTAGTGCTGCCATCCTCTCTTTGAGGTGGAGCTGCAGTCTCTCATTGGACTCGGACAGTAGCTTGTCCACTGTGTCTGAGAGGCGTTTGTTGTGTTCGTCATTCATCTTCTCCCTCTGCCTGGCCTGAAAAGTAAAAAAAGAGGCATAAGACAGGTGCTCATGATAGAACTTGAGTTTGTTCTTTAATTTGTGTGAAAAAGGTGAAGAAAAATAATGTTGTTACCCTCTGTAGCTCTTGGTTCTTCTCCTCGAGTTGAGCTTCCATTTGCCGTAATCGCTCCTCAAAGTTTCCATGGCGCTCCTCAGCCTAAATTAAATAAAAACAGGAGTATTTTCAGATGACCCTAAAAGACTGGTAATGATGCAAGAATGGACTAAAAATAGTTTAAAAAAAAAAAAAAGTTGAGAAAATGTTGTTTAACAGACGATTATCTGATCATTTGATCAACTATAACAGCATATACACAGTGTTAAGGAGCTGCAAAAATGAACTCAGAACTGAATCTAAACAGCTAAACTGCTCAGTCAGGTACAGTATCTGGTTGCCCGTGATTCAGCGTACCTTGTTAAGAGCAGCCACCCTTTGAGCTAACTGGGCCTCGATCTCAGGCAGTGTCTCTGCCCTCTGCAGGGTCTGCTGGAGCTTCTGCTTGGCTTCATCCAGACGTTCCTGCAACTGTCTGTTCTTCTCTTCACTCTGAACACAGACAAAAACACATGTAAGATAATGGCACATACCATATTTACTTTTAGATTTTTAAATGCCAAAATAATAGCTCTATCAAACATAGCAAGTGCATTCAATTTTATAAAGACTGTAGAAGGGTGCTGAATTATTTGAGACCCTCTTTACCTGTCTGTGTAGTGATTCCTTGCTTGCCAGCTCATTTTCCAGCTTGTCTTTGATATCATGGAGAGAAGTCGCCTCCCTCTGGGCGCTGAGGTACCTACAACACCAAGACACCATCGAATTACTAGAGCTGCAGTCCTTGGCCAACTTTTCTTGATATATGTGATTATATGCAAGGCCGTAGTTTCCACCGGGGCATTTGAGGACACATTCTCTTCTTTTTTACATTTACAGTTTGATTCATTCACTGAAATACCTTCAGACTAAATTGTCAAATCTGACTGTGAAACCGCCAAATCCAGATGAGTGAAGCTCTGAGTTAAAATGCTGAGTTGCCTTTAGTTATCGCTATGTATGTGAAAAAATTCAAATGTGACAGTTACACTTAAGATCCCAACTCCTCAGTTAAAGGAGCAAGATAGAGAAAGATTTCTGATTTTCTCACACAGCTGCATTTAAATGTAATGCAAATGTTTTTATGTAAAACAAATTTAAACTGTAAAAATAGGTATTAGGACACCTTTGCAACACATTGCCAGCAATGTTGCACTAACAGCAGAGAAGAAACATATGGTCGCTCTGAAATGTTAATTACAGCTGACTTGGGCTCCAAAAAAAGAAAAAAAAAAGGTGCGAGTCCTTACTAAAACAATGAATAAATTTCTCAGAAACAGTAAAGGTTACCTGCGTTCTAGTGTTGTAATTCTTTCCTCCATGTCCTCCCTTTGACAAAGGGCCTGAAGGGGGCAAAAATATGTCATGAAATAAGATCTTATGCAGTCACGATATTTATGAAATAGATACCAGTTTTTGTAGCATATTAACTGCATATGATAACTTATGGCCAAGTAAGAGATACCTGATCCAGTGCCTAAAAATCTGACATCTGAATGGTCTGCCTAAATTGTATATTTTAATACTCATGAAATTCTCATACTAATATTTACTGTCTCTTTTTGTGTACAATAATTAGTGAAAGCTTGTTTCATTTATCTAGTAATAAGGTGTGAATCATATACTCATATCATTTGTCTCCTTTTTCCTTTCATTAATCTGCATAATCATACATATAAGTACTTCTCCAACATATGCCCATTGTGGTCAAATATACCCTTGGAGCCCTGGGAATTGAGGGAGCTCAGGGTTTTGGCCAAAAAGAGACAGATTGGCTCTACAGACCTCTTTCACTTCCCTTTGGAGCTTCTGATTGGCCTCCTCTGACTTCGTCACCTCCCTCCTGGCGGCCGCAAGCTGTTCCTCTATTTCCCCAACCTGATGTGACGCCATGAAAGGGCACAAGATGACACACATTGAACCTACGTGAATCAGTGTTAACTGCCACAGCACCAAGTGTAAATAGACATGACAGGGATTCATTACAAATGTCTGTCTGGTCAGTGTAAAACTCCTTAAAAGCACAATGCTGTACGTGTAACATGATTAGAGTCTGACGCATCAAACCTACGGTAACCTGGGGACAGAATATGTCTCTTTTTGTTTTTGTTTTTCCCCAGTCTTTTTATCCTTTCTCCAGACAGTCGAGATTTTACAGAGCAAAACACTTTTTTCAGGTAATTATTTTTACTAAAATACTTTCTACCCTTGGAAAAAGACTTTTTTGGACACATAGATACAGTACACATGGTACAGCACAGATCTGTGTTTACACTGCAATGGCTTTTTACATGCCATAAGATATAATTATAGCCTTACAAAGCAACTGCAATACTCTAACTAGCCACAAGAGGGAAGAGGGAGACCAGTACACATACTATATATAGATTTCCTCGTTCTTTGGATATATGTTTGAAATACCTGTGGAAAAGTTTGGCTTTACTAAATGGAATAGTAAAGGAATTTATTAAACAAGTCATTTTTTATTATATAACTCAATTATAAAAAGAAACATTAGCACAGATGCACTGTTATTAGTGGTATGCAAACATTTGTTTGTATATCTAGACTTGTAAGGACCTTTACTGAATATATACAGTCCACAATGCTAACTAAATTCCCAATTTAATGGAACACTGCACTTTTTGGCCTCCTTAACTTGTAGTAAATATGAAGCTACAGCAAACATCCTGTTATTTTGGCCTAGCATGAAGACTGTAAACCATGAGAACACTGATTCCATTACAGAGATGGATAAAATAATGGTACATTTTGGCCTAGATTTGGCTTTATACTTCTACACAACATGCTAACAGCAAAATGTCCTCTCAAACAAGTGAAAATGTCCTCGCTTTGCAAAGATGTCCTCACTCTGACACTCCAAATCTATGGTCCTTATCAAGACAGATAAATATAAACATACACCCACCTGCCGGCACATGAGGGCCAGCCTCTCCCTTAGCTGGGAGAGTTCAGCTCTCTGTCGCTCTATCTCTCCTTCACGCTGTCTTTCCAGCTCGCTATCCTCAAGGCCAGTGGAGGGGCCATTGGGTAGTCGCTGAAAAGATGACAATATAAAAGAAAATGAAAGTGGTGAAGAAAAACACAGTTAGAATCGGCTGAGATTGTTGCCGAAAAAAAAAATGAAATGGGAATATGGCAAGACTTAGAGTTAAAATGATACTGACACACCATGGTACCCATACATCTACTTTTCTACTTTCTGGACGCTAACACATACACAAAAACAACTGGAACCAACATGCATAAAACCCTCCCTTACATCTTTCCCGCCGTCCACCCCTTGTTGACGTCTTTTAATTTGGTCTCTTAAAGAGATTACCTGGAAAGGAGGAGACAAAATGGGCAAACAGACAATACAAATGAATGTTCTTTCTTCACACCAAGCATTCTTGATACAGTGAAATGCATTTACACTGGATTTTACCTCTTGAGAAGAAGCTGCAAGTTGATCCTCTAACATGGACACCCTCTCGAGGGCCACTCGGAGCCTTTCTCGAACCTATGAGGTAGATGTAATATTAGTGGACCAACCACCATGGTTTTTCTAAGTTACAATCAAGCTGCATTTATAATGCTGGACTGGATTTGCTCTTTCAATTAGTCTAAGTTTACTACTCTAAGCAGTTATTTTATTCTAAGCAGTACAACATCATTTATATATGTTTGCGTTTAAGATTGCAACAGTAGCAGCTTCCACGCTTAAACTACTAACTAGCTGGTTGACTTCAATCCTTACTAATGATGTACTGAGCAGTCAGTCAAAAACAAGTTTTAATAGGTCCCTGTTCATACTGCAGCCATCTCAGACTTCAATTGGTTATGCCCATATATGTAATTTTTTAGTCAAAGAATTTCAATTAGTAGCTTTAATTCTTAAATCTGCAATAACAGTTTTTGACCACATGAGGAAGTAACAAGCTGCACACACAATTTTAACTTACCATATCACGTTTTAAGCTATTATAGCTAACTTCCAAGGAAATAGACTATTTACAGATTCAGCAGATTTAAAACAAAATTAGAAGAAAGGAAACATTGTGTTTCTGCTCACCTGGTAAATGTAAGTCAAATATTCATTCTCCTTTCGACCTTGTTTTTCTCTCTACTACCTCTTTAGGGAAATGTCTGGTTCTTCAGCTTTAAATGCTCTACTATGCAACCAGCTGGCTACTAACTTTGTCTGTCTGTCTTTTGGTGCTAGGTCTGGTAACTTAACATTCTGTTTTTAGTACTTTTTCTCTGGAAACGGCTTGCTGTGACCAAAAACAGCACTGACTTGAGCAGTAAGATAACCAAAATAGGGAAGCTACTTGCCCAAAAACCAAAACACTGTATGGAAAGATGCTCTCAAGCTCAGCAGAGCTGTGTTAGGTGATTATTGTCTCTGTATTTAGTACTACATGTGTCCCTTCTCATTTACAAGTAGTCATAAAATCTAATATTATTATTATTGAAATACTGATCATTACCATTTTACCACATGAGTAGGATGTCTAGGGGTCTTACTTTAACTGCAGAATGTCACTTTTAGCAATTTGATAAATACAGGCCCTGATTTGCAGCAGTTTGACCCACCTTCTCATCCAGGGCCTTGTGGTGCTCAAACAGAGACTTGAGGGCCTTGAGGACTTCCACCTCACTGGAGACTCCCGCTGGGGACTGAGCTTGTCTTTTCACTACTGTCATCCTCAGACTACGCTCATGGCGAGACACCAGACACTCCAGGTGTTCCAGCAACAACTACAGGAGTGAATGGGTCAAAAGGGAAAAGAGATGGGGAGGTGACAGAAGGATGCAGAGGTGAACGGTGAGAGGCAAGGAAATGAGACATAGGATAAGGAAGGAGGGACATAAACAGAGAGAGTAAGGTAGGAAAAGGAAGAGTGAAAGAGTCAGAGGAGGCTCAGAGAAGATGCAGGGGAGTGAAGGGTTTCAAGAGTGACAATGAGATGAAATTAGGTGGTGAGAAGAGAGCCGGGTAACAAGGAGTGAGTGGGAGAGATAAGGAAAGCAGATATGGACATAAAAAGGAGTCACGAAGAGAAAAGAGAATGTGCAGGAAGGGATGGAGAAAAACACAGAAGCAAATGAAACAGTGTCACACCCACACAACCACAATGGGTGAGGAAGATAACACAGAGGCTGTTACAGTGCTAATAAGCAAAATGGCCGCTAAACATCTTACACGTGTGTTGTTTCTCTCCGCCTTGAGCTCAGCAATCTCCTCCTCCCTCTCCAGAAGCTGCTCCCGGCAAACGTTCAGCTCTTTAGTCAACACAGCAAACTCCTGTGGAACACACAAGCTGCGTTCAGGGGCACAGAAAACAAACTGTTTAAATGTATGGTTTAAATAGTTTAAGTGGTCTCTGCTCAGCCATTTGAGCTATGAAAAGAGTTTAAAGGAACAAATAATAGAGGAGGGTGGATGTGGCCAAATAAGGTGACTCTGAAAATTAAATAGAGTGAGCTGCTCTCGGCAGACATAAAACATACATAGATACATAACACTGAAAGTATTCATATCCAAAGAAACACACTAGAAACACACTTTGTGAAACACCTGAGACCATGAATGTAGGAAGTCGCACATGATGTAAACCTACATAATAATCATGTAAATCACTGACACAGTTTCCACCACCACTCTCTCGCGCTCATCCTTCTCTGTGAACTCGCGTTCATGGATGGATTACATCACACTGTTACACAATGGCTCTGCACTGGAATGCACAAGAGAGACCCCAAAAACACAGCATCGATATGTCATTTACAACACCGCTGGGAATACATTTGCAACTCCTACATAACACTAAATCAGAGTGCAAACAGGAGAGTGTGTCTTACATTTTCTTAAACAAAAAGGAACACTGGCACAATCCATGGTCAGTGATTTCTTTATGTCTCCGTTAAATGCCATCGAAGCCTCAGCTCAGAGGCGTTTCCTGTTCTTAAGAATGATGTGTAGATGTTTACATTCAGGATTACCTGCTTCATGATTTAAAAACAGATGAAAATAGACATATAAAATTGGTCTGTGTTTGCATGGTGGAGGAAGGAGAGATCTATGCAGATGGTGACACAGTGGGCCCATTGGCTCTTGGCCTTCTGGGATTCTTTTTGGTTTTGGATAGGGGTCAGCTACTCAGTCGGCTTCCCTTGTGGCCTTGTAGTTTCTTTTCTATTTAATCTCACTCTAACCTTGCATTCTTGCTTCTGTTAATTTTAATGTATTTGTCCTCCTTTATGATGTAGAAGGGAGCAGAATTACATAAATAAGAAAACAGTTTTGAAAATAGCTTTGGTTGCTTTGTTAGCTGCAAATTGCCAAAAATTTGAAAGTTGTGTACACAATATCATAAACACTTCTACATTCAAATGCAATTTAATAATATATTCCCTTTACCAAAAACTAACATTGTGGAGTTTATATTGTTGTATTTATGGATGCAACTAATTAGGCTGATAATTAAGGTACTACCTTTTGGAAGTAAGGGAATTTTGGAAAACCTCAAGTTATGTTGGAGGGTTTTACATACTGTAAAAAACAAAGATGCTGTTCTTCGTATTAAAATGATGTTGAGATTCTTCATTGAGGTGATGTACTGAGGTGCATAAGATGCTGGAACAGTGACTCGAGGAACAAGCTTCTACTACGAAAGATAGCAAATGTGGATGAGGGGATACATTACAGTATTATTTAAAAAGAGAAATGAATACGCCCCTGATTGGGAGCACTTCAGGTTTTGTCTCAACATTAAAAGTGAGCCAGCCAGCCAGCAAGGATTAAGCTGTTTGCACGATTTGTACTATTTACTTCAAGAAACTTTTGGCTAAAGAGGGTAACAAGCCAAACTCAATCATGAGAACAAGCCAGTCCTTATTTCCTATCTAACTGTTATTCTTTTGCGATAAACATTAGACCAAACAAGACTTTTCAAAGCAGGCTATTTGTATATTAGGGGCAGAGCATTATGGGCGATATATATTGTTATACATGCTATAATGACTTCTATCACCTGGAGCTCAGCGTTTCTATTTCTTATACAAATACCTCCAGATACCATACTGCAGTAAAATGCCAGGAAGGCATTAAAAATAAATACTAGCAAAGCATACAACTAATAAATGTTTTTAATATTTACTTATTTGTTAATGACCCCTGACTAAATTATTAATTGTTTTGCCTTTAAAATGTCAGAAAGATCCATAATAAGGTGAAATTTCTTAAGGCCTTATATGACATCTTCACATCACTGTTTTTGTTTTATGAATATTTTGAATGTGCCAGTTTTTCTTCAAAAATGACTTAAGTTATCATCATTTGTTAAAATATCTGCTGACTATTTTCCTGTTTATCATCTTGTTTATTTATCGACCAATTGTTTCAGCTCTAGAGGTGTTAATGAAATGTTAGTTTGGGTGTCATTTTCTCATTGACTTATAATATTTTAGGAGAAAATGGACATTAGTACACCAGTTGGAATTTCTATTGTAGACTTCTTAGACTTTTAAGACATTTCTTTTTTGTGAATTTGAATGAAAATAAGCAGAACAACCAAACAACATGTGACATGTGATGTGTTACCTGAAGAATAATGACAGTAGCTCTGGTAACTCAGTGCTCACATTGTAAGTCTGAAATACTTTTCTCACTTTCTGTCTCCTTTCATATTTTACCATCTGAAACCAGATAAACAATGACTGTATCTCTTAATGTTGCATTAATACAGTACTAATCAAGACAGAGCTGGTATTTATCACAAAGCACAACAGCTGCACAAGGAATCTGATGGAATAATTTTTTGGTTACTTTGTGCTCACATCTTACACAATTTAAAAGCCAGAGCAAACACAAAAGAACCTTATATATACTGCTTAAAATGATAGGAAAGTTAGACAGCAAGCTTTGCAACATACTGTAAACACAGTAAACACAGTCAGAGCTGAGGGGTTTATCCCAGTCTAAATCAGAGTAAGCGGTCCTGCATTTAGCATAAAATCTTCAAATTTCAATTATCATTAAGGAATAATTTCATCCAGTAAATAAAGAGAATTCCATAAAAATAAAGTATATATTTAACTTAGTCTGAAACCATAAACAAATATAAGCTTCCAGCATCATTAATCATCCACAAACAACATGGTCAACAAACATAATAAACCTCACCTACACAATAAGAGCAAAATTCCGGATGCAACTAAACAGCCAGAAAAGGATAGAAAAATAAACCCTGTGTGCTAGTAGGACAACATTAGTGAGGAACACTCAGAAGATGCAGATGGGAAAGTATTTAGCATCCACTTTTCTAGCTGCGTCTCTCTGCATGAACTGTCATTGCAAAGGCTTACTGTCTCATGAGCTCGCTTCACAGTGACACACACTTAGAAAAACACACTCATACATAACTAGACACCGAAAGAACAGAGGACACACCATGTTACCTCACAGAGATAAACTTAAATGCACTTGATCTATCAGCCAAAACACACTTTCACTTCAAAACTGGACCGATTCTTCCATGTACATATATGTTGATGTAAATACAGACAAACACACAGTTGTACCTGTGGCAGAGCGATGGAGAGCTGCCTCTGAAGTGACTCCTTTTCATGGCCGAGCTCGCGGAGGCGGAGCTGAGCTGTGCCCAGGCTCTCCTGTGTCTCCCTCAGGTTCTCCAGCAGCCTCTCCCTCTCTGTCAGCATGTTGACCATTAACGACTCCAGGTTCCCCGTGCTTCCTCCTTCATCTCCCCCACCTCTGGGCTCCCTCCCACTGAAGCCTCCCCCACCCATTGCACCTCCGGGGCCTCCGACTCCCGCCCCTGCAGGTGAGGAGGGGCCCCCACCAGTCCCACTTCGCCCATCCTCAGAAATGGTGGGCATCACCTCGCACATCATCATGAGACCGTGGCGTGTGTGTGTGTTTCAAGTTAATAAAGAAAATCTAAACAGCAGATTGTGCTGTCTGTCTTCGTGCCTCAGGGTTTTTATGAGCTCGTACTAAAAGTTTGATGTACAAAATATAAATCTTTACATCTTCAATTTTTCCAAAAATATCATACCTTTGGTCTGTATATCTCCCTCTGTTTATTGCCTTTATGTTTTTTTCTTCAGCACTCACTTCTGTATGTTTTTGCTCACTTGCCTTCCCTCACAAAGTCCCAACCTGCATGGTGAGTGATCAGACTGCTTATGTGTGCCTGTGTTATGCAAGAGGAAAAAGTATCTATGGGGAAGCCGTTCTGTGGGTGGCTCGGATTGGCTGAGGGTGAGGTTGGGAAGGGGTTCTGGGGAAGAAAGGGATAAAGAAGGACTGATGCTCCAAAATGTCCAAGAGGGAGAGCACCTCAAAGCACCGTGGACAAGAGCTGAAAAAGAGAGCAGGCATTGAATTAGATCATTTGATCCCCCTCAATAAACTACACTGTGAATATAACAAATAAAAAAAAGGCCTCAGCAAGAGTGAACAGCTTGTTTGAGACAACAATACAGACTAATGAAAATCTATAAAATTGTGACAATAATGCTTTAATGATATGAAATTTGCATTTTCGACAAAAAATTGCCCATGGACAATAAAAAGATCATTTGTGGATCTCTGCTTAAACATCCTCTGTGAGCCTTTAAAAACTGAGCTAACTGTGAATGTAATATAAATGTGGATAACATACACATACATTCATGCAACTTGAGAAATGAGTCGAGGAGTCAAGATTGAAACTATTACTGTTCATATCAGCAATGTATAAATAATACAAAATGCTGCTTCAGCATCTCTGTGTAAAGGAAATAATTCGGCCTTGAAGTGCACTTATTTAGTTTCTTTAATTGTAAAGCTAAAGCTGGTTAGCTTAGCTTAGCTTAGCTTAGCACAAAGACTAGACACATTAATTAAATGCAATATTAAGTGTTTGTTATACGCACACAAGAACATAAAAAAGCATACTTTTTAAAATATCCAACTGTTGTTTTAAGGTATGAGCTACTATAATCTTGACAAGACAGTACGACTTTAATACTGATACAAGTGTTAAAATGCTATTTTTAATTAAGTATCATAACAAAAGGTTTATCCTTATTCCAAGTTTTTTCTAAAATCTGAGAATGTGATTGTGATTCAGTCTCATTCCAAAAAGCTTCCTTTAATCAGTTCTGTTGTAAATTGTCTGCATATCTTAAATGACCTTTTTAACTGGATAAGACTTTTGGCTCACACCACAAACTGCAGGCCAAAATGGTATGGATTCAAGCAATCAGCATTATCATAGCGCTTCGTGTCATTCTCTTCTTTCCTCCCATATTCTTCACTGTCTAGTCTTTAATGCTCAGGGGGCTGGCACTGCCTTTGCCTTTATGCTTTTAAGTGGTTTGGACTGATTTAAGGCCCCATGCAGGCTTCTTTACGTCAGTGAGACTGGGCAACGCAATAAAGAATCGCTCTGTCCAACCAAAATCATCCATTTTGTGAATCAAACATATTTAGCACACAGGCTTTAGCACCAGTAAAAACAAGTATTGCCAGTTTTCTTTTTCTTAATATTATATGCACATCCAGGACAAGAGATGGGGACTGCTAGCCGGTAGTTGGAGGCCTGATACAGATACTGAATTAGCTCCTCATGCTGGTGAGCTGGCTAGAGTACTTGGCAACCTCACTGTATGTCCCACTGAAAAACAACTTACTTCCTTCCCCGCTGCACTGGTGGATAATCACTGATGCAACACTGAACTGGCACTGATTGTATTTCCTTTAAATATAGCATATAAGACTTTAAAATGTAATCAGATTTCAGAAATGTTTCAAATGTCTCTGCCACACTGATGGCAGAGATGTTTACACCATACAGAAAAAGGTGAGGCTCAAGAACTATCACATGGTACAAGTGTACTGGCATGGAATTAGGAATACATCAGATTGGCAGAGAACCTCAAGATGTGAAAAGCTCACATAGACAATTGAATGAAGTCATATCCAAGGGTGGTGTTTTGCACAAAATGTAGATATATCACTGCTCTGAATCAGGGGGTGACTGGAAGTGCAAAACTTTTAAAATGGAGGCAAAATTTACAAAAAGATACTTTAGACCAAAGCGCAAGGATTAAAAATGCTTTGTCAACTGTTTTGAAATATTACATGAAGTCATTCTCTTTTAGGGGCTTGAGATCATTTAAGAATGACTCATAACGATGTTAACTATGTTGCTTTCAACAATAACTTTGTTGTTAGCCATTTTATATAAGATCAATAGCTTTTAGAGGCCAAACACTACCTTTGGTGTGGAACAAATTTTGCAATAGTCTCACTGTCCTGAGTGGGTGATTCAGGTCTGAATGTGTCACTTGTGTTCCCTTTTCTCAAAAACACTCTGTTGATCAAACTATACTGAGTATCTCTGATGTTTGCTCAGACTGTTTCCCGTGGGTTCTTGTGGACCAAAGATTACAACTGCCTCTGATTACTTTGCCATCCAAACTACCCAAAATATCCTCCTGAAGTTAATTGGAGTTGGTACAGGACCTTAAAGCACCTGAAATACAAAGCATTGAGTGGCCTGTAGAAAACTGAACTATTCAGCTTGGAATAATTCTGAACTTACTCATCATCAGCACCTTTTCATGAGCTCAGCAGGTGCAGCAGGAAAACAGCGTAATGTAATTATGGCATACTATTGTTCATATTGTAAAAACAACTGCACAGCTAACTGTAATTGTTCACTGTACTGCAACTTTGTCACATGATGAGTCTGCTGAAAAAAAAACAAGGGATTCATTGCTGGAGTCTGGTTCAGTACAGGCGAAACATAACTGTGCAGCCTGCAGTTTTGACTGAAGCGTCAGCTGTGAGGTCACTGGGCTTCAGGACCTGTGTGTTTATGAGTGTGTGTCAAGCAGAATGAGAGAAAGATAGAGAAATGCAGCTAGAAAGCAGTAGAGAGCGCCACATTTCTGCTGCATTAAAATGACTCTTGTTTGACTAGTTCTTGCTGTGAAACGAGAGCGATTGAAAACGATGAACTGATTATAGCATTTTTATATAATGTACAGCTACATTATCAAATAGCTGCATTACATTTATCAGTGGTATGGGTGAGCTCATGTCACATACTGAGATCAATTTAATACGTGTGTGTATGTGAATATGTGGGTGTTTTCATAATATGATTGGCCACATCATCATCATCATCATCATCATCATACACAGTCACATTGAATCCTGCTTGTAGCCACCTACCCTGGAGTGGACAGACAAGGCTTTAGAGTATCTGGTTCCTAGATGACCAATTAGGACAAGGCCTCCCAATTAGGCTGTGTATCATATTACTAAATATCCTCTGTCTGCGAAAAATGGGCAAAGGAAAATGTCATAGCCTCGTGTGTGCTGTGTGTGTTTGTGTGTGTGTGAGAGAGAGAAAGAGAGGGGAGAGCAGCAAAAACAGCTCTCCTCCACCAGACACTGGGGCGGGGAGAGGGGGGTTTGCAGGCTCCGACAATTAGAACTGAAGAAAGAGGGTCCCTGCTTTCCGTCCTTCCATCCAGTTGCATGTTACATCCACCTAACACAGCGAAAAAAGGGACGCGCGCACGCCGGATGCATTCTTGACATTTCATTAAAAAACATATACATGTAGCGACTAATAATGAACAGGGGGGGGGGGGGGGGGGGGGGGGGGGGGGGGGGGGGGGGGGGGGGGGGGGGG
>JAQMCX010000033.1:11407378-11428038 GCA_029814765.1 Acanthurus leucopareius
TTTAAATTTTAACACCCCCCCCTCCCTGTCCAACCAAAAAACCAAAACAAACCGAAATTGAAATTGCTTAATTTTAAATCACTCCCCCCCCCCCCCCCCCAAACCTTGACAACACAACGTTAGGTACTTGTTATCACACACATCCACACACATACACACGTTTATCGTGTTGCATTTAGTGCATGCATATGTCTCCTCTGCATCTTCCAATGGTTATTATTCTCCCTCTCAGTGGAAATTGGGTTGCGATGGGGCGGTGTGAAGTTGCATCCTTACCACAGTCATCGCGGGGAGCCTGTAGTGTCCATGTATGATGCTAAATATTCCTTTGGTCCATCTCCCGCGGATCGTGCCTCGGTGTCCGTGCCCCTCATCCGAGATCCGAGTGAAGCTTATTATATGAGATATCTTTATTTCCCGTCTCTCGTTTCCACATGTAAACGGCGAGGAGGGGGACGCGGAGAGAGACGATACGCCACTTTACCACAGACTCCCCCTCTGTCGGATTGGAAGGTAATGGGTCTTAAAGAAACATTCTCTCAGCATTCTCCGCATCTCTGTGATTTACGCGCGCGCCACGCACTCACGCGCACTCGCAGGCCAATCAAACACCTGATTAATTATACAGCGTGCTTTATTTCCGAGACAAGCGCAAACTAACTGACAGACATTTTTATTCGCAACTAGCCTTTGTTATTTTTTTTGAAGCTGCAGTTCGAATCAAAATCCACTTATTTTAAAAGAAACAGTATAAAACAACATGCATTAAAACTATTTTTTGCACGTCATAAGGCATCACTTCATTTGCAGCCTGCTCTTGTGAAAGAAAGCTATAAGTGTGTGTGGGGTGATGCTGTGTAGGCCCAACTTCTGACCACAGGAAAAACCCTATGATTAATATTCTGATCCAACTTTCAAAACATGTTCATAATCACCCTTTGCCACTATGCAATTAATGTAGTTTGCATGAACTACACACATTCAACTCTTATGCAGATCATAGTACTCAAATCTTTATGCAGGCATACATTATGTTTGAGATATGGACACTTCATGTCAAAAATATATTAAAACATACCTTTCATGTGTAAAGCATGCCAATATGTTTGAGTGTTACTACATCTATTTGCCAACTTTTAGCTTTTTAAAGTGATGCATTTGTTGTATTGGTCATGCTGCCCTGAATGTAGCTGCTCACAATATGAGCTCACCAGCCCACTCATAAAAGTAATCTCATAAGGACTGTTATTAATATGCACGTTGATATTGATATCACATTTGCAAACAGATAAAGCAGGTCTCTCTGTGTGTGTATCTGTGCATGTGTGTGTGTATGTGTGTGTGTGTAGCTCAGTAAACATAAGGTGGTGCTGTCTTTAAGAGAGAGAGCCTGGGAAGGGGTGATGTAATGTGTTCTCAGACAATGATGTCATCGACTGAGACACGGCAAGGATTTAAAGTGACAAAGGCATTTTCAGTGGCTCCATGTAATTCTGCATCAGGGCTTGTCAGAGAGCAGCACCCAAGCACCCAGGGGACCTTCAATCAAGGGAGAAAAAAAGGATGCACGAAATGGGAGCCAAACATAAATGCAATATCTTGTGCATATAAATCAGGAGCAGGATTCTCTGTGTTTGTTTTAGAGACACAGCATGTTTATTAATCAGGATATTTGAGATACAAAACACACTTTGTTACAGTTGCAATAACAGGGTTATGTTGCCATCCATAAACAGCCACAATTTATATTTTTTGTGTTATGTTAGATGTTTATAGTGAGAGGAATGAAAGGGTTAACCTCAATACTGGGCATTTATGTCACTGCAAGAATACATAAGGTTTGGTATTTACCATCAACTGCAAGAACAAAGCTTTACTTTTACACAGAATTTCTATTTTCATTAAATCTTCTTAAGACTCTCTGTTTTATCTGCATTTTCCAACCACCTATTATGAATAATGGAAATGTTCAAGTTTGCCAAACATTCTGATTGTTTCTCATATTATATGTTCCCATTTCACCATTTTTTAAAACCACAACTAGGTCCAAAAGTCCTTCATTCACTTCAAGTCTTCCTCCTCAGACATTTTTCTTTACTGTAAATCACTCGACTATGTTCTTGTCCTTTTCAAGTTCATTCATTAAGCTCCTTAAGCTGCCGCTGTTCTCACAAACTTGTCCTTAATACAGTAACTCGTGCCTTTCCAAAAGAGGCACTCCGGATCACTCTTCCACTCTCAAACACAGAGCTGGATGGAGGGATGGAGTGGTTGTTGCCTCGTTCTTGGACTCTGTCTTTGCTCTCCTCACTTAAACTCCTATATTTCTTCATCTTCTTAAGTCTCTTTTGGTCCACCTTCTTGTCCTCTGACTCTTTCGCCCAACTGTGCTCCTCTTTTGTCTCTGCATTTTCATTCAAGGCCTGATCACAATCAGTCTCTTCAGTTTCTTTAACTTTCTCTAAGTGGCCTTCTTGTCTTGAGGTTTCTTCACATTCTGTTTGAGGGATCTCCTCATAAAAGCTACGCTCTTGTGCTGAATTTGCTGAGGTATTTAATGCTGCGTTGTCTTGGGTTACCAGTATTGAATCTTGGATTTTGTCATCAACTGAGAGACTCAATTCATTTACATCTGATGGCAAATGTTGGCCGAAATCCTTCTGCTCTTGCTCAGAAGAGCTCTCAACATCATGGGCTGTTTCAGTGATCTGCAACTCTTCTTCCTCTTCTGGCCTAGATGATGTTGGGGTATTTGAATTCCCATCATTCTTTGTTATATCTGTGTCAGAAATACTAATGTCACATGCAATCTTATAGAAGAGTGAATGGTTCTCTTTCATTTTCTCTAAGCTTTCACTGACTGTGGATGACATTTCATTGGAATCGGTCATGTCGTCGGTGCATGTAGGAAGGTTCTTCATGTCTGATGGGTCCTCTTTACACACTGACTCCATGCCTGGGATCTGCAAAGGTATGAACCCTTGCCACTGGTTGGTTGAGAGGAACCACTTAGCTCTCAGATCAGAGGACGAGAAATCACTTTCAGCGTCATCAGCAGCAGGTTCTTCAAGCTTTTGCTCCTCTCCATCCTTGCAACTTGTAAATCCCTTGCCTCCATCTTTCTGGTAGACAGTCATAGATGATATATGATAGGGTGACGCTGGACGTTTGATTTTAGTTTTGGCAACCCCTGTTCTTCCACTGTGATCTTTGTGTTGTGTTTTGTTCCCAAACCTGGCTTGACCTTTGGATTGCTCCACGTGCCTATTTAGTTCATCTTCATCTTGAGATGTTCCACTAGAAAGCTTAAGTTCTACAGAACCTCTGCTGTCATCCCCACAGCTTCCATAGCTATGGTCACGATCTGAAAACAATAAAAATAGAAAACAGAATTTGCTATTAAGTTAGTGCATAAGTAGTTCTATTATTCTAGCAGATTTTTCATAGCTTAAAGCCAGTAAAATCCATTTTTTCTGAGAAATATAGGGAAGTCTCAAGGATTATCTGCACCGCACTGTAAGTCTGAGAGGAATGTAATTGAAGACAGTTAACATCTTATTTTTAAAGAGAAATAGCAAATAAGAAAACTCCAAACCATGACTTGCAATAGATATCACTTGCTTACACAGTAAGTTAGGAATAGACTTTAATATATATTTGCTGGCCCCACTTTGCTGCAGTCCAGTCAAAAAGTAGCTTTTTATGTGATAGCAATAAAATTCCAGCCTTATTTTTGGCAAATGACATGACTAAATACAAGCATTAATTAATTGATTTTGTGCTTGGAAACACATACCTGATCTCATTCTTTGCTTTCTAGTTTTGTCAGGGGGCACCTGATGAGCTTCTTGCCCCTCCCTGATTTCCCGTTGAGTGTGTGTAGTAGCACTCTCTCTGACTGCGCTAATAGATGGAAAGAACAACCAATTAGTGGAGACCCTCATAAGCCTGCAGCACATGTGCATACAGTTTGATATAAAAGTGGAAAAAAATAATCTGACCTCCTTATGACCCTCTCCCGTATTCGTTCCACACGTCTCAGTTTGGCCTCTCGCTGCTCAGGGGTCAGACAGAGGTCATGCTGCATGTCAGAGGTCAGGAGGGCAGAGGGCCGTTCATCCGCCTGTTCAAACAGTTTCACATTAGATTGGACTTCTACACCACAAAGACCTTAACTTCCAGGATTCCCTTAACTGTTCATAATGCTGTAATGATATTTAGCATATGGTATGAAGGACTTAACATTATTAGTGATGCAATAACAGTTATTTTTTTATTAAGGGATGTGGAGACCTAAAAAAGGCTTTACATTGATTTCTTGGCTAGCAAATTAATGACTTCTCCTAATTTTGTAGGAATTGCCTATAAACATGAACTGTATTCAACCCAGTGCAGCATTATCTTATGAATTTCCAAATAAAAGAGATCAAAGTAGAACCTCTGTAACCTCTGTTTGGATATTTTGTCCATTAGAGGTCAAACAAGTAGTGAGAGCAGTCTAAGTAACATCACTATGCTCGACATTTCCTTGTCTGTGAATAAAACTTGGCAAACAAAGAAAAATATATTTATTCATTTTCTATTTAAACTCAGTTTGTATCTGGGCGAAAGGTTACAACTTCAATACTTTTCTACATATCCAGTTTTAAAAAATCTCTGAAAATATATCTGAAGGGAAAAAAATGGTTGCTTTTTGCAAATTTTGTCATCATTTTCACATAAACAGCAGTAGTAGGTGTGGGACCTCAAACAATGAGGTAGTAAAGCCAAAGTCAGAATGAGATGAGATGAGTTCAGCTAAAATTGCAGGGAAAAATTAAGCTGTATTCCAAAAAGTAAATCTTGGTTTCTTTCTTAAACTCACGTCCAAACTCGCACTTCCGTTTCCTAAACCTGCGTGGTCATGAACTTGATTCCTTGAGGTTTCCATTGGCTCCACTCTGCTCGCTTCTGACCAAGACTCCTTCTTAGAGGACCTCAGTTCTCCCTGATGCTGCTGCTGCCTGTTTGATTTTCTAACAGGCAGATCCTGCTGCTCGTCTGCAGTGGGACGCTTTTGATCAGGACTCTCCAGCATCAGACGCCTGGGTGGCTTGTTTAACATTCTTTTATTTTGCTCAGCCAATCTCTGCTGCACCTCAGGTGGGATCTGCTCAGGCAGAGGGTTGTCAAGCTCGGGCGGGGGATCCTCAACTGATACCCGTCTGGCCACGAGAGAAGATGGCAGCACAGCTGTAACAACACGTGTCACCCTTAGAGGAAAGGGTGCCTGAGGAAAAACCAAGATGGAGTTGTAAATGTAAATACATATAATAAAAAGTGATTCAGTCTGTTGTAAAGATAAAAGATCTCCTCTCAGACCTCCTCTCCTGTCTCTGAACCTTGACTCTGAGGTTGGGTGCCTGGCATGGAAACAGGGGGTTTCTTCTTGTTAGTCAACCTCTCCTGATTCCTCTTCATTCGCTCAATCTGCTCTTCCTCACTCATCTTCATCTTCTACAGAAGACATAGACTGTTTAGAAAATGTGTCATTTCTGAACTCTGCACCTCAGCCAAGTTAAGGCAAAAACTAGCATTCATGATTTGTTTCTAAAAAATGAAAACTAATAACAATACATATCATCTTATAACATCTTTGAGTATGCATCTGTTTGTAAACAGATGTATTCCTGCGTGAGTGTATGTTGTTCACTTAGTGTTGTTGTTATGATTGTTGCTTTTGCTGACTCTTAGTGTTGTTTGATGGTACCTTAGTAAAACTCTGCTGGCTTATACTTTGCCTTTGCTCATTAGTTGGTAGAAGTGTCTTAGTCAACTTCTAATGGTGGTTTTAAAAAGGAGTTATCTTCGATTTCTTTTGTTTTTCCTTTAGTTCCTGTTTTGAGGTTAATAAGGGATCTTGAAACTGGTTTTTTTTTTGTTTCTTTCTATCGCCTAATTGCATTTTAATTTTCTGTGTAGTGTTTGGTTTTGTTTGTTATTTTGACCCCTAAGACACTGATGCCCTATTTGTTACCATATTCTGCAGTAGAAGTTTGTTTATCTCTGTTTTTTCTGGACTTAAATGTTAATAATTGTTGTGCTAGAAGTGTTTCAGCAGCCTTTTGGTCACATTTTGGCAAAGCTTTTGGATAAATTTATGTTTTTTTCCGTGTTCTCAGTGAACACCTGGTCAGTACATTTAAACTCCTGCTTGCACTCTGAGTATAAACAAGTGTATGTGCGTGTGAGAGTATGTGAGAAAGGGGGGTTGGGTGGCAGAAGTGAGAAGCCTGAGCTGCTGCACTGAGACAAGAGCCTCTACCTCCCCCTCTTGCACACAACAGGGACTGCAACATGCCCTAATTGCAAGGAAGATGAGAGAATCAAAGAATTGGAATTTGGCTGTGATTGCAATGAGAGAGAGAGAAAAAAATCCGCTTTGGCTGCTTCTATATTTGGAGCATTTTGGATCACATTGCAAATATCCAGATATAGTTAGCCAGCAAACAGAAAACTATGAAGAATCAAACCTTGGTTGATTGGTTCGTTGTATCTGGTGGGATCCACTTTGAACCAGACTGAGGTTCTAAAGATGAAACGAAAATAGAGCAGAAGGATAGAGGGAGTGAGAAAGGATAGGTGGGAGGAGAGAGTGACAGGAAGAAAGAAAAATAGGAAATATGAGGGAGGAGGACAAAACAAAGCCAGTGGGGACTGAAGAACGAACCCATTAAAGCTGTTTAATATTAGACGTGTTAGAAAACATTAATCTGCAGGCCGCTGTAATAACATCACGCTTTCCACAGACTGTATAGATATATTGAGCATATCAGTGCCAACCCAATGCGTCTTTCTGTGCTTTCACATTAAGGAGGTCAGGCTGGCTGTTTCCTCTTCTCTGTACCGGATCAACAACGTGGCTGTAGATTCTCTGAAATGTAAGCAAAGAAAAAAAAAATTAAAAAGTTGAAGTTGAAACTGTTTGTTATTAATAATATCAGTACTTAATACCTCATATGGTGACTCTGTCCAGCCATGATATTGATCAATGCTCTGGTGGAATTCCTGAAGCTCCTGAGGTAACGGTGGTCGAACCGGCGGCTCTCCTTCCATATCCTACAGGGATCATTTTTTTTCAGAGGATATTTTGAAAACTATTAAGCCATGATCCTCTGTGCAACCTTAATTAACATTTATACTGCATTTCAAATACATCTTAGAGATGTAGCATCAATCCTCAACATTATAGACAACATAAGTGGTCATCTAAACAAATAATAATATTTGGTTCGGAACCTGGGTTGTAAACACTGTTCTGTTGACACACTACGGTTAGATTTTTCTGAACCAAGTAGCCTGATATCATGACAAACTCCAAAGAGTTGATCACAAATAGATTAGCAGTACTTAATTCTATACATTGTAGAATTTAAAGCCTTGGATGCTTGTAAGAAAACACCTTTATGACTGAAAGATCTAGTCATCAAATGCTAGCAAATGGATTTATCCTTTGCCTTGATTGGACAACAATATCACAATTGTTCATAAGCAGGGAGGAAATGTCTGGGGTCACAGACAAAGGGACAATGGACAGGAGTCGTACCATTGGCAGTCCACTCTGCAGCCTCTCTGTGGGAGAGCCAGGGGATCCAGGATGTGGAGCTGCTGGCTGGAAAGCTGAGGGGGAGACAGAAAAGGTCACAGTGTTGTCGTCGTTCATCTATTGTCAGGTTTCATGTGCATAAACAAGATGAATCAGACAACTTTACACATTGGCAGCCTCAAATGGAAACAAGAAATCTTTGTTTGAACTTTTAAGTCTTCAAAACCAACATGAGTGTAAAGTGACATAAGTATCCTTTTTAGATCTTAGATTGAAATTTCTTATTGCAGGTGAAGGTGAAGACAAGATGCCAAATTTCTAGTTCGCTTATAAATTATGATGCAATTGGATTGTGTATTAAGTTGAATTAATGAAACTGCCATCACATATTTATGCAGCATTAACTTGTACATGAGCCACAGACTCTAATCATAACAGTAAGGGAGAGCTGATGCTTACTGTGGTGCCTCTGTAGTCCCATCAGGAAGCGGAAGTGATCCCTGTTGACCTTTAACCCAGCTAGGATGTCTTCCATCATCCACAGCTCTCTCTGGGCCTGAGACTGCTCCTGATAGGAAGAAATATCTTCAGTCATGAGCCTTAATGATTTAAGACAAACATTTATGACTTGTAGATAAGTGGCTATTTTTTTCTCGTGTTATACAAAGGATTTTAAAATGTTTATCTCAAACTCAGGGTTAGAATGAGGGAACAGATGCAGCAAACACGTGTTAACCAAGCTTGTAATATAACTGAAAAAGTATCCAGTTTGTAGAGAACAAAATACCTGTGGCACTCCAAAGTTACAGATGTGTTGAAGGTGGGAACGGATGACTGAAAGTTCACTCTCCATTCTCTCATATTGACTCCACACTCTTTCCATTTCCTGAATTAAAACATTAGAAGATTTATGAACAGTAAATAAAAAAAATCTGTAGTAAAAACAAACTGCATAAAACACTAATGAAATGTATTTGTTTGGTCACTCTGGTTCACTGCTTTCCAGCATAGTACACACCAATGACACATCACACATCCTAGCCCTGATTGTGACCAGCTCCTCTTGGAGCAAAGCCTTGTGGGTCAGCGCTTCTTCCTGCGCCCTGGGGCTCTGGCTCTTCCACTCCTCCAGCTGCAGTCTGGACACCTCTAATGCACACTGGACGCTGTCCTGCAACAGGGAAAAAAGGCCTCATTGGTTTCATTCTTAAAACAGTAACAACAGTCTGTTTGCTATTATCTCAAATTTGAAAAATACATTACAAGAAAACAGGCATTCCAGTACACTAACAAAAGTCAAATGTATTGAAATCTTTTGAGCTGGAGTTCAATATTTAACAAACTATCAGCTAACCTATATACAATACATTAGCCACCATAAAATACATTGACTGGTCATGACTTTTCTAAATAGCAATAAATTTGTAGTTTAATAGGTTAATTACTGACCTTATCCAATTGAAGTTGAGCCAGTTCTACAGATAGAGACTGAAGCAGCTTGTCACAACCACACAACCTCGTCAACACAGCCTGTAGAGGAAAAATTTAATGAAAAATGGACCGCCAAATATCTAATGAAATGATAAATAACCTCATTGAATTCTGGTTACAGCTGAGAGGTATATGGCAACATATGAATACTTACATCTGCATCACTTTCAAGAGGCCTGATCGGTGGAGTTTCCCTTGGATCAGACTTCTGGGCCTGCAATGCATCAAAGTTGTCATTTTGGTAATCAGAACTATGTTGAATCTGTGCTTTTTCATATATCGCTTCCTTTTCACCATATTTTATTTATGGCTGATTTTTTATATGATCACTTTTGAATTTTTGCTTTGCAGAAATCATTTGTGCGCTTCACGATTTGTACATATTTAGGGTATTTTAGTAAGGGGTTAATACATTAATGCTCCAATGTTAATGCTTGAATGTTAAGACTGAGCTGTTGCCTTTCAGAGCAGCTCAGCACAAGAGACAAACAGGGGCCACAGCCATATGGATTATGAGTTGGGTTATGAATTTGAGAGAAAATTTTGCAGAATGCATTTTCATAAAATACATTTAGACCTTGGCAAATATTGTCGTCATGTGAAACTCATTTCATGTCACATAATCATGGCAGAACTCATCATAATTACACATAAGATAGAAACATTACAATGATTAAACACAATACAAACAATAAGCACAACACATGATTTATTAGTCACAAAATAAGCATTAATGGCAATATAGGACAGTGACATGGACATTAAAAATACAATAAAAAAAATTATAAAATAAAATAAAAAAAGGTCTTTACAAAAACACTTGCACATACTGTTAAAAATTAGTCACTTTGTTAGACATTTGCACAGTTAGAGACAACAAAGCACAAACAAACATATTTTTGAGAACATACATACACAAACGTACAACACAGTATCTAAGTTTTACCACAGAAGACACCATAAGAGCACAGAGGGCAGCAGAGTGAGCTGTACCATAGCTGGCGGTAGCACACAAACAGACAAATTGCTGCGGTGATGGTGATGGTGGTGGTGGTGGTGGTGGTTGTGTGGTGGGTGAGGAGCATGTGCTGCTCTCGATGAGGGGGGCAAAGGGGGCAGTAAGTCTGCATTTGCCCCTGTGGAGTAGCTCTGAAGGAAGAGACAGCATGTGTATGAAAAGAACAGACAACACATGGCATTATACAAAACATGCTGTGCTACTTTACTGCATGAGAAAAAATGAACATCTTATTAGTAATGCAATAATCTGTTTAAAGGAGCATCATGTAGAAATGCTAGGGGACAGTATTCAGGGTAACCTCCAACTACATATAAGTATAATTTTTTTCTCTAGCTGTCTATGGCTAAAGCTAATAGCTGTCATTAGCTTGTTAGCTCAGTGAACTGTGCAGCTATTGGCCCTATGAGAGTGAGTGTATCCTCCAACAGACCACAGTTGGAACTGATAACACAGGATGCATAAAACAGGAGAAGCGCGAGATTATTGTCAAGTGTCACCAGCAGAGATTTTCAGAACTGTTACTTTTCCTGTAGATAATATTATCTAACTTCACGTAACTTTATAAACATAAATTCTGCCACAAGTTACACGTCGCTCATGAGTAGTTTTTACTTAAATGCCATTACTTTATTGAAAAAGTGTGATGTGCTGCGCACTGATCGGCATGTTAATTACCTTTCCTAAAGGTCTTCTCCCACTTGAAACATGATGGACAGAACCATATGTAGGTGTAGGCTATAAACAAAGAAAAAAGGGACTTGAGGGATTATTGCTCTTAATGCACCTGTGCAAATTGAAAAGTCAAAGTTGAATGTAACTTCAGTTGTATGGGCATGTGCTCCTGTCCTTGTTACTCTCCAACAGTCAGTATAAATTGTTTTGGCACACATTTACAAATGATCAGTTCTTTCCCTGAAGTCTGTTGAAATTGAGGCAGCAGATATGCTTCAGTCTCTGGCACTGATCAAGCCTCATGCATGTTGAGTGGTACAAACTGAACTTCACATGTAAGTTGTTGGAGCTCCCCCTTAAAAGATTTACAAATTAGAACAAATTTAGCTAGAACTCTTAAACTCCTATCCCAAAGTAGAAAGATAACTATTATTTCTGATAAACCTATTGTAAAATTACAAAATAACAATATATTTCTAAAATAAAACGATCATATCATTCAAACATATCTATAAATTGGGCACCTGGTATTGACTAATTCAACAAAACTAACAAGATATTAGCTTTGATATTACATGGTGAACTCGGGCACTGGAGTTTATTTCTGATCAGGATGAACCTGAGGTCCTGACCTTGCAAAGGTTCTGCCACCTTTCTGTGACTGGAGTGGTGGGAGTGGATTTGAACTCCAGATTCGGTGAGGCAGGTGTGTAGTACAGCGTCTGTGGCACCATGACTGAGTCATCATGGGGTCGAATGTCGACCCTTCCCACCGGTGTGTGTGGTCGTGGCCCCAGCTGACCTCTTAAGGTCAAAGAACCTGTTCCCATCACCTCTGTTTGCATGGGTGGCGTGTTTTGGCCAGGCAGAGAATCTTCTTCTTGGTTTGGGGCATAAACTCGTCCTTTGCTACCATCTGGAGGGCTTGGCGTTCTGTTGGAGAGAAAACAGAGCAGAATGCCAAAGCTGGGACTTTTCACGGATGATTTTTACCTTTAAGTAAACCACTGGGATTTAAATCTGTGCCTTTCACACACAGAGATGACTTGACAACCTGCTGTGTCTCTGACGCACACTCCGCCTCCCCCTGCGCTCTGAGTGCGACGTCCCCATCCTCCCACCAGTGAGCTGACTCGGTTCACTCAGCGTCCTGCTGATGTGCCTGTGCTTCTGGGAGGTATCCTCTCCATCAGAGGAGGGCTTAGGGAAGTCAACTGATTCACTGCTGCCACCTATCTGTGTGAAATCCTGATAACTTGAGCAACGCCTGAATGGAGCAGAGATGCAACAGAAAACAAGTTTGATCATAAAAAATGTTTGATATTCAGTGTGTGACAGTTCATAGTGAATAGAGCTGTACCTGTTCAGAGAGCTGTCTGGCTCCATTGCAGCAGACTGACTGAGGGCTCGGACCCAACCCAACATGTCCTCCTGAGTGTCAGCACTAAAGAAATAAGAGCGCATTCCCTGGTGCACCACCTAGTTTTACAGAGATTATTCATAATGTTACACTGACTTTGGTGGTGAATTGTTCAAAAGGTTATGAAAAAGGTATTTACATTCTTCACTTAAGTAAAACTACTGATGTCACACTGTTAAAATACTTTGTTGCAAATAAAGATCCTGCATCAAAAATGTAAACAAACAGTAATGAAAATCAGAAAAATGTAAGAATCAAGTATCAAAAGTAAAAGTGTTTGGTGCAGAAAAAAAAGTCCTCTGTAACCACGATTCCATATTATGTGCTTAAAATGATTAGATTATTGTCACCCATGCATTATTAAAAAGTTGGATATTCATGTTGCAGTTAGTTGAGGTGGAACTAATTTTTAACTCTTCACACTGAGTTTTTGTTTGTTTTGTCAAAAAAAAAGTAAAAAGCTGAAAAATATTTTTAAAAGATGGGAAAAAACCCCCCAAAAATCATAAGTAATTAAAGGTGTCAAGTGAATTGAGTAAAAAGTAAAACTTTTCCCTCTAAACTGCCTTGGAGTAGGAAGGTGCATAAGAAAAAAACACTTGTTAAAATATGTAACTGCTGCTGCTGCAGGTCTCTCAGTCAAAACAATGAAATTAAAAGACATAGCATGATAATGTCATGTAGAATCATGGGACTGAGGATTTGTCTGAGTTTGAACATTACGGAAACATTTAGGTTAATTCAAGTACAAAACTCAGTAAAACATACATCAAAGACTTAGTCATTAAAAGAAATTCTCACATGGAAATGCTACATACTATGAGTTAAAATGGAAAGAGAAACCAAAGTTGATACCTTGAAGGTGAACTTCCTGTTCTTGCATTCTCGCGGTGTGCAGAACAGGATTTTGTAGCTTGGGAGTGGGATGCTGCCCAGCACAGACTCTTCTCTACTGTCTGATAGAGACATAAATGAAATAAGCAAAAAAAAAAACAAAACACAGATGCCTAGTTTTACAATCAAAGCATGTGAGAGACAAATTTATGAACTAAAAGCTGTGTACCTTTATAGTAAAACAGACAGTAGTTGGAGAGGACGAACCACCTTCTCTTCCATAGCTTCAAACCAGAGCTATCCTGCAGATGGAAGATTGATTACAGGCTGCTGCTTGCTTGATTAAGTCACACACTCCTCCTCATGCAGTAATGAAAGTATAAATTGTTTAGTAGACCACGTGGAAACATACTTTTTTGTTTAGCCATCCTCTGATGACCACAGGACAGTTGGGGTCTCTCTTGGCAGCCTGACATCTTTTACCAAATGTTTGTACCTTTCCATCACTTTCCTGTTATCCAAAGAGGGTACTATAATACATTAGTTTAAATTAAAAAGGTCTAAATGTGCACAAAATAAGATAGAAAATACAAACTTAAAACAAACCTTTGAGACAGGAAAGTAGGAAATAGTGGCCACGCTGGAAGTTTGACTTATTCTGTCTTGGTCATCCATTCTGCAGTGCAAACAAGATATTTATATATAGATTACTGTTGAAACAGCTACATGGTTAGATGCCTGAGGATCACAGTCATCAACTCATGTTAGAAATGTCAGAACCAGATGCAAATGTCACCCCTGAAATGCCATGTTTCTGAATGATAAAAGTTAAGTTTATCATAACCACTAAACAACACACTGAAACTGTGCACATATATCTTAAATGAACTGGTTGCCCTGAGTGCGGCAAAGACACGAGGTCTTACCAATACAGTCTTAACCAGAGTTTCTCTCTGAAGAAGCAGTCAGTCACTCCCATAACCTCCGTGCACACATATGCCACATTCCCATATAGTTGAAATTTTTTCCTGGTCAACTGTTCATCCTCTCGGAGATTTCGTGTTGTGCTCTCCCACTTCCAGCGAAACTCTCCCACAAGTCTATTCTGAGCCATAACAGGCCGGTGTGCATCCCCACCATGAAACTGACAGGTGACAGCTGCGTCGCCGTGGTAGCAGGGAGGGGCCCGGGACAGTGTGAAAACCAATCTGGCAGCAGGGACGGGCTGGTATGAGAGACTGAGAGGGATTTGGAATGCGTCCCAAACTGCAGAACTGCAGCCATGGAAAAACTAAGAACGGCAAACTGAGATAAAAGATTGTGGAGCAGGGGAAATAAAGTGGTATAAAGTGGTATACTGAGGACAAGTGTACAGTCAGGGGTGGGGTTCACTGCGTCACAGGTCTGAATTTCCATGTTGTCTCTTCAGACACGTGTTTCTGACACATTTGCTTCTGTGCATCTGGTCACATGGTGGCATGTTTCGTGCAACTGCTCTCAGTGTGAAACCACGTACCCATTTGTTATTTAATAAATTTTATACCTGCTCCACTGTTAATTAAGGAAATGACTGTTTTTAATTTGGTTATAACTTACATTTTTTTTCTTTTTACTTAAAGCTTATTTCCTCAGTTGCTGGGCAAATATTTAAGATGTGTACGATATGTTTATTCATATAGACATATTTCTGAATTACAACAAACATTTAGTTTACTTTTTGCTGTCTTATCCTTTCTGTAAAAATATTCTGAAAAGTATTTCTTAACCAAGAAATACTAGACTTCTTTTTTCCTTGTAGGGTGAGGTTAGTTCTATATTTAAGTATTACTGTTGATTTATATAGTTGTGCTCAGGTATGCTCAGTAATGCACCTTAACAGAAGTTGCCACCTGCCATAAAACAGAAAAATTTAATAAAGTGCAATTTTTCTTTTTGAAAGCTTTTGTAATTTGTCAAAGAAGAGACAAAATGCATAATAAACAACATTAAAAATTAATTTTACTGATAGCATTTTTTTGTAAAGCTATTCCTGTATGTACCACTGTAAAACCATAACAGTATCACCTAAGTTACTCAGCCATACTGACTTTATATTAAAAGTTCTATCGAATACTAAACTGCTTTCTATATCTATATACGTATGTACTAATTTTTAACTCGAAACTTTTATGTTTCTTTAAATACGTGTGTGCATGTGTGTGTGTTTTTAGTAATTTATTTGCATTTATGCATGTAGGCATACCTATGTCCACATCATTCAACATAAGAATGATTTAATCAATTTATTTAAAAACAAATCTGACTAATGAAAATAATTCTTATTAAGATTTCAAAGCTGATTCTCATCCACTTTTATTTACACCTGCTGTAGCTTCCTCAACACAGCCTCGTTTCTCCAAACTGCACACATACTGTTGACCTTCATAAAACAGCAGCACAGATGAACTTTAAGATAAGAATTCATGAGAAACTCTCACACTGAGCTTCTACAAGCCCTCGTGGGTGACCGAGAGGTTCAACATGGTTTAGCCGCCACAATCTATGTCAGTATCAACCACAATCCTCTACAAGCGGGACACAGAGAAAATGAGATAAAACAATCAAGTCTTTGTCAGGGATGAGAGCAGAGCCTAACAACCTCTTAGCCGCTGGGGGTTACGTGGGTGTTGTGAAATATTTGGAAAATCTCCTTCTTAATCAGCGGGGGTCACTTGCTGGTGGAGGAGAAGACTTAAAATGCTAAAGAGGGATGGATCAGAGGACAAATGGTGGGTCTGTGTACCACACAGAGTGCGCTTTGTGGTGCCCAGGACTCTGGAGCATCATGTGAAGTTGGAATACATTGGCCCGGAGAACATCCTCCCTTTCCATCAACAATAACATTTGCATGTCTCCTACATCCTCGTGTCTTTGAACGTCAACAGAATCCTCACTATACGTTTGACCTTGATAAATAAAGTAGTGACGTAAGGCACTGCCACGACGACTAATTTGACTGCCTGAAAAGATTGTGTAATGAGGATACAGAATAATTATATACAGCACATTTTGTATCATTTTAATCTGTAAAGTTGGTCTATAGGATGCAAACAAGTCGCTGTATTAATACAGCTGGGATACCAAAGAAAAGAGAAGAAAAAGTGTCCTGGCGTACCTTAAAAATTAAGCCACAGGTAGCACATGACATTGCAGCTTTACAACACTGTAATCTTAAACAGTAGTCTTTTTTTTCAGTTTATAACAAATTTGAGATTTCTTTGAACTCAGCAAACTCATGAAAATAAGAGCATTTTGAGAGCAAAACTGAAATAAACTTAAATATCTTTCTGTAACAATGTGAAACAGCTTAAATACTGAATACCCAGAGTTACATGAGACATAAATCATAATAATTGCCATATTGCTGTACCTGACTAATTGCGCCCGCCTGCTGGCTGCTTCAAGCTCTATCACTTGGCATGTTTCCTCACAGCATCTCTTCAGGCTTGGCTGCCCTCTTCCTGGCCACCACAAGCTCCTGTTGCCCAAACACTCTCCTCCTGCTCTACTCCTCTTTTCTCCTCGTACGTGTGAATCTCCCTCTCTGTTTCTCACTCCTTGCCTCCGTCCTGTCTTTCGGCACTGAGTGTTTCTCCGGTGATCTACCTACACTGGCTGTTACTCGGTCTGCTTTTCTGTCCTTTAACAGTGCGCTCTCTGTGAGCCCCTTCTCACCACCTCCCCCTTCTTCTTTTTCTTCTTCTTCTTCTGTCCCTCCCTCTCACCCTGCCCTTGACAGCCTCTCTGTCATTTGCTGAGTGTGGGTTTGTGACTTAGGAATTTGCAAAAAAACAGCTGTTATCCAATTCTTCCTCTCTGCCCTTTGCATTATTTGAATATTTGGATCTAGTTTTAGGCTGATTAAAGACTTGGATGCCACTCTTGAATTATCAGCCTTGATAATGGCCTAACCATTCAGAGTATGAAGGGTTGGGTCTGACATCTGTGTGGAAATACTTAAAGGTTTTGTTGCACTTGCAAACTGATAACCAGAACTTGTAGAATGCATCAAATAATCAAACCAAGGCTTATATATTGAATCTGAAAGAAAAAAAGGATATTTAAACAGCATAAATCTACTACAAGTTTAGAAATTATAAGCTCAAGTATATCTGATAAACCTGCAGTTAATTGTGAATTTCCAATAAAACTAGAGTTAAGATATCTAGCATTTAAGCATCAGACATAAACCCATTGTTTTATAATTAGCCAGTCTAGACTTCCACAATTAGGTAAACACATTCTCCCAGATGGTGCACTCTTATTTAGCAGCACTGACTCAGCGTCTTGCAGAGCTCTTTTTCAAATATTCCTAAGATAGAAACTGAAGTACCTCCACTCGGCTCTCTGCCAGTGCATGAGAAATGTTGTGGTTCGCCAATCCAGCTGTGAGAAAGCAGGTGTACAGTTCTTTCAGGTGAGAGAAGTGTGAGCATTCCTAGTTATGAACAATATCAGAAACCTAGACAGGAGAAAAAGCACTCAAAGAGAAGCTGTAGGCCATCACAGATGCCTCAGGAGAGCTGGCATTATTGCTGTACAAGAAGAAGATATCAAAGGCATTTTAAGAGCTATGATAAGAACAAGTAGATAGGGTGAAAAGTCAAGTCTAAAATTACTCTCACAGGAAGGCCTGCAAGTTTCGTGGCACTATATTTACTTTTATGAATAAGATTGTGAATCATATCCAATGCTTTGTCTGCAATATATTATAAAAAAAATCCTGTGATCCATGTATGGTACAAAAAGGTTAAATCATTGCTTAACACTCAAATAGTTACCATGCCATCTTATAATTAGTATCTCACATGTTCAGGCCATTTGGTTTTGACCAGGAAGGTTGTGACCTCAGATGCTCAGGATGTCCAGTTCTCGCAGGGAACCAATCGGTCTGCCTCCAGATATTTACGATCCCCTCCCTTTTAGCATGTACACAATCAGCCCTGTTGACTGACAGCTGCACGGTTACTTATCATCTCCTGTTACACAAAAATTAACCTGTGGGTGCACTCATCAAGAAAGCAGGAGCAGTGGCTTCAAGGATCATGAGAAATGTGTTTCTTAATAAAAGATAATTATAGCTGGTGCCAGAGCACGATACAGTTCATATTTAGCTGTATGATAAAAAACCCTAAGGTATTAATTACCAAATAATCCATAAGAAACTTTGAATGAAAATGGCATCAACACACTGCAATCCATAAATTAATAGATAAACTGCAATATTATTTCATTAAATTTTGAAAATGTAAACTGATGTCAAAAATGTTTATTCAACAATTCTTTGAATTTTATTCTATTTATTAATATTTCAAAATAGCACTTTTTCTTTAAATTCAACCAGTCAGGCTAAGGGCTTGGCTTGCTAGTGTCTCAAAGTCAATCAGCAGTAAAGAAATAGATGTTACAGACATAGCTTTTAATATAACCTGTTGAAGGTTTGATGTCTGAAAAGTTTTTTTCTCTCTTAAATATTCCTTATGCAAGTGAAAGAGACAGTGTGCAGGAGTTACTCAAAAAACCTTAATTAGTCAATAAGCATCATGAGAGATATCTCAATGTAATACAATACAATACAACCAGTCAGAATAGGCTTCACATCAAATATCATTTAATATTCAGAAAATGCATTATTACTGGATATAGAAGATTATTTTGATCTGTCTACAAACTGTAATAAAATTTCTATTTCTAATTTTTATTTTATTGTGTTCTAAATGCAATATATAGAAACCAGATCACAGACAGAATTGGTAAAAAATCTGTCTCAGTGTGCACGCAGTCCAGACCTTTTTGCCTTTTGTTGTGTACAAGCAGCAAGAATCCAGCAGGTGGCACTGTTTCACTACAGTGTACATTTTAAACAGCTTGTCTTGACATTTTCACAAAAAATATTCAGATCAATTGTAAATATACTGTAAATCAAACTGTATATTAAACTGTGTTTTAAATGTTGAAATACACATAACACTTTCTTGGTGTTAAAGCCAACTCAGTTATAGTTGTATATATATGTGTGTGTGCGTGTGTATATGGACAAATTAATGCCAACATGTCTGCCTTGCAATGTGTCACTTTTGACAGAGGGTGATGCTGTCGTCCTTTATAATGAACAACACCATGATCTTAAATAGTTGTTTGCAGGTGAACAAACACTGAAAAAGAAATTTGCAGAGGTCATAGGTTCCCACACTTAAGCAGACCAGACTTGCCCTACTGCCTGAAATTAATCACACTGTTGTTGTTGCTCGTAATTTTGACGTGGTATTTTAATACATTTGCCATTTTCAAACTTAAACACAGAATTTGAAGTTTGTTGTGTATATTTGCATCAATAATATTTATTATGTAACTGACAGTATGACAGTATGGAAAAAAGCAGGAATGATTCACTGTAACAAACTCGAAGTTTATATTCAGGGTTTCACATAAAGGGCCAGATACCACATGGTTTGTTGCATTCAAACTGTTGCATAAAGAGTAGGCTCTAAAGACTCCCACACACCCCCGAGCTTTGTTATATACGATTTCTAGCTGTGGAATATAACTTTACTTGAGGCTCTTAATGCCACATTTTACTTGCACTCCAACTCAGAAATTAAACATTTACTTTTTACCCTACCACAAAAAACTGACAGCATTGGTGACTACAGTAATTATTTTTTGCAAAACATAAAAATGCGCTATTTTTTAACCGCATGCACATTTTGCTAATGTAGCTAGCTTGTTAATGCAACATATAGGGTAGAAGCCGCAACTCACCGGGATATGAATTGTTCACAGATCTAAGCAGTTTAACGCACTTCTACTCAAAGTCACACTATTCTACGGAAGCCCTAAGCGGACATGATTTAATTTTTTTTTTTTTACAAGCGGTTTTCTCGAGATAACAAGATAGTATCTCGTGACACTGAACGGTGGAACACCTTAGTTTTTGGGCAATAAAACCCCTTTGAGTACCCAAGATGACAGAGTGATGGCCAATGATGAGCAGAGACAAGAAGTTCCCCTAGGATAACAATGTTTATTATTAATTCAAACCATATAATCAATAACTATAAAAAATATACCAGTTTATTAAAATCTATTATATAAAACAGGCGACTCTTAACGAGGGCTATATTACAACCAGCTGTGGTCACGGCTGCAGAGGGGAGAAAAGTCAAACTGGGTTAGAGCACTCGCCCAAACTCCCACACTCCACTCTCATACACACACAAACACTGCAAAATAAGGCAAACAGGGTAAAAACAAAACAGTGAGGGCAGTGCAAAACAAAACAAACTACCAACCCACACAATCAGGAAGAGAGGGGGAAGCAGGGAGGGGGGAGGCAAGAGCCTATCACCGGAGCCCTCCACAGGACTGGCGACCACTGGCCCAGCCGCTCCTACAGCACTCACACACAAAAAGAAAAAGAAAAGAAAGTTAGCTCAATTTCTACACCTCAATGACAATAAATACTTTCCTTCCTGGGGGAAAATAACGTCGGATAACAGTCAAAAACTAAACAAAACTAAAGACTAGTGGTGGGACTCGATTAAAATTTTTAATCGCGTTAATTATAGGGTCTGTAATTAATTAATCGAAATTAATCG
>JAQMCX010000033.1:11428138-11509879 GCA_029814765.1 Acanthurus leucopareius
GTTAAAATCTTTATCGCGTTAAAATCTTTATAATTAATTGATCGAAATTAACGCGTTAAAGTCCCGGCCCTACTAAAGACAAAACAAAACAGCAGTGGCAATCTATAGGAGAAAAACACATTAAAATGAGTCAACCCACTGCCAACAATCAATTAATTGAATTAGACAATACAATCATCTATTACCTCAGATTACAGTTCTAAAAGAGTCTCGAACAGACTTGAGGCAGGGGCTAAAAACTGGGAAGCAAGACCTGGAATTAAAACCACACATTACGCCTGAGCACTGACAAACATTAAGCACATGGGCAAGAACATCAACAAAGAAAGCTTACCCGAATAGCAAGCATGGCATGTGCATGCCAGGGGCAAAGAGGGAGGAGAATACTTCCTTATATATATATATATTTTTTTTATATATATATATATATATATAGGCCAAACAAAATTAAGTACCAAGAGGGGGAAACTGATTGCACCTGTGTGGTTGCCCAGAGGGACATATTGCTACTGACTACAAAAGCAGTACGTAGCACATACAAGTAAAAAATATATTGATACTCACAGATACATTTTCTCTGCTCTGTGTAAACAATTAAAACTGCTGGGGATAACTGCTGACTGTCTAATTCTCTTGACATCATTGATCACTACCTTTGCCCAGTACTGCCACCTGCCACCGTCTGGCTAAGGCATGCACAAAAAAGGGGGCAGCACACATGGCCTCTCAAGTGTATTTTAGTCGTCAGTGTTCAAATTGTGTACGAAACTTCTTAGTTTAAGATCACTTTTTATCAACTTCAGATCAGTTTTTTTCCCCTAACATGCACACGACTGCACAGCAACAGAAGGGAACACAAAGATAGTTATCATGTTATGGGAATGTTCCCAGAAATCCTAATGATAACATTAGCCCACCAATGTTATGGGAGTGTTCCCAGAAAGCATAATGATAACGTTAGTCCAATGTTATAGGAAATGTTTGAAGAAAACAAAAACATAACGTAATGATGACGTTCGGCCAATGTTATGGGATTTTTCCCAGAAAACGTAATGATAATATTAGCACAATATTATGGGAAATATTCTCAGAAAACGTCATGAGAACATAAGCTCAGTGTTATGGGAATGTTCCCAGAACACGTAATGATTTTATTTGCGCTATGTTATGGGAATTTTCCCTGAAAAAGAAAAGATAATGTAATGAGAACTTTTTCCCAATGATATGGTAATTTTCTAATAAAACGTAATGATTACGTTAGCCCAATGTTATGGGAATGTTCCCAGAAAACATAATGATAACTTTAGCCAAATGTTATGGGAATGATCAAAGAAAACAAAAAGATAACGTAATGATAACGTTAGCCCAATGTTATGGAAATCTTCCAAGATAACATAATGATAACTTTAGCCCAGTGATATGGAACGTTCCCAGAAAATGAAAAGATAACGTTATGATAACGTTCAGGAGCCTTGGGCTCGGGCCCTAAATAAGCATCTTATAGAAATATGTGATTGTCAGGTTGGGAGAAACAGGGTCCTGCTAACTCACTAAAGCTGCCAGTTTCTCCTTAGAGAGAGAGGCAGAGGAAGAAAAGATTACTTCCACGTTGAGATGTACAGGATGTGCAAAAAACATAAGATGCCAGAATGAAGACACCATTGAAGAAAATAAACTGTTAAACGCAATTTTGTTTGTCTGCTACCGCTACCACTTGTAATTGTTAGTCCTTTTGAAAGAACCTGAACAACATGGAATAAAAGCATTGCTGGCCGACGGGACAGAGGACTAACTGTACAGATCTTTATAGAAGCTAAAAATCCTAAACATCAGAAAATACCACTTATTGGAGTTAAAGGTGAGTTGCATACACAACCATTCAGATGGTAAAGATCATAGCACACAGGGAAGTTTAGGACACTGTTACCTCAATTTCAACAGGGCTAAGGAGATCAACTGACTTGCGAGCCGGCTAACGTCTATATTAGACCTAAGCACAAGCTGGGTTAGTTAGCAGTGTAACAGTTTGTTGTTTAACATTTTGTACAACAAGTAAAAATTATTCAAACTGGCCCCTACTTAAAAAAATTAGTAAAATTCAACCAAGTGGTCTACTGAAATGATCTACTAAGCCCTGGGTGCATATAGTTTTTTTCTTTCAATACAAACAGCTTTAAACCACCTTGACCCAGTACCTCAGTGTCATACATTGTATGCATTAAGGCGGCACCACGACCCAGATAGGTATTTGTGATTATCTGCAGGATAGACAGAAGACATGGAGAGGTAGAATGAGAGGGGTGTGTGTGTATGTATATATATAGTATATGTGAATGAATGGTATGTGTGTATGTGTTTTCTATACATATGTACACAACTAGAGAAAATGAGAACATGCATCTGATGCTCCTGTCAGACGGTGTTAGACTGTTGACAGTTTGAACACAGACCAGTAGCTGCATGACAGTAAATCTGCTGGGACCAATAGTGTCAGAATAAATGAGTGCTGCATATCATTGACAGGGTTGTGTTGGCCCAGATGGGAATATTATCATGGGAATGCATTGAGTAGCTATAATTTAAAACCAACTACTGCATGCATTTCATGGAGCCTCAAGCGATAACATGGACTCTGGAATGAGGAGGAAAATTGATTTTTATCTTTTAATGCTGTTTATGAATTATACACTTGGCACAGTATTTCTTTCACAGTCAAATCTGCATTCATCAGTAAGATCAGTAATGGCTGTTTCACTGCAAAATACTTTGGCTGTCATTTCATGTTTTTATTCACAAGTTTTCAGATTGTGTGTGCAAAGTGATGTACACAACAGCTTGAAATGTTGGACACCCCATCTACCCCCCTACCCCATAACCTACTGTATGTCATCCTATATGCATCACTCATATAGCTTATAACACTTTGCTCATGACACAAGCTTAGAGTTACAACTCACTCACATGCCATGCATAGTCACCTCGAGATACATCACATCCAGATTTAAAAAACATATCGGACGCTGCCGCTTTGGGAGGGATTATTCTTGGATCATGGTCTCAAGTTGTGTTTTCTTTGGTCTGCGATGGATACTTTAACCCATCATATAGGCTTAACGGTCAATCTTTATGGGCTGAATATTCTCATGCATGCTCTATACAGGGAGCACTACATAAACTTAACTGTGCGATAGCATTTTGTATACACACAATAAGTAAATCTTTGCTTTTTTAAATAAAACAAATATTTGTCAACCTGGTACTCTTAATTTTATGGAGTATATTCCAAATGTGTTTGTGAAGTATGCCAACATCTGTCTTCCGTGTAAAAATATTTGTTGTGTGCCATTGGGAATATGGCGTTGATACCTCAGTACAGTGCATGGCCCAAATTAACCTTCAAACAAGTTTCAATGTAAAAAAAATGGTAAAACCTGTCAAAAATAACTAGATGCCAAACTTGTTCTCAATCCTCTGGATAGGGATACAACGAACAATTTTTTGTTTTTCCTTTTTGTTTCTCGACTGTCAAAAGTTGTCAATAGTTCTGGTACTTTTTGTTTTTTACCAGAGGATGGGTTAAATGTCAGAGATCAGTGATGATTAGAGTGAGGTTTTTATGACACTAACCTAAACGTCCTGCCTTAATTGAGGGATACTGTGTGCAGTACCTGTGACCACAAACAAGTTGAATTGAGGCTTATCATGCAGTGAAAATAAGACTATTGGAGCTGAGTAGATGACCCACAGTCTATCAGCTCAACTTTAAAAGACAAACTCTAATACTTGCAGGTTTGATCATATAATGTTTTAATGAACATTTCAAACTTTAAAAAGCTGAAAACTAAAGCTAGACTTAAAATAAGTCAAATAATTTTTTTATTAGAATTAAAATCATAGCCATTTTGATTATTATACCTGCAATAACCTTTTTTTGGGCCTTTGATGGAAGAAGAGCAATGACATGAAAATGACCATAAAGCTCTGTGAAGCTGAGATTCCTGTTAACATTTTATCATAAGATAATGATAATTCTGCTCAGTTTAGAGTCACCTACTGGAATCAGGCGAAGTTTCTAAGCCACCTATCGACTAACTTGTTTGTATATATTTTCACGTGTCATCTCCTCCATGACCACGTGACCTTCATTGTACAGTACAGTATAAAGGAGATTATGACAGTAGTTAAAGTTTGAAATACTGGCATGACGTTTGTGTGTAGTAGTTCAAATTCTTCTCATCACTTGTTAAATGAAGTTGCGTGATGCACAAGGCCTTCAGGAGTGTGAATGTTTTGAGTTTGTTGGTGTGTCCCACTTTTAGTTCCTGATAAGCTCACGCTTGAGGTGTGAATGCAGCAGGAGTTGAGGCCCACCTGTCAAAGCAGGAAAGTGATCTTCAAGCTAGAGCCTCTCATATATCAAAGTGAGCCCCTGTAACCCAGAGGGGAGTGATTCCCACTCCTCCTCCACTCAGCAAGATCCAGAGGGGATTGATGCTGTGAGCACTTTACACTGTGTGCGAAACCGTATCTTAGGAACACACAAAAGTCCTTCATCAGAAAATGAATATAAAAATTTGGATGCTGTTAATTAGGTCAAGCGCTAATTTAGTTTTAAATGGTTATCTGTTGAAAATGTGCTTAAAATTCTGTGGATTTTGTTACTTTCATCTTTCAAACAAAGTCAGAATTTTGCAATTCTGACAATCCGTGACAATCCAGTCTCTGCAGTCATAACTATGCCTGTGATAAGGGGTAAGGACATTTTAATGAAATACCAATTGTATATCAGTATTTAACTGTAGTAATACATTCTTTATTTCATATTTTATAAAGTCACAAGACACTCAACATTCTTAAAAATCATAATTAGCTCAAAAATATCCAATCTCATGGTACAGAACTTAACATACAGTACACAATAAGGAACTGAAGGACAAAAATCACACTGAACAACAGTAAATGGATTTCTTTATACAACTCACTTAAAGAAATTAGAACTGATAAAAGTTTGACCTGTGATTATAATCAAATTTTGGGTGTGAAGCCTGTAGTGTAAAACTTTTTACAGTCATTTCCCTCATATGTTCTAGAGAACCAATCATTTCTGGATGACCAGCAAGTTCTCATACCAGCTCATTTAATACTACTGTCTTTGTCAGGCCCTTTGGCATCTGATACAGATGCATGGGGTACCCTTAACATCTGTGACCAAAGAGAGGGTTTGGGTTTAGGCACCAAAAGTATTAGTTTAGATTTCAGAAAAAAACATCTTTGGTTAGGTTTAGAAAAAGGGTAACTTTAAACTTTCAAATTCGCATAGGTTTGAAAGTTGATCAGACAACAAGTCTATGTGTGACCCACAGTTACAATGTGACCTTCACCCCAAGGCGAGACAAAGCATTGGCATTTGACCAGCTGGGAATTAGACTATACATAGTTTAACTGGTGGTATTAGGCTTAATCAGCTTTAAGTAAGCTATTTTCGGCAAGAGGTCAAATGTAACACACATCCATTTCTATGTGAAAGTCCCACGCTCCATCTATTATTAAAAGTTTCAGGAGCATGTACAACTTTAGGCACATTGCTAAACCTGACTGAAACATCATTGGTATGGATTAATGAGTTTCAAATTTTAGCAGTTCATTCTGGTTTCTTTTGTATTTGGCATGAGGATTGAATTCCCATCCAGAAACCTGGAAGAATCTTCTTATCAATAATAGTTTTAACTTTATGCAACAGCTTGACTTCCCTCTCTGCGCCCTCACCAGTTACAACATAAAAGCTGATAATTCCTGCAGGCTGGTCAATGTAAACTCCAATTGTAGAGCAAAACGGAACATCATTTATGTCTTTGTTTACACCATTGAACCAAATCTGGTAGCGCGTTCCTGACCAACATAGGCCCCAGGACTCCTCATTTTCCCCAAGGCCGCTTGGCCCAGAATGTGCCCTCCGTCCTGCTCCTTCATAGGCAGCTCCAATTACCACCCACCCTGAGTACTCCACCTCCCAGTAAGCCCTCATGTTCCAAATAACCTCCTTGCACACCACCTTTGAAAAAATGAACAAAGGAAGAAAAATGAAAAAAACATTTTCTCCTTTACCAGATAACCTGTAAGTGTATTTGTGTTGTTTTCTGACTTGCCTGTGGAGAGTACTCGTATCTCTCGGGTCTATCCAGGACAGGACAAATCTCCTTAGTTCTACGACAAACTTTAGACCCATTGTCAGAAATCCACAGCGTCTTGTTGGCAGTCTTTTCATCCAAAGATAAATTTATCCAATCTATGGGAAAAAATTGCAATGGTAGTTTGTTTTTTTTAAACTATATTCTGTAAAATATTTGAATATTAGATTATTTGATAAAATAATCTGCTCGTACACTCGATGAGCTCCGCTCTGCTCAGTGGCTCTGGGATGTTGGGCACATATACAGGAACTCTTTCTGTAAGGAGATGAAATTAACTTAAAACAAATCATGCTCACCATATTGAGAGTATAAATAGACAAATGCATGCACCCAACCTGCAGTTGTCTTCTCCTTCTTGTTGGATTTAACCTTCTTCCCTAAAAAGATTAAGGTCAAAGGTTAAACTGCAAGTGTGTGAAGAGTTGTTTACTATTTCACTCAACACATAACACAAGCCTTTACCAATCCTGATATGAAATACTGCACTTCATTGCAAAAGTTTGGCATAAAACCGCAATTTTCAAAGAATACAGAATCATATTTATCCATAAGCTTTTGAGACCTATTATGAGTGAAACCACAAGTCTTCAAGAAATTTAACAGTGATGTATATTTTTTATAATTATTTCATATTATTTGAAATTTAATTTTATAAATAATCAAACTAATTCTTTTAAATATTCTTTCAAAGGCACTGTGTAAAACTTAACCTTGTGTCTCATTTTGGTTTGACATCCATCACTTGCTTATTCTACTGCCAACCAAGTAATAGCAGGCAGAGGCAGAGATGTTAAATGAGAGACGTTCAGCATCAGATTGTGACTATACAGTAAAATCTAAAGAAGCTGAACAAGAAGAGGAGCGTGTCGGTATTAAACACTCTGCCGAGGCCCAAATGTGTCAGTAACTGTATCAACAGGTTAACAAATCATTCGTCTGAGAGGATGCTACATATAATTTGTTTGATATAATACAAATTAATAAATGAATAGTGTAATAAGATGGTTTTACATTGTACAAAACTTGTTGTACCTTGTTTATGGGTCTCTGAGAGGATGACTGCTGAATTGGGTCTGGCTGGCATCTTGAGGCTGTGAATAATCCACGTCCAGAAGCTTAAAAAAACTTTGAATCATCCGAGCTAAGGTGCAAAAGTGTTTGTGTGCCACTTGACTTTTATACCCTCAGAAAAGAAGAGGCAGGGGGGCTGTAGGAGTGTTAGAAAGAGGTGTGGAGGTCAGTGGAACAGGTTCTCAGCAGGAGGTCAAGGGGGTGCATGGACTTGACTTTGACATATGGATTTAAGTGAGGCTAGCACAGACATTTAACACCTCTGAAACTTTAGGAGTGTGTTCAAAAAGGCGAGAAGATAGTTGCAAACATGACAGAAAGTAAGACTTAGAAACTGGACTTGTCGATGTTGTCAGCGCGACTGGTACAGGCCAAAACAGAACCACATAAACAGAGACATCTCGGCCCAACTAGACCAAAATATGTCAAGTTATGGGACACATGATCCATCTATTTTCATCTATTACTCCTACCAAGTGTCCGAGATAACTGTGTCTCTAAGATTACCAGGGTACCAAGTCTTGCGTTAATATCTGTTTACAAATATATTTTTTAAAAAATTATAATGTCTTAATTTACATAAAACAAAAACAAAAACATTTACTACATCTCTTACACTATCTGCAAGATTTATCTGGCAACCTTGTTCCCACACAAAAATACAGTAGCTGGCTTCCAACTCTCATGATTTATTGGTGCGAAGGAGTTTCATGTGTGCAAAAGTGGGGTTAAATGTGTTCGTTTTTTCCATCCATTACATTGTAATGAATCTAATGATAAAGGTCATTCATTCAACACATTTCCAAAATTCCTTTTTGCATTTTTTGCTATCTTGATCATGTTAGATGTAAAAACAAGGACAAGACCTCACTCAGTTTTTATTTTTTATTTTCAACTTTAGCATGTTTGACATTCTGCATTTATACCAAACTAGATTACCCCATACATTCTAAACAAAGAATAACAATGAAGAAGTATACAAGAAATACATATAAATATACAACTATACTAAACATACCAAATTTAACTTTTACATATGATAATATTGCGTTGTTTTAGTCCTTTATTCCTCCTTCTTTGTGATCAAACAGTGTGACTGGTTCCCCACCCAGAACCCAGCTAGCATTTTCTCCTTAAAGGAGCTCTTGACCTGTTGCAAAAGTTTAACCTCTTTTACTCCTGTGCTCTCCTCTCCCTCCCTCACCTGCTCCACAGCATAGAAATTAAGGATACCTGCAGGCTGATCAAGGTAAATACCAATTGTGGAGCACTTAGGAAACCCTGTTATCTCTGTAGCGTGGCTTTTGTGCCAGGCCTGATAGCTGGAACCACTCCAGCCAAGACCCCAGGACACCTCGTTCTCTCCAAGGCCGCAGGATCCATCACTGTTCCTCCTTCCCGCTCGTTCGTACGCGACTCCAACCACGACCCATCCTGAAAACTCCACCTCCCAGTAGCCTCGGAAGCCCAGGATGCCTTCTTTGCAAAGAACCTTTTGGAACATGGATGAGAATGAGGATATAATTTAAAGGTAATGTAATATAATATTTGATTTATTGTGGCTGCCACTGTGGAAAATTTGCTTTATTTTCTCTTTATTTCTTATTCTCTTTTCTCTTTATTTATTGTGGCTGCCACTGTGGAAAATTTACTTCTCATTCTCTAGTTTGCAAAGCTAAGCCAGCTGGCTAAAGACTTAAATAAACACAGGGGACAGCCCTCTTTTTCAAGGTAATGTTGCCTGTGTTTTGGCATGGTGACAACAAGGTCATGGCTGAATACATTTTCATTATGTCTCCAGAAACGTACCTGTGGAGCATACTCATATCGCTCTGGTCTGTCCAAGACGGGACATGTGAGATCATCAGTCATACGGGCAACCTTAGCACCGCCCTCTGTGATCCACAGCATCTTATTGGCTGTCTTGTCATCCAGGGAAAGGTTGATCCAGTCTGAATAAACAGAAAAACAGGATGTTTGTTGAAAAAGAAACTTTGATTTAAATGTTAAAAATTAAATCAAGAGGAGATTCTCACGCTTGATGAGATCAGCTCTGCATTTTGGTTCAGGGATATTTTGCTCATAGACTGGGATCTTCTCTGAGGAGAGAGTGACAAAACAACTAAATATCAGAAAAGGCCAGAGGAGTAGTGGACAGATAAGATTTTAGTCTTTGTTTAAGAGGATAAAAAGGCGACTGTCTTACCTGTCGGTGTGTTTCCGGCTTTCACTTTTTTTGCTACAAACGCAAAAAAAACAAAGCTTGTTTCACCAAAGCAACCAATGCTAAAATCAACACACTTTGTCACTATGAACGACAGTATGTGTCTGTGTATCACAGTAAATGATGAAGTGAATCACTGCAAAAGGTGTATAGTTAGAAAACCATCTGCCTCATTCAGATCATCACTTCAGCGACTGCGTGCTTCCTGGAGCCAGTGGTTGAATCACGCCAGGCAGTTGGAATAATCAAGACACTTCACATGCCGCAGGGTTGGCCTGGGTCACACTACAGCGCAGTGTTAAGCTCAGAGCAGGTAATCAGATAAGAAGAAGAACATGATCTACATCTCACAACAGATAAACATTTGTTTACTTAGGTAAATAACAACTTGGAGAGTCATGTAAAATAAAAAGTGACACATTACTTCTTAAATTATAAGAGCAGCTATGTTGCAGCAGAGCTTCTGTGATGGTAATGGATTGTAACACTTGTACTTCATCACTAGACTTAATAAAGAAGTGGACTTACTTTAATAAAAGAAGCTTATAGTGATACAGACTGAAAAATAATTAGTCTGATAGCATTTAGATTTTTAATTTACGGTTGATTACAGGCGGCTTTGTTGTGACATAACTTACTATGAAATTATAATCGAGGAAATTATAGTTACATAACTGGCTTATCCCTAATGCTAATTTTGTAACTAATACTTTGGTATCATGTGTAAGAATTCAGTCTTCAGTTTTGTTTTTCTTTAGGGATGGGGATTAAGAAGAGGAGACACTTAATCCCCTCAGTATTAAGATGTTAACATTAGCTGTGTGTTTATTTATATAAACAAACAAAATCACTTCCAAAATAAATTATTAATCATTCACACATCAGTATTGTGTCAGATTTTTAATATAGTTTATATTGACTACGTATATGTGCATTTTGAGAAAAATTACTTGAAACACAATATTTGTAAGGGTTCAAGGAGAGAAAAAACTCATTATATACATTTTTTAAGCTTTACTGTTATTTTTACAGCACGTGGTATGCATGTCACGTTGAAATGAGCTGCTATTTATCTCTGTGTTGACTGGAGGTTGAGGGGGACCATGCGAGAATGTTAAGCCACATGTCTGGGTATAGCACAAGGTGGTAAAAAAAAAAGCTGCATTGTTTGTTCTCATCATAACGTGACACCATATGACACGCATAGGTTTAAAAGCAGCATTACTGTGGTAGTTTGAACAGGGCTCCTTAGTCAAGTTCTGACAGGATTTGACCGAATGTTTTTGATTACGGTTGACCCTCTGTTGAGTCTAATTCAATTAAGATATTTTCATATTTATACTTATCGGGAGTTTTTTTTATATTACAATATTTCTGTCATTAAAAAATTAACAGTTATACAGGAAATATATTGAAACAACAGCAACTACAAACTAGTTATGGGACGATATCTTTGCAAGTTATGATTCCGTATAAGTCTTGATCTGTTTTCCTGGTTGTCACAATCTATAGAGGCTGATCTTATAGAGTTGAGACTAGATAACTGTGAATACTCCAGCTGCAATCCTGCTCAGGGGCCCCATTTTCAAGACCAGCATTATTCTCTCCATACATCATGTTTTGTTCATGCAGCATGTTAAATCATTTTTAAAGCAGATGATGTTGACACTTGCAGACCCTTGCTCTCAGGTCATAAAACTACTATACACCCCCTCGTAATGACAAGCATGAAATCAGTCAGTGAAATACAGCGCTTTCCACACACATAAACTTTAGTGGGCCATTCAGCAGGATCTTCCTCAGAGAATAATAAAAAAGCGTTGCTGCTGCACACACACACAGACTGAGGTTATTAAATCAGTGCATCCGAAGCACTGATGATGATGATTTCTGTACTAGATGCTTTAAATGCTGCAGGTTAAAGGTTTATATTCTCAAACATTTAGATGGTTGTATTAAAAAATGGATGAGATTAGGGAGGAAAAAAAATTGAAATTGAAGTTCACCTTTTTCTTTCCTGGTGTCAGAAATGATTCTCGTGGTGGTGGGCATCTTGATACCAGCAGCGGGCCTGTCTCCTGTCTGATGTCAGTGGTTGCTCAAAGTGTGATGAGTCTTCGTTGGCTCCACTGTTTGACTTCTTAACGCCGCTCTTATATACCTTTGATGCAGGTCAGAGGTGAAGGGATTGGTGCCAATGGATTGGACATGAGCGTTGGATAAAACTTCGCAATGGGAAGGGGGAAGGCCCGAGGCTTGTAATTGGAGCCCTGTATGTATGTTTTTCCTTAAAAAGGTTAGATGGATGCTTCACTGTTTGTAGGACACCCCCTTTTACCAAGTAAACCCCTCCCACCTCTCATTACATCCGTACCACTGATCCCTCCACATTGCACAGTGACAGCATTGATGCATTGATGGTGGAGGGTGTGATAGGTGTACACACACACACACATTTCTGAGTATTTACACAGTAGTGTGGGTTCAGACAGCTGCAACTTCAAACTATAATAAGAATACGCTTTAAACTTGAAATGTTGAAAATATTCCCTTTTTATTAGAGCAGTTATCCATGTGACAAAATAAAATATTATTTATTGCTTTTGGAACAATTTTTAGAAAGCCTGCATTAACCTGGTAAGCCTATCTTAACACTAGAATTTTAAAATGAAAAACTTTAAACATTAAGTATTTATATATTTCTGTTTTACATTATATTACATTTGTTTATTTTGTCAACGTTTCATTTATAATTTGCTAAATAAAATGACATTGAGAGTAGCACATATGATATTTTATTATAAGCCTTACCTTATTATTTAAAAAATATTATATTCAAAAACAAGAGTTAAAAAGGCAAATAAACAACACAAATGAAACATTTAAAATCATAATTTTACTACTTAGTTTTCATTTTAAAATAAATCACCATATCAACTTTAAATGAGATTTTTATTTTTCTTACAATTAAAAACACATCTGCACAATTTTATTAAATTAAGTTTTTTATTAAATAACCTATACACAGGACACACATTATGTAATTATAATAATAATGAATTTATTTGACACATACTGTTAAAAAACACATTATGTTAAAAACCATGTGATAATCATTGTTTAACGTGTAAGCTATGCAACAAGCCAAATCTACAACAAACATGCATAAATACAACCCACTAACCTAAATTCTGAGACGAACACTCATGCCATGCCATGCCAGGCTTAGTTAAGCTCCTGGCCAGCTTTATCACATCAACTATTTACAATCAGATGCCTTAATGTATATAGCACTGGTTGAAGGAAAAAGCATGTCACTGGTCATAAAACCCTTTCTTGTGATATACCCTCTCCACCGCAAGCAGACTGCTTTACTATGGTGTTAACTGTAGAGGCAACCTGCCAAACCTCTGGTCAAGGGTGTGTCGTCCTTCTTGTGTTCCTGCCTGCCAGCACATGACTGACCGGGGCGCTGATTACAGTACAAGCAACACACTAAACACTATATACGAGCAATTATAGTCCCCAAACTCCCCCGGTGGGATTTATTGAAATTAAAGAAGCGGAGAGTGGTTTGCATGTGGCTTATCTGATCTTATCCATTTCTCCTTTTACAGGAACAGAACAGAGGCACCAGACTTTCAAAACACTGCTGACAGACAAGTGGAGACTGAGCTGTGAGCCTGATGAGTGGCTGCTCTTGATGTTTAAGGTCATGACTTCAGGTTTTGACTGTACACAGAGTCTGTAGGTCTGAATGTCTCACGTTAAGTTGAAACTGTCTTTTTACTCTTTACACATAATTTTCCACACCAATCTTAATAAATGGTTATACTCACAATTGCAAGTCTGAAATGTAGAAAGAAATGCATCTCTCATGTTTTTATTGTGATTCACCCCCGTATAATAGAGGCAACTGATATGATAAAAACATTTCAATCCCAAACACAGACATTAAGGACTTTTTCTAAAATCTACCACAAAAACAATTTAATGATATAACAAACAAAAACAGATTTCTTGCAACAACTACTGTGTCCTCAGAGTGCTTATCTTTAATAGTGCACCAGAATCTCCAGAAATGATCACCTTTTAGGAATGACCTCAAAGTGTCGTTATAGCTCTGTTCCTCTAGTTTTACATGACCTTACTGTTCCGTACAGGATGAACACATTCCTAAAAAGCTATCTGTTTCAAATATGTGTGTTTGATTACAAAGGGATGACAGGATAATCGTGACCGCAAATTCAGAAATACTGTGATAAATATGGGTCAGCGGGTCAGGTGTTGCCACTGACCTGAATATCCTGGTTTGGCAGCTTCCGCAGCACGCCCATTAGTGAGCTCATTATCTCTACATACCTGACCAAAATTTCACTTAGGAAGCCCACCGGGCCCCCCTTAAACCTTTAATACCCTCTCCCTCGGGAGGTATATAAACAAGCCATTTGCATCATCGCAACAGTTTGCCGCTGACAGACGCCAGCATTCAAGAAACCTCAGCACGGCGAGAAGCGATAAAGATGCCAACCAGAGCTCCCAATAAGAGAATCATGCCTGCAACCAGCAGACCTGGTGAGTGAACACTCTTTCTAGTCCTAATATGATAATGAATAACAATGTAGAATACAGTACAAATTAATGATAGTGTCATTAAAAACTTATTAAGAGTTCTCCTTTGAGTCAGAAAGTTTATGATCAGATGAGGATTTGTCTCTTTGGATTTGCTTACATTTTATTTTTTTTAGAAAAAGAGCCTAGTGGTCATCTGACAGTTTGAAAAGTTTTTCTAAATAGATTTTATATATTGTTTGCATGCAGTATTCTTACATTATAACAGAGTATTCAGTACGTGCAGAGTAGCTGATGGTATTACTTGTTTTATGTTCACAGGTACAAAATCTAAAGTTGTGGCTCCTCCAACAGGTAAGACCTTTCAGAGGGCAAACTATGAACACACTGAGGTCTTTCCTCTTGAAGAGCTTGTTTGAATTTATGTTTAACATTATGCCACTGCTTTTGCTTGTTACTGTTTTGTCTTAGTGACTTTTTGTAATCAGCTACACACTGTGATTTTTCTCTTCACTCAGAAAAAATCCCAATCTACGAGCCCAACATCCCTGAGCCCACATGCAGAGCTGATCTTCTAAAACGTAAAAATAAATTATTAAAAATATTTACTATTTTTCCTCTCTCTCTCTCTCTCTCTCTCTCTCTCATGAAATATTTTTCTGTTTTTTTTCATTGCTGCAAATTTTCCACATCCAACAGACTGGATCAACCTTTCCCTGGATGACAAGACAGCCAATAAAATGTTGTGGATCACAGAGGGCGGATCTAAGGTGTCACGCATGACTGATGATGTCACTTGTCCCGTTTTGGACAGACCAGAGAGATATGAATATACCCCCCAGGTCAGTTTTTAACAACCAATCCAGATATGAAATGCTTCCTCCAGTGCTCGGCTTATTTCATTCTCTCTTTCCTCCTAAGGTTCTTTGCAAAGAAGGCATCCTGGGCTTCCGGGCTTACTGGGAAGTGAAATATTCAGGATGGGTGGTTGTGGGAGTTGCCTATGAAGGGGCAGGGAGGAGGGGAGGCGACGGACCCTGCGGGCTGGGAGAGAATGAACAGTCCTGGGGTGTCGGGTGGGCTGGATCCCACTACCAGGTGTGGTTCAATGGCATTAACACAGAAATCTGGGATATTCCCCAGTGCAACACCATTGGTATTTACCTTGACCATCCAGCTGGTGTCATCAATTTTTATGCAATTGACGAGGTAAAGGTGGGAGAGGAGAGCGAAGGCAGGAAGGAGATCAGACTGCTGAAAAAGATTAAAAGCTGCTTGAAGGGCAGGATGTTGGCCGGTGTTTGGGTTGGACAGAAGTCATCATGTGTCTTAGTAAAACAACAGGAGTAAAGTTAAAAGTGTGTGTTTCCCATTTCCATCAAAACTTTTTTTGATATATAATTAAAACCAGGAAAATGTCGGAAAAAAAATTCACAGACCTATTTGGAATCAAAATTTTGTACAAAAAACCTTTTTTTTTTAAGGAAGGGTTCATTTATTGTTGACGTGTATATTTTGTTATACTGTAAAACACTGTTTAGTGGTCTCATGTATATATATTTTTTGTGGCATTGTGAATTGTATGTTCTGGTACCATAGTTATATTTTGCCCTTTGTAAATCAAGGATATTTTATGTGATTTCAACTCAATAAATTTATTTAAAAATTCTACACCTATGCAATCAATGTCATTATGAAACAGGGGTAAATTACCTTGAACAAGAGTTACTCCTGTAGCCACACTGTATAAAGATTTTCAGCTGTCTTGCATTGACAGTATATTGTCAATGAAGATACAAGATTAAATGTAAACCATACTTATATGTAACTAATTAGCTTAATTAGCTTTTCACACCAATGCGTACATATCAAGGCTACCTCAACATCTGTAAACTCTTTAGGGTTTCAGGCAGCTTCATTTTAAGCAATACATTTATCTACTACACATAACCCAGTGCTATAGCTTCATATTGACTGATTCATGCTAAATATTTTGAAGAGAAGAAAAATGAAATGAATTTAACGCTGCATTGCTTTGTGATATCTTCAGGCGATTAGTCATTTTTATATAAATACAAGCTTACATCATTAGGAATTAGCGAGCATTAATCAGTCAATGTTGCATTTGTACTGTACCATACCTTCAGCTGCTCCAGATCTTTCATTCTTCACCTTCCTTTAATAACACTAAGCATGGGGCCAGAGGATTAGGCTGTTGACATAAAAGCAGATCCTGGATTCAATAAACAAGATCACATTTGAGCACCAGGGCAAACAGGGGTGTATGGATGGAGAAGAGTTGATGGAATATAAGCCAGAAGACATCAGAATAAACCTGATGTTAATTTAAATTTTTTCTCCCCCAATCCTTTTAGGGGGAAGAAATCAGTGATAACACTGCCAAACTGTACAAGGGCAACATGGAATGAAAATAGATGATAATGCATTAATGTTGTATACCAGTACATTAAATGCGAAAGTCTTCTCATCCACAACCTCAACTAAATTAATCACAGCTTGACACAATGTTTTTCAGGCTTGCATAATGCACAACTTTAAGCTTTAAAACAGCTGTAGTTCAGATTTCACAATAAATATATAAATGAATAAATAGTAGACCTGTCAACAAATTCGTATAAAAGTTCTTATTTCAATCACATGATTCCTATTGTCCCACATGATGACTTTTGCCTGAAGGATTTGTTTATGAATTTGATTTACTTACTGATTGTATTCATGGTGAAATGCAGTTGCAGCCCCAGTTCAAGGAGAGTTTTCTGTCCTTTTCATTGAAAGGATCTGACATTGTCTTTGTCCCCCCCAACAGATGCTCAACAGTATTGCAAGTTGTGTCTAGTAGTACCACTGGTACCAGTACCACTTTATCTAAAGATAAAAAGCCAGTGCATTTCAAGGGAGCCAAAGAAGGATGAAGGTCCTTCTTTGACTCCCTTGAAATGCACTGGCTTTTTATCTTTAGACCAAAGTAATTTAGGAATACTTCAGTATTCAAAGTCACTTGGTTTAATAAAAAGATTCAACACTTCTTTATTACAAAACATACATTCCTCACTCAGTGTTGTAGTCTAATTTCTAACTAGTCTCACTTCTTAGTTTTGAACAGTTTTATTTGATTATTGAAATAGTGCACCTGTAACTTGTAATAACTTTATCGTTCCAGTGAGTCTGTGTGGTCAAAGGTGGTATAGCACCCTTACAAATTGTTTGCTGAAAGGAAACAAAGATGAAGTGAATATGTGGTCACTGATTAATTTTAAACTACAAAACTGTTACATAACTCTGGTTAAAAAAACAACTAAAAATGAATTTCATTACAAAAAGTGAGTTTATAACACTATTTGATTGACAGAAAAGAGAGTTGGTAAAGAGAGTTAGTTTTCCAGTGCTGGCAACAGCAAATGGCCTGTTTTGTTGCTGCTAATGCTACTCAGAGGGCAGATGTGCCATGTTATGTGAGTTTTGAACAGTGCTGATGGTAAATGTAGTCCATATACTACATCTTCTTCTTATATCCACAAGATGGCACTATGGTCTCATTAATAACTGATGAGTGTATAGACACCTTAGCCAGGAAAGATCTCTCTCTTTTTTTAATGGCTTAAACTTGAATGTGCGTATTTTATAAGATTTGTCATTCTTCTTCATTAACTGTTATATACATTTGCGTATCTACTTAAGAACAAAATGCATTACACTTACTTTTCTCCTCACCATGCTAAGGAATTTAAAAATGATTCTCCTCGAGAAAATCTTGCAACCCAGATCAGACCAATACTGGTAAATCATGTGAAAAAGATAAAATAAGATTTAACTGAGAGAAGAATTAGAGTGTCACCTTCAATGATTTCAACACTTAAATTCTAGATGACTTTAAAAAAGATGTTGGTAAAGCTGAAAATCTAATTAAAATTATATTAAACTTGGATGTGGTGGAATGTTTCTTAAATGGAGGCAGGATGTTCATTGTGATTAGTTTAGTTTAAACTTAAAACCATTATAGCTCACTTACTTTACAGAAAATGTTGTGCCATAAGGGAACTATGGTTTGCAGATATAAGTTTTTTTTTATGTAAAAATAAAATCAAACAATAAACAAAAAGAAAACTAACAATAAAACCTGACAGCAAAATTATAATAAAAGGACTATAATCCATAAATCAACCACACCTGCACGATATTGCTTGCCAGACAGTGTGATAATTGGTCGCTCTTTAGTGTAAATTACTAAGCTGTTGCAGTATACAGACAAACACTGCTGCTGAATTTCATGTTTAAATTAGGGCATCTAATTGCAGAGGGAATAAATAAGACTCTGGTCCCTCTGCTCTGAAGTTTATCCAGTGTGAAGGAGCAGCCAGAGTATCGGTTCCTTTGCAAGTGAAAAAAGATGTTTGTCTTTCAGCAAGTGACTCTCACAGATTTCATTTATTTGTGTGTAGCTCAGAGCAGTAACCATAGAGGGGTTACTCACAAAGCCCCCACCAACAACTGCAATATGCACAGCAAAGGCAGTAAAAACTCGTCAAATAAGGTCATAATTTTAGCAGATGTTGAAAGACTTCATTGTCTGTTGGGAAAACAACTGTGAAACCATTGTGCTTCTTGCAAATGATCTCTGTGACTGCCTCTAAAGATTGCCATCAGTAAAAGTCCCCAGATATTTATATTTGCCCTCCAATTCAATTCCCATATCAGATTGTAAAGTGGATTTGGAAGCGGGCTGTAAAGTTCTAAAACATATTGTGCCATGACAAAAAATCAGCAACAAGAAAGTCAAGATACTGGGGAACACCACAATCATCTGCAAAGTTAATATAAAGTCTCTCAAGTATTTGTTGTGGCAGTCATAAAAATACATGGATGAATATTCACAACCCAAGGGAGAGACAGTAGAAAAAAAGAACACTGCACCAAAAATGTCCATAATAAAGCCAACAGTGTCTCGATCAACCTTGTGTGAAATGGAAAAAATATATGAAAGTGAAGAATCTTGACGGGATTAATGAGAAGCAGTGCAAGTGAACATCCACAGGCTCCTGATGCAATACATATTTTACCTCTGCCAGGGTCTGCTAGGTTTTCTCAGTTTTTCAGCTGTTAAATGCTACAGGCCTGAAATGGACATTTCAGCATTTCTTTTGATATACCACATCAGCTAGATGCCTCTGCCACCAGAGGATTTGCAGAGAACATTGTTAAATTCAATTTTAACTTGTACTTGCGGTGGCTCTATTAAACCATATTTTCTCAGATTTTAGACTAATCAATGGATAATCACACTACATACGCCGAATCCTGACTTGGGAAAGAGTTATTTTTATGTTGCCAATCTTCATCTCATCACAATTCTAAATATTTTTTGAGGAACTAGACTGCTTAAAGTGTTCTACACACTGCCCCTGGTTGTCTGTCTTTTTCTACCCTTACACACTCATGCACCCTACATAATGTGTGCACACACACATGCACATGCACACGCACACACACATGCAAAAACACACACAAAAACACACACACTCTTATTACCATGCTCTAAACTTTCTTTGTGATTTCCATTTTCTGCATCAGGGCTATTTTAAATTACTCTCCCTGCTTGTCATTTCTGTGGTTTACTGTTCACCACTTCACTGCTCTTTTACTATCACTTTGCAAATAAAGGCACGATATACACCATATCATCTCTCTAGCCTGATTCAAGAAGCTTTATTCTTGCACTTTATCATGGACAGGAGAAAGTTGCAAAAAAATTGCTCTTTTATTTTTTATTTTATAGTGAACGCTCATTCACTTTCGTCCTAAGAGTCGGATGAGCAGATAGATACCACTCAAATGTCCCTGTGCTGAATGCGGAGATAGGGCCAACAGATGCTTAACTTAGCTTAGCACAAAGACTGGGAGCAGGTGGAAACAGCTAGTCTGGCTCTGCCCAAAGCTAAAAAATACACCTAACGATTCCTCTAAAGCCAATATGTTGTTAAGCATTTGCCTCAGTGTCAGAGAGTGACAGGCAAGCTGTTCCCCCCGCTCGTAATATTCATGCTAAGCTAATTACTTCCTTGCTCTGGCTCCATATGCATACTAAAAAAAGTTTTATAGCAGACTTCTCATCTGAATCTCTCCAAAAAAGTAAGTTTATTTCCCAAAAAGTCAAACCCCTTCTCTCACATTTTTGAGAGCTTTCTTTCTATAGATGAAGAATTATTCATTCATTTCCTTCAGTAAAAGTAGTACTATCACCATAAAAAGAAATATGTGTATTGTTGCAAAAATGTTTTGAGAGCTCAAAAATAGAAGAGGAGGATCGTCTATCAGAATATTGCATTATCGGATTATTATACCCAGAGCATTTATTTGTGACATTAAAATTATGAAGCTGGCGTAATTGGAGCCATAGTTATTTTAATCCATATATGCTGCAGGTTTAAGCCAACAGCCTGGATATCCTGTTATGGATAGTGTCTTTAAGGCACCACTGACCGTCTCCTGCACCTTTAATCTGTGTACCACTGTTCTTTTTCTTAGAGATATTTCAACCACTTCCGCCAGACATACACCCGCCTGGTGGTCCCTGACATGCCTGACCCTTTCACGGATTTACACTTTGACCCCAGCAGCAGGGGGCTTGCTTCCACAGTGGCTCTGGCAGACGTATGCACATTTCTTATGAATGACAGAGGACATGACGACAGGTAATAAAGACGTACCCAAGCCATGAATATTCACTGTGACATGCCAGGGACCAGAATGCAGACACTGCTGTGTAAGGTAATAATATAAAAGTACACTGTTAATTGCTGCTGTTAGCTAAGTCTGGCTTTACACTGTCTCCCTACAAATAGACCATTAAACAGCAGGGAAAGCAAACAGCAGCTTGTACTTTACACTTGAATAAGGTATAGTTACTTTGTACCTTAATAACTTCAATAATGTAATTTTTAATCACTAACATTTTGTTAGCCGTGATAATATCGTTCTTGCAATTGTAGTGAGGAAAAGCAGGAAAATAACTCCTGAACAATTAGGTGTCAAAATTGGAAATTGGATAATTATTAGGATAATTAGACAGCTTTTGAGGTAGGCTTGCTTTTGACATAGCAAGGGTAGCTGTTTCCTTCTGTTTCTTCTTGCAAAGCTTATCTTTTGCTTGCTGTAGCTTTGCATCTAACTTACCGACACAAGAGTAGCCCACGTCTTTTCCTCTAACTCCTCCTCTTAAAGTCAAACTATACATCATAAAAGCAAAAAAAGCACATTTTTGCAACATTTTACAGCATTGGTAACTATTTGTTTGTGATTCTTTAATGATATTGTTGGTGCAAATAATTTGCAATTTTTTTTCATAAATATGCAAAGTGGCGATTTGATCATTCTGTTAAAAATGTGTTGTGTGGCCAGCATCAGTAACCTAGAGCACCCTTAATACACCATCTAGTAATTGGCTGCCACTGTTCACATTTTCTGCCTAGCACATCTAGCTATCAAGTGAAGCGTATGGAAAGAAACCACAAAAGTTCCGGACAAATATGTGTTGATCCTGCTACTAATGTGAGTTTAAGAGGCGACGATCAAAAGATTAGCAGGACAGCACGAGGTGCTTGTTTAAGTGTCAAAAAATAGGTCACTTGTTGGTCATCTAAGTGTACTCTGTGTTTCTGCAGCCAGCAGTGGAGCTCAACAGGTTTAGTCAGTCCATTAATCTCATCATAAATGTGTAAGATCCCTTTCGCCATCACCTCACCCTCTTGTCTCTCCCCCTTATCACGCTCTCCTCAGTGCCTCTCTTTTTGAACTCCTCCGGGATGTCGTCAGTCTCTCCTACCCTCCTTGCTCACTGGAGGGTGTGGGTGACTTGAGTGCCAGGAGAGTTTTGAATAACAGGGGAGAAATAAAAGGAATAAGCAGCACAAGCTCTCAGTCTTCCAGCAGCAAAGAGACGACACAGGAATAACCATGCCTGAGCCAGTCCCTGCAGGTATGCAGATACTTTTTGTGAAAGAATAATTTATTGTAATTAGTCTGGAGACCCAGGATTCAGTGGCAATCTTGATAATTCTGGTTTGTTTGGAAGTTTTAGAGAGTTTTATTTGCCTGCAATAGATAACTACTACTTTAAATATGAGGGTGTTGTAGGAATTGATGGATTGTATAAAATATAATTTGAAGATTTTTTAAAAGTATTTAAGTGTATTTTAAAGATAAATTCATCTTATGTTTAGAAAGAAAGAGTAAAAGTGATGTTCTGATGGAAAAAAAAATACAGACAGTGTATATTTAGTTTTGATGAGGAGATTAAGTGTATCTGAGGATCAGCAGGATGTCCACTTTTATGGCATGAGATACAAACTGATGACAAAATCTAAGTGAGATGAAACTTGATAAGTTTTATGTACAAGTCTGGGGGTCTCAACCTGATCTGACCCACAGTGGTCGTTTACTTCAAAGGTGTTTTGTGGCCCAACTGAAGACAACAGAAACATCATGTGACACCATTGCTCAATGCAATCGAAATGCTGAACTGAAGTATCAGTAGAGAACTCAATCTTCACACTATTTTATGCAGCTCCTTCTCATTTTGGAGTTATAGTTGTACACAACATAAGAGAGCTGGAATGGACAGGATAACATGTCATGACCAAACACATTACAATATGATCTAAAAATATCCCAATGTGTCAATATGTGGTTCGGATAAGGTTGTTTACTGCTACTGAAGATTCACCCAGAATGGCTTTTAAATTATAGTTGCTGAACAGAATCAGGGGCAGTCTCGAGCTTCAGGGGGCTTCAGACTCCAATTTAACTCCATGTGACTCACAGTGGCTGTTTGCTGCATTGATGTTATATTAAATTAAAAACAACATCCACTGCTCAACATAACACAAAGCCTCAAAATGACAACAGTCTAAAACTCAATAATACTTACTCAACAGGATCAGCATCATATTTAAGACAAATATTTTTACGTCTGCCTCCGTTCATGAAGAATATTTGAAAGGCCATTAATAATGACATAGCCAGCTGCTATGACATCACCGGGGGTCAGTATGTTACTGACATCATCTCAAAGAGTGCAGCCTTGTTGACTCAAGGAAAAGCTTCCTAGCAGTTGTGGTAATGTAACAGCAGAAGGTTAATAGGTTAATACCACTGCAGCTATATGTGCACTGTGGACCTGCTTATTTTTATTGCTAAATATATTTGTCACACACAGCACTTAAAAAGAACACGGTATCATTGTTACATTTATTACACATTTTATCTCTCATTGTTTTCTGAATTGCCCCATGAAAATTTTTAGCGCTTTTTAACAAAAGTTAACATCAGGAGGCTAATATAAATAAAAACATCAATCCTGACCCTCAAACTCATCTCTATAGAAATACATCCATGCAATTTCAATAATAAAAGAGCAAATGAGAGTTGGATTACTTTTGCTAATTTAAAGTTGTACATACTCAATTTACAAGATCCATAAAGTTCCCTGCTTTAAATTTGTTTCTCATTCCAATAAAAATTGTATTTAGCATCCTGTGGTGAATTCTATTTCCTAATAAATAGTGGTTTGTTGTCCTAATCCTTTGTGGAACCATCCATCCTCTACTCTGATCCCGTGATTTCAAAAATTACTGAACAAACAGAAACATAAGATAGGAGACTGTCATAACAGATGAGCCAGTTAGAGGAGTTGAGTTTTCCAGACCAAGCCTCAGGGAAGTGTGTTGGGCCCCTCGTTTAATTTGTACACTAATCGTGCTGTGACAGTGAATGTAATGTGCTTTGCCCAACTTGTTATCACATTGCTCCTAATTCTGCTTTGCATGATATCATTTCTTTTCTCTGCATCTGTCCCTGAGCTATTCTTTTACAGATCTAAACTAGCCTCTTTTTATTTTTATCTCAGAAACACAAACAGGCGCCACATTTATTCACCATATACAGCTAAAGATTTTTATCCATGTAATATGGATACAATTCCACTTTGCTTGCTGTATGTCTGTACCACCCACTGCTCTGTCATCCAAGCCAAATGTACTGCAAAGCTTTGAGTATGAGGGTCAGATGACCTGCCACTGGTTAATATATAATGTTACTTGACGTTTCCTAGAAAAACTCAGTGTGATAGATCGATTTTAAACAGATCAACAATTATGCGCTTTACTACAATCCTATGACACAGGAGCAGTGTTACCCCCCTTAACTTACAGCGTTCCAGGATTTATATTTCCACATTTTGAATTATTTCACTATTTCCACCCAAGATGGTTTTGTGCTGCCTCACTAAGTTGCCAGATCACACCCTCAGCTATCAGCTAAAAATACTCTGCAGTAACCCATGACCTTTTCCACTTCCTCATAAGTAGTCAGAGCCATATAAGTAGATACAGCCATATCAGGTTTTGCTGTAATAAATAATTATGTAATCCCTCCATTTCTTCCAGAAAGTTCCCCCAGGTCAACAAGCTTAATGCGTCCCCTTGAATGTAATGTAGTCAATCATGCACATGACACTTTTCTAGCCAGTGGTTTGAAGCATTGATATGATTCATGGTCAGAGTTCCTTTCATCGTTACGACCTGATGAAACCCAACCTGAACCAAAACAACTCTGAAGTTTTTCCAAAGCGATTTATCTCCTCTACATAAAACACCTTGACATTAATGTTGAAATGAATAATCTCTTTCTAGGCTAATAAATCTTTATTTTTTTTAATTTCTCACTAATACAAAATGTTAAATCCAAAATTTATAAAGACAGGTCCCACTACCTACAGTCAGAGACATAATAGGAAAACATCATCACAAATGTGTTCACAAGGCTTTCATTTTCTTTTAAACAAAAATGGCAGGTGAGGCAATCCTTAAAATCCAAGTTACCAACCTGGAACTTGAACACATTTGGCTTAAACTCTGTTTTTTAAACTCATTGCAGCGAATAATTGTAACTTGGCAGAAATAGATAAATAGCATTGACACATGTTTACTAAAAGCAGATGCAAATTGACATGCATGAAATCATGCTGTGCTAAAATACTTAAAAAAACTTTGGCACTTCGAAAGATCCTCAGTGGTTTGATAAAGCATGGCCACCTGATATCCTCCTTTATGTCTGAGTCATAACACACATTGTAAATCAAGCAGTAAGTGACAAACATGGAAGGGTAAACAAACAGCAAGGAGAAGACCAACAGAACCTAAACTGACCACAAGAAACAAAAACAAAAAAATTAAGATTGAAAAATTACAAATATCAAAACAATAAATATAATATAATAATAATAAATTACGTTGCTTGTTATAATTCAACTAATAAAAAAAGGGGCCTGAAAACAAAATATATATACACAATATTGGCAGAAGTATTTAAATTGTTTCCTTTAGTAAAAGTACGATCATACTGTAAAAATATGCAATCACAAGTTCAAACTGAGTGTTGAAAATGTTTTTGAGCAAAGTATGTAAGTATAATGAAAAATGTACTGGAAGTATCATAATTAAAGCATTCAATTCAAACTCAAATAATATGGGTAAACCATTATATATCTTATTATTAGATTATTATTACTTGTGCACTCATATAGAAGCAGGGTTTATTGTTGACTAATGTTGACTCAACTAAAGACTGAGTAAATGTATTCACTTACATTCCACCGCTGCATATAAAGGGATTATTACCACAGAAAAAACATAAATGCATATGCTTACAGTATTCAAAACTAGAACAAAAAATAAAGAAAGAAATCTATGTCTGTTTGAAAATTAACCAAAATATTACCCAACAAGCTTAGCGTCTAATTACATAGTATCGACCTCAACTCTGTCAGCTTTGCCATTATATGAAGCCACAAACTGTGGAGCAGCTGTTCCAAAAATTATTGCCCAGCTTCATCGCAAACTTGTTGAAGATGATCAAGATTCTTACCCAAGTGGATTGACTCAGCAGATGCCGTTGCAGATTTACGCTCTTTGCAGTTGCTCTCACAGGGTGTATGAAGTATTTACAGCAAGGCCTTAAGAGTGTGCACTGTGTATCATTTGCAAATGTTCTTTTCTAACAAAGTAACACACTCTGCTACTTTGTGGCTTTTGCTACTTAGAGCTTAGATACATATTGAATCCATCAAGTTGGAAGCCATATAAAGTAAATAGTTGCATACAAAGAGAGATCTAGTATTAAATATGAAAATAATAAGATATCCACTATTTGCATTAGGATCCACTCCATCTACAGAGTTGCATATAAAAGTATCTTGACAGAATAAAATATAAAATAATCCTGATAATTTCCTGAATCAAGCTAAAACGGTGCAATTTCATCTATTTGACAAGGTCATGACAAGCACTGGGTCAACAGTTAAGCAAGCAAGGTCAAGGTCAGAGAGTTGGTCCAACTATTCACGGAAACTTTGTTCAGCTTGAGGGAACGTAGCAAGACTTCAGGAAGGTCATAAGACACCGTCCCTGGCCTTTACCAGCCACTGCAGCGCCCCTCCCCAGAGAGAAACTCGAGGAGTTAGGGTATATTATCTGCCTCTATTTCAGTTGAGAATTTCCTTTTACCAGATTTAGGCCTCAACAATTACAGGCACAACCCTCCCCACTCCAAACAAATTGAGATGAGAGTGCTTCCTCTGAAGCTCCTGCTGGAATAACAGTCATGCCAGTCAGCACAAAATGATGGTGTTGTAAATTTTAAAAGCATCAGTTTCAAAGATTAGCGCCAGAGGTTGGCAGCTTAATAGAAATTTCAAAGTTAGCCTTTTTAATTGAGCCTATCCTCCTCCTCTTACCTCGTAGACAGAATTTTAGATTTACGGTCAAAGGTTACTTGTTTCACAATAAAATCGGATACTGTCTTAACATTCTTGGAATAACCCTTTGAATACATCCATCAGTTCAAACAAACATCCAGTTAAATAGACCAAACTTAAAAGTAATTAATAAATATGATATGGTTTAAGATCCATTATTAGTCACAATCTTTCCAGTATTAAGGGAAACCCTAAATTATGTTCAACAGAGACCATATTGTTAGAAATGAAATGCTCTTTGTGATTGTGTACAAATGCAAGCTTCTGATTGTCTTCTTGTTCTGTTTCTATTTTTCAGCGAAGCCAGAGGGGAATGGTAAGTCAGCTGCTCCACAGCACTTTCCTACTGACCTTTTGTATGCCTTACATTATCACACAGTGACTTGATTATAGCTCTCACATTTTCACTTTTGCTCACATATCATGTCAACTGCCTGTGTCAAGCAAACACAGGCTCAGAAGTCTGACGGTGTGTAATCAGGAGGCACCAATTCTTCATTTAAAAACTTTATTTTTTTTTTTGTCAGAATGGCGTCTTTGTTTTTTTTCATGTATGGATTCTTACCTGCAGGCTTTTACTAGGGATCTTTCATACTACTCAATATCAGATTGCTGGAGCTGTTTACTCTACATATAAAGAAAAACACTATCATTTTTACAAGCAATATTTGAGTGCAGTCATGTGACACTGGTCTGACTTTTATGTGTTGCATACTGACAACATCAGTTAGTTCAGCTGTTACAGTGTGTCAAATAAATGTTTTCAAATGGGGCTACCATGGTATTATGTTTCCCTTACTGTGTCTAACAAAAATCCACTAATTTTAGCCCCAGAGGAGCCAACTGCAGAGGGTGAGGGACAAAGATTTTCCTTTGCTTTGCTTTTCATCTTTTTTCTTCTTCGCTGAAATGACTTTTCAGCGCATTTCCACTGTGTTAATATGTGAAATGGAGTGGGTTTGAGTTGAACTGAGTGTTGAAAAATGCATTTAAACTAATCGGCAGGATAATTATCTGAATTATACAGAACAAGTGGTTTTGCTATGGATAATGGGTTGAGCAATTACCGAGTCAAGAAGATAGGCCTATAAGTCAATCACATCATTTGAGACAACATGAAGGCACTAAAGGGGATAATGCAATTATTATGCCACTTTGATTCAAGTTGTTTGCATTCCGATGCTAGCCCACAGCATGCGTCACAAGTGAGCTGAGACTACATCTGTGTGTGTGTGCTAGCAGATTTATATCCTCTATGTATGTGTGTAACAATCCAAAGTGAGAAACCAGTGAAGCGATGTAATGTGGCATCATGTGACACTGTCTTTTCTGTTTCCTGTGGTCATGACAAGTCCAGTGAGAATCAATGCTCTTGTTTCCTTTTTATAGAATTTGATTTGTTTAGCATGTTGGACTTGTGCATCATAGAGAAATGCAACTGGATGCATTTTTCACACTTGTATCTGTAAACTATGTTTGTCACAATGACCTTTGGGTTGCATTACACTGCAGGCATGTGATGCGTGAGCAAATATCTATGACTGAGTTGACAAATTTTATGTTGTCCATGTCATCCCATATTTCTGTTAACAGTGATGTTTTAACCTTGATTCTCATTTGCACAGTTGAACCACAACCACAAAAAGATGGTAGGCATTGCATAGTGACAGGGAGTAATGCACATTTTCTACCCAGTTTTCTCATTTTGACTAAAATAGTCAATAATAGCCATTAAAATTTTTTTTGGACTCAGGCTGATTTTGATTATTTTTTCTTAGATGCCCCCCCAGCAGATGGCGGTAAGGCAGAATCCTGTACGTGGAAATCTGTTTATCAATAAAAACCAGCTATTAGATTCTCCATACAGTGCATGCATGTACCCCAGTATGTGAAATTGTCAGTACCTCTGTTCTTGTGACAACAACCTTCAGGTTGTATTTTACTGCAGGCATGTGACATGTTAGCATTTATCCGTGACTGAAATGTCCAGGGGTGTTTTCTTTCAAAATTCAATGTTGTTTCACCATCTTTCTATTTTCTACTAATGTTTTAACCATGATTTTCATTTGCACAGCTGAACCGCAACCACCAAAAGATGGTAGGCATCTCCTCAATCAGAGACATTTTCTCCTCAACTTACTCATTTATGACTAAAGACTGTGAATAACTGCTATATGATGGGACTCAAGCTCATTTTAATTAATTTTTCTAGATGCACCCCCAGCAGAGGGAGGTAAGGCGGAATCCTGTTCATGGAAATAAGTTTGTCAGTATAATTCAGTTTAAGTAATTACAATGTGTGCCTACATGTGCCCCATTGCTTGAAATTTAAATTATCTCTGTGTTTGTTTCAATGACCTTTGGGTTGCATTCATGTAAAGCATGAGCATATATCTGTGACTGAGTTGTCTGAAGATGTTTTGTTCCAAAAGTACTGTTTTCCAGGTCTCACCGTCTTTCTGATTTTAATGTTTTAACCTTGGTTTTCATTTGCACAGCTGAACCACAACCACAGAAAGATGGTAGGCATTTCATTGTGTCAGGAAAATGCACATTTCCTCCTCACCCTTCTCATTTATAACTAAGGATAGTAAAATATTGCGACATGTTGGGACTCATGCTCATTTTAATTCATTTCCTTTAGATGCACCCCTTGTAAATGGAGGTAAGGCAGAATTCTGTATGTGGAATTTTGTCCTTCAATATAATCTAGCTAATGTAATTATGAATCAGTGCAAATGTGCCACAGTGTGTGAAATTGACAATATTTCTCTGTTTGTTATGATCTCTGGGTTGCATTTCACTGCAGGCATGTGATGCGTGAGCACATATTGCAACTGAATTGTCTTGAGATGTTTTTTTTCTTTTTAGAAATTCAATGTGTTTGCCGTATTTCTGTTTTAAATGTTTTAACCTTGATTTTGATTTGTACAGTTGAACTGCAGCCACAACAAGATGGTAGGCATCTCTTATTATCGGGGGATAATTCACATTTTCTCCTTACTTTGCAAGTTTACACCTACACTTAGTAAACAGTTGTTATTGGTTAGGACTGATTTTAATTCATTTCCCTTAGATGCACCCCCAACAGAGGAAGGTAAGACAGAAATATGTTTGTCGACATAATTGTCACCTACATATAATCATGTAGGTGCATAGATGTGCCACACTGTGTGAAATTGATAGTATCTTTGTGTTTGTCACAAGTATCTTTGGGTTGCATTTCTTTGGAGGCATGTGACATGTAAGCATATATCTGCAACTGAGTCATCAGGAGTAGTTTGTTCCCAAATTTAATTCGTCTATGTCTGAACATCTTATTTTATTCGCACAGCTGAACTGCAGCCACCAAAAGATGGTAGGCATCTCTTATTATCAGGATATAGTGTACATTTTCTCCCAACTTAACAAGTTTATGAAGCACAATAAATAATAGCTGTACGTGCAAGTCAAGCTGATTTAAATTCATTTTCCGTAGATGCACCCCCAGCAGAGGGAGGTAAGGCAGAATCCTGTATGTGGAAATAAGTCCTTTAATATAATCTTGATAATGTAATCACAAACGAGTGCATACATGTGCCTCAGTGTGTGAAATCGACAATATATCTCTGTTGGAATCAACAACTTCTTGGTAATGCAAGCGTGTTAAGCATGAGCATATATCTGCAGGTGAATCATTAGGAGATGTTTTGTTGTGAAGTTAAATACTGTCCAAGTCTCGCCATACATCTGTTTTCAATATTCTTACCTTAATTTTCATTTGCACAGCTGAACCGCTGCCACAAACAGATGGTAGGCATCTCTTAGTGTCAGAGAATAATGCACATTTTCCACGCAGTTTTCTCATTTATGACTTAACAGTAAATATTTCCTAAATGTTTGGACTCAAGATGGTTTTAATACATTTCCTTAGATGCACCCCCAGCAGAGGGAGGTAAGGCAGAATTCTTTCCATCTAAACTTGCCTGTCAGTATGATCCAGTGCTGAGATTCATGAATGAGTGCACACATATACCCCACTGTTTTAAAATAGTAGATTGTCTGTGTTCGTGACCACGACTTTTGGGTTGCATTTCACTGCAGGCATGTGACGTGTTAGCTTATATCTGTGACTGAGTTGTCCAAAGATGTTTTGTCCCCAAATTTAACGTGATCCAAGTCTTGCCGTCCTTCTTTTTAATGATATTTTACCTTTGATTTTTATTTGCACAGCTGAACCACAGCCGCAAAAAGATGGTAGGCATCTTTTAGTGTCAGGGAATAATGCACATTGTCCCCTTAGTTTACTTTTTATTGATTAAACATAGCTAATATTTGCTTTAAGTTGGGACTCGAGCTCATTTTAATTCATTTTCCTAGATGCACCCCCAGCAGAGGGAGGTAAGGCAGAATCCTGTGTGTGGAAATCTGTCCAGCGATATAATTTAGCTAATGTAATCAAGATGACTGCATATATGTGTCCATGTGTGGGAAATCCACAGTATTTGTAAACTCTGTTTGTCTTAACAACTTTGGGGATGCATTTCACTGCAGGCATGTGACGTGTTAGCTTATATCTGTGACTGAGTTGTTTGAATTTTTCCATCGTTGTTGTCCCTGAATTTATTGTTGTCCAGGTCTTGACGTCTTTCTATTTCTGATTAAGTTATTAATTTGGTTTTTCATTTGCACAGCTGAACAACAGCCACCAATAGATGGTAGGCATCTCTTAGTGTCAGAGAATAATGCACGGTTCTATTCAACCATCCTAATTTATAACAAAGATAGTAAAATATTGCAATATGTTTGGAACTCAAGTTGATTTTAATTAATTTTCCTTAGATGCACCCCCAGCAGATGGAGGTAAGGCAGAATTCTGTATGTGGAATTTTGTCCTTCAATATAATCTAGCTAATGTAATTATGAATCAGTGCAAACGTGCCACAGTGTGTGAAATTATTAAAATGTTGCTGTTTGAGGCGACCTCTTGGTTGCATTTCAATATAGGCATGTGATGAGTGAGCATATATTGCAACTGAATTGTCTTGGGGCTTTTTTTCCAAATTCAATGTGTTTGCCATCTTTCAATTTTCAATGTTTTAACCTTGATTTTGATTTGCACAGCTGAACCGCAGCCACAAAAAGATGGTAGGCATTTCACAATGTCAGGAAATAATGTACATTTTCTTCTCAGCTTACTAATTTGTGACTAAATAAAGTGAATGATTGCTTTATGTTGGGGCTCAAGCAGATTTTAATTCATTTTTCTTAGGTGCACCTCCAGCAGAGGGAGGTAAGACAGAATCCTGTGTGTTGAAATCTGTCCAGCGATATAATCTTGCCAATATAATCAAGAATTTAACATAACAATGTGTGATACTGCCATTATCTCTGTCACAGAAATCTTTGGGTTTCAATGTAGGCATGTGAAATGGACCATATCTTACAACCGAGTTGTCTGAATTTTTTTATGTTCCAATATTTGATTTTGTTTTCCATCTTACTTTTTTTAATGTTTTAACCTTGATTTTTATTTGCACAGCTGAGCCGCAGCCACAAAAAGATGGTAGGCATCTCTTATTGTCAAGGAATAATGCACATTTCCTCCTCAGCTCACTGATTTATGACTACATGTAATAAATTATTGCTTTTTTTTTTTTGGACTCAAGCTGATTTAATTCATTTTCCTTAGGTGCCCCCCCAGCGGGTGGAGGTAAGGTGGAATCCTGTACATGGAAATATGTTTGTTTATTTAACCCTGATAATGTAATCACAAGTGAGTGCATTCTTGGGCCCCAGTTTGTGAAATTGACAGTATATCTCTCTGTTGGTAACATTCAGGTTGCATTTCACAGGCATGTGATGTGTGAGCAAATTTCTGTGACTGTGTTGTCAGGATTTGTCTTGTTCCCAAAACTCAGTGTTGTCCAGGTCCCACCATCTTTCTGTGTTCAATAAAGTTTAACCTTGATTTTTTTGCACAGCTGACCGAGGCCACAAAAAGGTTATAGGCATCTCCTTTTGTCAGGGAATAATGCACATTTTTCCCCAGCTTTCTAACTTATGAGTAAACATAGTGAATAACTGCTAAATGTTAGGACTCAAGCTGATTTTAATTCATTTTCCTTAGATGCACCCCCAGCAGATGGAGGTAAGGTAGACCCCTGCACATCGAAAGATATTAATGAATATAATCCAGCTAATGTATTCACGTAAGAGTGCATACATGTGCCTCACCGTGTGAAATTGACAGTATCTGCATGACTTGGATATTAAATCTCAAAAATCTCATAGGTTGGTTTTGGGTGATCTGTATAGTGCTTAATTGCGTATTTTTGTATGCCCCAAAAATACATTAATGGATTTGCACAAGTGTCTTTCATTAGAAAATTTAAAAAGAATGCTGGTGGTTAAAACAATTAATATGATGCTGCAATGACATAGATAACAGGACCAAACGTTTTATGTTAGAAGCCTTATGTGTTTCTTTCTTTTAGAATATATACATACATATACTGTATAGTATATGTTATGCGTGAACCTAACCTGTGGTTTTACAGTATGTGCAACATGGTTAGACTGTCATGTACCGTTGTATTTCCAAGTACAGTATACAAACATATACTGTATTTTCAGTGCTGAGTCCTGTGTGTTTCTACTCTAAGTGTTGTATGTATTTTTATGTTCTCTGTATATCTATGTGTTTAATCATTTTGCATGGATTTTTTTTAACATGTCAAAGGAAAATTCTGAATTTTTGTCATGAAATCCGATGATGCATGTGCTCTTGTTTTACGTTACCTTTGTTGGTCTCCGTCACAATCCTGTATGTCATTTATTGTGCAACAACGAGCATTTGCTTCCTAGCTGCTTTTTTCAGTTGAGTTTGCTTCCTTGTCTGCAGCAGATTCAGAAGCTGATGGGGATGGTAAGAAAAGACGTGTATATTGACGTGTCCGTCGATAATTTACTTATGCGCCTCCAAACGAATGGTTTGAGTGTTGGTATTATGTGCGAGTCAAGATGTCACATAATATGAAGTGTTAAGTTACCTGGGCCTATTTTATTATTTGAAATTATTTTGACTACTTCAGTTTGGACTGAAATTACGACATGATCAAATGGCTTTTTTAAAATTAGCTGGTTTCTACAGTCATTAGTAAGCCTTCTTTGGCACCATTGTGAAAACATGGTTCTCACTTTGCTCTGCTGAGCGCCTAAAAGCCTGTACAAAAAGCTTTTACATTACATCTTTTAACTGTTGTCTGATATTATTAAAGTAACACTCATCCCAGTGCTGGTTCATCATGCTGCAAGTAATTCAGACAGGATCCGTTACAAAAATCTGTCTATGCTGGTGTGCATATGCCACAGAAGAGAGATCCAAGATTCAAATCGTAAAATAAGTAGGAGGGTTACTAACACTACTTTCATACATTACAGATCAAATTAAAATCCCTGCTTACAGCCCCCCACAAAGTTTGCAGCTTATTGCAACTGTTCGAGTAACAAGCCTCAGAATAAGCCATATCTCTGGCCAATAAGTTACTAGATACTTGGCTGGGTGAGGGCCTGACACACCAAGCTGAGTGTCGGCCATCAGCCAGTGTCTGACTGTCTGTGAGCATCTGTTGCCCTAGTTTTTGCTGTGTGTCCTGCACCATTGGTTCTAGTTGGCCTTTGTTGGTAGCTTTTTGGCTACGGAGCCTTGTAAGAGAGAACATGGATTAGCTGTTCCTCCACGGAAATATGATGCTGGTAGTTAGTGTTTTGCTTCTAGATGGCTACACTAATAAATTCCTTCAACACGTGGAACTGAGAAGGAAAGGGCTGAGCAAAGTTTTGGAATCTGAGGTTTCATTTAGCTCCAGCTTCTGTTTTTTACTGTGGCATCTATGACCTCTACAAGTGTGGATATCTTCCACCCCTTCCCTTCATCTCTCAAAACCAAGGACCAAGGCCCGACTATGCCAGTGTTATATGCAACTATTTACCAGACAAATTCTTGATCAGGAGCAGTTATTTTGAACTTTCCAACTGGTGTTTGAAAGCTGCTTTTTCTATACAACTCCTTTTTTAAAGGAGTTAATCCACAGTACCACCACATGCTGGTTTGAAAAGTTATGTCCAGATCATATTAGCTAGTTAGTTGTTGAATGTAATCCTTGCAGTGTGAACAAATGCAGTTTTCTGCCGAGACGCATTTCACATGAGGAGACAGGCTGCGTCACCGCTGGTTCTTGGCATGGTGTCAAGACCCATGAGGGGAAAAACAAAGAGCAAAATAAAGTGCTCTCAGTTTTTAGTTTATTGCATGATGCTATCCTTGTCTCACTCACCTGTTGTGTCCTCTTATGCTGCTATCTGCCAGACACTTTGCCGACCAATCACGCTGGTTATGTTCCTCAGCGGTTAAGAATTTCTTCCTCCCTGTGCGTGCTGCCCATCCTGTCTGTGACCTACCATACCACCAGCTCTCTTTTGCCCATGTCCCTCCAGCAATTTAAATAATGAGAGTGAAACATAGTCGTGGTTCTTTGGTTATAGTCATGGTAGAACAGTGAAGCAATAGGACAATGTCAGCTGTTGTTGCTTAAATACTAACTGTCATCTGATGTGATAACACTTATATAGTAACTCCTGAACTCCTGCTGTACCAGGAAGTTGCAAGGAGAGCTCAAGCTGTTAAGTCAGCCAAGATATCATACTCAGAACATTACACTCACTGCTTTCAAGCAGCAGTTTTGTACACTGGGTCATGTCTCATCCCTAATCTAGAGCCCAAAGGCTTGTAGATTGTGTACTAACTAAACCATGGTTGTGTTTATCACAGCCATGCAGTGTGATTCATAACTCAACTGTTTAAAAATGTTGGTGTTTCAGCACAACTAAGATTTTGCAAGTGAAATTCTAGAGCTGCCATCCCTGTCTGCCACAGTCTTTCATGAACAAAGCTCTCAGGACGTTATGTTGGATTTCTGCTCTGTCTGGACTAATTAGCAGTAGATTTGTAAGAGGAATTGTGGGAGTGTCAAAACTTCAGAGAGCTAAAGGCTGCTTATTCCTTGTGGTGCCCTTTAAATGTATTTTGAACATCTTGTACCTGCTGAGCCTAAGGGGGGACACATTAAAAAATCTTTCATTTTCCCCACTTGGACACGTTGATGAGGCTTGACCAGAGGCACTTGAGGTAATAGAGGTTTATAATCTCCTGTGCAGTGGGTACAGTCACATGTTGAGGAGAGGGCTATGGCTTTTCTCAGCTCTTTCAGGTCTTTATGGTGACCCTTCTGCATAGCCTGGCAGACAAGAAGTATCACCAAGTTTTCCATCATGGCATGTTTTCCCCTTTAGGCCTGGCAAGTGTGGCAAGACTTGGGAGATGAGCTATTGGGCATGAAAAGGAGATTCCTTTGAAGGTGGCATGGTTACTTTGCCCCTCACAACCACGTTGCTATCTTGGGGTGTTGGCTACAGAGCTGAAACTTTGCCTTGGGAAATGGCATGCTAAGTGAGGAGAGGGTCAAGTAGCCAGAGTGGGTTCATTAAATGTTAAGTTTAGTTACTCCACTGGATGTAAGTATCTCCATAAATTCCTTGGGGAATGGATCCTGTGATGCTCTAATGGCTTCTTACCATTCTATTTGTCTCTTCTCAGCATTGAGGAGCACACATCTCATCTTTCCTATTGCTGGTCATTGAATGAATGTAGGGAAGTTGTTCCAAAAGGTGTTTAATGTGAGCAATGACTCATCATAATTAAGACAAACAGACACACTCAGTAGCAAAGCATGACTTTTCTTTAAAAAAAGAGGGCACAGTATTTTTTGTCTCCATCCTGTTCCATCCATTTATAAGTTATTTAGCAAAATTAGCATTTTACATGATCAAGTGATTTACAGTTCAATAGTTTAGCTGGTTGGTAGAAACATCAACAAGACAATACAAAGACAGCAGATGATGAAAGATTAGAGATAACCCCAAGGAGATGTGCTTCTCAGGGTCAGAAAAACCATATTGGAATATCCGTGCTAATAAATGTATGTGACACCTGCAAACATGCACAAAGAAAGAGCTTTTTTGATCAGATGATGATCCAAACATGGTTTCCTGAAGTGAATTTAGCCTGCTGTGCAGCAGTTACACAGAATCGTGCAGTATGCACACTATGTAGGAGGACGTTTTTACTTTAAAAAACAGTAGTCTTTGATTTTGGTTTAGTTTTGCCTAACATTTATTTAATTCCCAGTCCTGACTCCAGAGTGAGGATTGCACCACGCTGAGTTTGCCTCAGCGTGTCTCTTAGAGTGGAATTTCTGTGTGGGAAGTTCTTATCATAACAAGGCCCTTTAAAATCATTCCCATGGGGGTATTGTGTGTGTGGAGGGATTATCATCACTTGGTCCATCGCAGACAGTTTTTGGGCACACACTTCTTCACACTTCTTTGGTTTATATGAAGGCAGTAGCCTGGATCGTTCATGCTCTGTATGGGGCAAAGTAATTCCTCCATTTGTGAAAAGAAGCCTTGCAATATCAGTCCAAAAGAATTAATCAAAATAATTTCAATATATTTAAAATTTGGGGATTAAAAGTGCAGTAATCAATACATTTGATTACTTTCCATTTTAATTGATAACAGTCATGATCTTACCTTCGCATTTTACTGTGTGGTGTGTTGTAATGTAATAATTCTACGGAATAAGATTTCTGTAACCTTTTGTTGTTTTACCTCATGTGTTTACAATGACTTATGGTACAGTATAACAACTAATAGTTATACTTCCATATGTTAAGTGGATATTTGTTTTTCCTAGTGGAAGCACAACCTGCTGATGAGGGTAAGGGTGAACTGAAGGCACAGTTTAGGACTGCGACCATCTACTGCATGCAAATGTTATGAAAAACAGTGCAGATGTAGCCCATGCATCTGTAGTTTTGTCATATGTTATATTTCTTCATATGTTATATGAAGATTACATTGTTCTGAGATGTTAGCTGTGTGTGTTTGATCATTTAAGTGTTTGGATTTATCAGTCAGGTATAAACTCAGAGGTGTTTTTGAATAAACAGAGATTTGCACTTTATGGTATGACTTTACTTAGATGCGAATGTTAATGTCAAGTATGCATTGTTTACTGATTTGCACCTTGAATGTTAGATCTTTGATATGATTAGTAAGTGCTGATGTATGGAAGTCAACAGGTGCACTTGTTGGAAGTTATATACTTAGCACAGCCAGAGTTCATTAACACATTTGCCGAGGCGATAATGTATCACTGCGACTTTTGCTCGCCTGAATACATGAAACATCTACACTGCTCTCTTGTTGAAAAAACTTGATTCCAAAACAGTTGGGACACTGTGTGAAATATAAACAGGAAACAGTGAAATCTTTTGGAAATGAACCGTGTTACTTGGGACATTTTCAGAAAATGTTCCTCAGCCTATGTAGTTATATTCTCTATACAATAGTATGTTTTTTCAGTGGTGAAACTCACACATCCTTGCTTGTTAACAACTGAGCCTTTTGAGACAGCCCCTGTCAAACCCAAGAATAACATTACTATTGGACATTTTTTACTGTGAAATGTTACAGACTAGTGTTTTAAGAGCAGTTCACAACTTCCCAAGTCTCTGGTTACCCCTGTCGTAACTTATTTGCTGGCATCAAACTCAGAGTAAGCATATATTATAAGAATCAATCAGGTTGATGAGGTCACACATACATGTTTTAATCAAGTATATATCCAAAGAACTAGCAAATGTTCAAATTCTGTTTTGATATGTTTTACACAGTTTGCCAACTTTTTGAATCAGGGTTATATGTGTTGTGATTTGAAAAGTAGTCAGATGTCTTGCAGATGATGGTTGTGATATTTTTGCTATTGTACATACAGGATAATATGAAAAAATATTCAGAGTTCATGTATATAAACTTGGGATTTTTTGATCTATTTTTACATGAGAACAACTTATAAATTTACATACAAAATGACCTTGACTAATGTCCTTTATAACTGAGGAAAACAAGCGTCATTGCTACTCCACTGATATTGAAAAGAGAAAACAGAATTTCTGGTTTAACTTGGCACTGTCCATAAAGTCCAGAACTTAAACAAATTATATCATCCTTTCCTTTTATGCAATTGTTTCAATTGTTTTTTCAAAAAACTGAATAATAGCAGAGGGTTTTTTTGTCAAATAAAACTCTAACAAAATGCTAACTTGACTGACCTTGACTTACCATGAGTAATGATAATCTAATGTACAACTAGATCAGAATATGTAGATGCAACATTGTTTTTATGTCAGAATGTTGTACATTTTTGCAGAAACCAATTACTGTTTTTAGTCAAGTGCTGCTGGTTTGTCATTAATGGGTCATATACATATACTGTATGTACACAGTCTGTGTCTGTAGTTGTGATTTAGATCATTTTTGAACATTTCACTGTGTCCCTTGCAGTGTTAGCGGTGCCATTGCACATTTTTTCCAGTGCTTGTCATAGCTGAATCCATCAAAAATTGATTTTCAAAATCAAAAGAGCAAGTAAACACATTCTTTTCTCCTTGTTTTTCAGAACCTGGGTCTACTGAGCTCACTGGGCTCTTTGTGGAGAAGCCACCTGAGAATGTAGTGGCTGTCGCAGGTTAGAAACACAAACGGATGGACGAATATTTATCAGGACAAACAAGAACTGAAAAGATCAATTTCATCCCATTTTAGGACAGTGCACAGAAATCATAAAGCATACAGCCCTTTGTTGAGAAGTTTTCATAATGTGTGACCTGATTATATAATGCTAAATGAGTTAATTGTTGCATGTCGATGGCAGGATCGGATATCACTTTCATAGCCAAGGTGGACTCCACCACCCTGACGAGGAAGCCCACGATGAAGTGGCTGAAGGGCAAGTGGCTGGACCTGGGCAGCAAGGCTGGGAAACACATGCAGTTCAAGGAAACTTATGACAGAAATACAAAGGTATGCGTCCGACAGAGACACCCATGTTATTTACTCTGTGATCTGATCATCCTATAGGAATAGCCAAGAGTTAATTAAGTCATATTTTTCTCCCCAAGATCTATACTTATGAAATGAAGATCATCAAAGTGGTCGCAGGAGATGCTGGGGGCTATAGGTGTGAGGTGACAGCAAAAGACAAGTGTGACAGCTCCACCTTTGAGGTCTCTGTTGAGGGTGAGTGAAAATGGACTCTGGCCTGCTGAGACTGCAACAGATGCCATACGTGCTGATGTTTTGATCCGATCCAGCTAATGTGCGCTCTGTGCAACTTCTCTTCTTACAGCTGCGCACCAGGAGGAGCAGACAGATATTTTGTCCGCCTTTAAGAGAGCGTGAGTGCAACTGGGATTTGCATTACCGCCTGTCTCAGTAGCTTATGTGAGAGTGTGCATACACACAAGTGGAAAAAATGCATACGTAGACTATTTCTGTTTTCCAGAGTGTCTGAATGTGTCTTTCAGCACAGGTGGTATATGACAGTAAATATAATGTTGTGCCATAGCAGAACAGATGCTTTTATCTTGGTTACAGTGTATGCTTCACACTTGTGTCTGTTTTAATACACACAGGGATGCTGGGGAGGATGAGGGAGACCTGGATTTCAGTGCTCTGCTGAAAGCCACAAAGAAGTGAGAAGCTGAGTGTTATTTGGTTTTCAAAATGATTAACCACACAGTTTACTTGTTGTCCTTCTTAATTCAAACAACAATTTCCCCTATTCCTTGACTGACAGGAAGAAGAAGCCTGAAAAAGAGGAGCCAGATATAGATGTGTGGGAGTTGCTCAAGAGTGCCCATCCAAGCGAGTATGAGAAAATCGCCTTTCAATATGGCATCACTGACCTGAGGGGTATGCTGAAGCGTCTGAAAAAGATGAAGGTCGAGCAGAAGCAAAGCGAGGGTAAGTCACATCAAGCAAGTGATGAAGGAAAGAGATGATAGAGGAGTAATGGAGGTATGAAGGACATAAATTATGATGTGAGATTTTACCTCAGGGGAGGTGAAGAAGTAAGTACAGAAGGAGGGAGAAGTGAGCAACAGGAAGGTTATCATGAAACTGGACTCCAGAAATAAGAGAGGTTAGCTGACGAGCTGCTAATTCTTAATTTCTCCATTTCGGCCTGTAACCCCAGCTTTCCTGAAGAGGCTTGACTCTTGCTACTCGGTGGATAAGGGCAAGAAGATCGTCCTGACCTGTGAGGTGGTTGACCCCAACGTTCAGGTCAAATGGTTGAAGAATGGCCAGGAGATCAAACCCTCAGCCAAGTACATGCTTAAAAGCACAAACATATGCACATACACCAATTATCATGAGTTATCATAAACTGTTTTTAGACCTTTGTCTAACAGTGCCAAGTTCCATGCAAAACTTTAGTTTTATTGTCCAGTATATAGGATATATTGACATCTAGTGGTGAGGTTGCAGACTGCAATCACCTTAGAATCCATTCAATTACCCTCTGAGTGTGTGCAATGGGCAATGATGCCACACTTGCAAAAATAATGTGAGGCCCTATCCAAGGCTAATGTTTGGTTTGTCCATTCTGGGCCACCGTAGTAAAATGGCTATGCAACATGGCAGATGTCTTAAAAGAAACCCTCTCCCTCCTTGAAGAGTAAATTCTAAAATCATGAACACAAAAACATTTTCATCTTAAAGTGACTGTACAGTCATGAAAACAATCTTATGAAATCTTAACTTTTATTTCTTAGTCTTTCTGCCATTAGAGTCCCCTGAGTCTTCTCCACTGAACTGGACCTTTAACTGGGCAGTATTAGGCTGTATCATATTAATCATCAAGCTTGGATGGACTTGATGGGAAGGGTTTCTTAAATATCAAGCTAAAATTATCCGTGCCTTAAAGTCATACTCTGAAACGATGCTGCCATCAACACGTTTTATTTTTAGCCGGTCAGCAGGAGCCTGTCAGAGGGTTAAGCGAAGTCACGTTGGCAGGACATCTTATGCCTCGTGTAAACCAATGCACAAACCTCCACCCTGCCCCCACCTCCTTCAAATCAACACCTCTTATTTCTAAGTCTGTGACTCAAATGAAGTGATTGACATCTTAATCTAAATTGAATAAAAAAGTATTTTTGTTAATGATTATTTTTAGGACATTTGCACAAACCATGTCCACTGAGGTTGATAAACTGATACTTTGGCGCTCTGTTGACCTTTAATGTGTCTGTCACTTTTTCAGGTATGTCATGGAGGCCAACGGGAATCTCAGAACACTTACCATCAATAAAACGACCCTGGCTGATGATGCTGCATATGAGTGTGTCATTGGCGATGACAAGTGCTTCACAGAGGTGTTTGTCAAAGGTGCTCCTTCTTTTTTTTTTGAGTATTTCTCAGCATCAATGTGAATTTTTATGACATTACACAACACACCTCTCTGCTCTGTCCAGAGCCCCCTGTGACCATCACCAAGCTGATGGATGACTATCACGTGGTTGTTGGAGAGAGAGTGGAATTTGAGATTGAGGTGTCAGAGGAGGGCGCCCACGTCATGTGGTTAGTATATCAGTTATTTAGCGATAAAGGTTCAATCAAGCTTGGGTCAAATTTAGACCGTAACTTAATTCTCTCCAGAAGAAATCCTACATTCATATAATTAAATAAGTTCTTGTACTCTAAACAGAAACACTATGTTTTTATCATGGCAAGATGTTTCATAAAGTTACTTGGTTTGTACACATATATGGAAGTCACACTTTAATGACGAGCCTCGAGATGACAGTTTTCTTACTCATGGCCTTTGTACACTCATCAGCATCACCTTGATGAATTTTGTTCCTTTAGTTGCCTTTAGTAACTGCAGTGGCATGACTACCTTTCTTCCACTGTCACTGATGATGAATGTGTCATCCACAGCACTCATGCATCAACTCCTACTCTAAAACACTCTGGTGTGAGGTTCATGACTGACATGTAGCATACTGCTATAGTACACACCACTGCACTCTCTCAACATGCAAGAGGCATCATTGTCTTTGGTTTATTAATCAAGCTATGCTAGTCATATTTCCATAATGTTCATCATATGCTGTGTTCCCTTAAAGAGATCTGGAACTTATTATTCTGCTTCTCCATCCACCTGTAATATTTGACAAATTTAAAATCTTTTTCTGATCTTTTTTCTTTTTTGTATGCTGATTTTTGTATTTTATTTTGTTTTTATTGAAAAAAGCAAATAAAATTAATATCTGTTTGCACTGATAAGCAGTTAATAGGCAGACATTATTTTTACAAATTCCAATTGATAAATGCAAAGTCCATTCATATCTTTTAAAGCAGTTTTTTAAGGAGTCACTGAATGGCACAAATACTACTGCATGTCCTGTAAATGTTTAATAAAACTTAGACTCAATGTTACTACTTTGTATTAAACATTTAGCTGCTTCTTGTTTCAAGGAAAAGTGCTCATTTTATATTCTTTTCCAGGTATTTTGAGGACATAGAGCTTCACAAAGACAAAGATACAAAGTATCGCTTCAAGAAGGACGGAAAGAAGCACACGCTCATCATCCAGGAGGCCACACTGGATGACATTGGAATGTACCACGCTTGGACAAATGGGGGGCATACCAAAGGAGAGCTGGAAGTGGAAGGTACCACTGAAGACTATTTTACTCTTTCTTTACACTTTTTCAAAAAATATTTAGGGGTTTTGGATTTAAGTAAACCTTTAGAACTTTTAAGAAAAATTAGTTTTATTTTAAGTCAAAAGGGAAAACTGATCAAAGATGGTATGTCAGTGCACAGACTCTATTTTAAACTGATCAACAATATTTGTAAATTCAAGAGCATGGTGTTCCATGCTGATGATTTGGGAATGCAAATAATGATTATTCTCATGACAATGACAAAGAAAAGCAGCAAATCATTTGATTTAAGAAGCAGGATGTAGCCTTTCTTTGACTTTTTTAAGAAATTATTTAAATGATTAACGGTATATCAAAATTGTTGGGAACTAATTTTCTTTCAATTAAAAAATCAGTTAAGTGATCAATCGCTGAATTCTAGGCTCGAGAGTTTGATGCCTCTCTTTACAAACAAAGAGCTCACAGCAGGTGTCAAGATGTCCCCATCATGGAGCTTATCCTTCCTTTCTCTCTGCCATCACACACTCTCTCCTTCATGCCTGAGCTGTTCTCTTGTGGTTTCCAATGTCTTATTTAGAGAAAGAACTGGAGGTGTTGCAGGACATCGCTGATCTGACTGTCAAGGCAGCAGACCAGGCTTTGTTCAAATGTGAGGTGTCTGACGAGAAGGTCACAGGAAAATGGTACAAAGATGGAGTGGAGGTCTTGCCAAGCGAACGCATCAAGATGACTCATATCGGAAGGTACAATGATAGATGAATCAGTTCAGAAGCATTTGTGGGATTTTTCTCTCAGATACTACTTTTAGTTCATGTTGCAGGATTTTTTCCTCACATCACATCTTCTCTTTGGCTTGTTTCAGGTTTCATCGGCTGCTTATTAATGATGTGAAGCCAGAGGATGCTGGGGACTACACGTTTGTGCCAGACGGATACGCTCTGTCGCTTTCTGCTAAACTCAACTTCTTGGGTGAGACTTGAAAAACAAAAGAACTACAAAGGTGCTATCATGGATGCATTAATCATCTGCAGCCTGCATAATACTGTCAACTCTTTTTTTTCTCTTGAAACAGAAATTAAGATCGACTACGTGCCTAGACAAGGTGGGTAAAATTGAATAGCTCATAAATAATAAAAAAATTCTTTGTGTAAAATTCATATTCACTTCCACACTCTCTCTCTCTCTCTTCCTCGTATGTTATGCATTGACCAGATCCTCCAAAGATCCACCTGGACACAACTGGAAGCATGGTCTCCCAAAACACCATCATTGTGGTGGCGGGCAACAAGCTGCGTCTGGATGTGGAGATCACGGGAGAGCCAGCCCCCGTCGCCGTCTGGTCAAGAGGAGATCAAGTAAGGACATGACAAGTGATGAGTCGCTGCACAGAACATCTTCTGGTCACTAAATACATGTGTTAATATCAGATTGCATAGCTTGTCACATAGCTGGTATTTATCAGAGACAAGTTGTCCAAAGGGCAAAACTTCACTGGCACAACTTGAGGAGGAAATCCTGTTAACAAAAACAAAAAGAACATGGTCCATGGATTCTGAAGAAAAAGGCAAATTCTCCTTTTTCTTGGAAGGTCAGAAGGCTGTCTAGCTAATCCATTTTTTGTTTTGTGCTCCTGACATCCTCTCCCTCTTTCACAGGACTTCAGTTTAATGCTACCTCACCACAAAAAAACTGCTGCTCTGTTGAGATTTGACCCACCTAATGGGAACATTTGTGCCCACAGGCACTTAAGGGCAAAAGGGTACAAGAAAAGAGACTGGCCTTGATATTTTTGGTCAGAAAGTGGTCTTTTTTTAGAAACAGTATACTGTATCTACAGTATGTGCCCTTCTGAGACAACTCCATGCTTCTTATTTTGCCCCAGTGTCACATAAATTCACTGCTTCGCCGAGGTCAAAGTTGCCCAGTGGGCAACTCTGATGGCCCATAAATGCCTCTCATACTGGCCCAAATGCCCCTGTGATTTTTCCAGAAGCTTTTTTTGTTAGCTGGAATGCTAACTTTCCTCATATTAGCTTTCTAATTTTCAGCTCCACCTTAAGAGACTGTTCACAGAGCCCCAACTAAAGAAAATGCATAACTTTTAGTGCATTTTAGTGTTTATAAAACCAATTCAATTTTGTATGAACGAATGTCTGTCTTTGTTATCCACTGACCTTTTTATTAGGTGTGCTTGACCCAGGTGTTGCTTCCTCTTGATGAATTGGTGAAATTGCATCTTCAGATATTTCCTGTGGCATTTTGAGTTACGAGCTGCAATTTTCCTGTTTTTTTAGCCAATTACAAACAGTGAAGGGCGTATAAGAGTGGAGTCCAAGAAAGACCTCAGCTCATTCGTCATAGAGGGGGCAGAGAGGGATGATGAGGGCAACTACACCATCTGTGTCACCAACCCAGCTGGAGAGGACAAAGCTGTACTGTTTGTGAAGATTGTGGGTAAGCAGAGATCTTTGCATGTCAGCAAGTGTTCACGGTAATAAAAGATGTGCTGCAATGTGGTTCACAGCTATTGGTGTATATAAAGATGGACAGGACATTTCCTCTTCTTTACACTGTACAAAAACAAAGACAAATTCCCCTGGTGCTGCCTTGTTTTGGTGCTGTCATTTAAAGCCGGAGTCTGTGCAGTTAGTGTTGACATACAGCCCCTGGACTCATCAATCATGGGTTGGGGTTGAGTAGTAGGTAGTTAAAGAAGCTAAGCTAGCCAGTGTTGCCAGTCTTACTGCTGCTTCGGCCTGTTTCAATGCTTTGAGAAGCACAGAAGGGCAAAGAGGCTGCCATGTCGTCCACCTTTGTATGCATTTTTACAGTTTAAGCTGTTTTATCTGCTGTATTTTGAACTTTTCTGATGTTTCAGAACTAACTGAAGTTTTATTGTAGATGTGCCTGACCCACCCGAGCATGTCAAATGCGTGTCAGTTGGAGAGGACTGTGCCACCATCACATGGGAGCCTCCACAGTTTGATGGCGGTGCAAAACTCAAAGGTAGTAGATGGATTGTGTATAAACCACTTCATCTCTAGTGGGCTGGGCTTATAGAAAATATATGTATCATTTTTTCCCCATGTTTATGTTCTCTTTGTTTGTCCCCCATCAGGTTATCTCATGGAGAGGAAGAAGAAGGGCTCCTCCAGATGGACAAAGCTCAACTTTGATGTATATGAATCGACCACATATGAGGCTAAGAGGATGATTGAAGGCATTCTGTATGAGATGAGGGTGTTTGCTGTCAACAGCATCGGCATGTCTCAGCCAAGCCTCAGCTCCAAGCCCTTCATGCCTATTGGTGAATATAACAGCCACATTTTTCTGTTTCTCCTTTTAAATCGCCCATCTTCTGTTTGACCAGCAGTTTTTCTTGAGTGTCCTTCTGTCCTCCTCAGCCCCAACTAGCGAGCCAACGCGTTTGACAGTCCATGATGTGACGGACAGCACATGCAGCTTGAAGTGGCTCGCCCCAGAGAAGATTGGAGCTGGAGGCCTGGACGGCTATGTCATTGAATACTGCAAGGAAGGAGGTGATAACACTAAGCATCCAGTTTACAGTACAATAATTTGATCATGTATGGAGAACTACTTACATCCTCCAGTTAAAATTTAACTACCGGACATTTATTTAATAGCTCAAGTGGCATAGGTCAAATGGGAAGTGTAAATATGTAATAAGGTAATGTAATAAGATCAAATCCCACTCGTTGTGGTTTACTGCAGGTAATTCTCTTTTATTTCAGACACTGAGTGGGTGGTGGCCAACAAGGAAATTTGTGAGAGGCAGGGCTATGTGGTGCGTGGCCTCCCCGTGGGAGAGAAGATCAACTTCAGGGTGGTGGCGGTGAACATCGCAGGACGCAGTCCTCCTGCTACACTGGCACAGCCCGTCACCATCCGAGAGATCATGGGTGAGTTGCTCGAGTTAAGCTGTTAACAAATGTGTGTCAAAAGAGCACATGTATGCTTTTGTTTCCTTGACTACCATAGTGCACGACAATGTATTTTAATGACACTTCTCTGCCTTAGAACATCCTAAGATCCGCCTCCCTCGCGAACTGAGAACAAAGTACATCAGGAAAGTAGGAGAAAAGATCAACCTGACCATCCCTTTCCAGGTTAGAGGAACACCACCACTAATGTTTTTAAAGCTGTGTTAATGTGTTCTAAAATGTTTACTGTTATAATGAAAAACGATTGAAAAGTGCAGAGAAAAATAAGGTCCGGGGCAGCACAATGTCCACCTCTTAGAGGACAACCAGAGTGCACACTGAAGTTTATATAATTCTACTGTGATGTGATCTCATATCAATGAGCTGGATGAATTTTTTGAGAATTTAAGGATCCTATATGGTTCTATGACAAACTCAACTTTTGTGTTGTTAAGGTGGGACTCCAATACATTTGCACATCTTATAACTATTTATGTATAAAACTGGTTCTGCTGCATCATTTTCCTTATTTTCTTACTTTTAAAGGTTTGTGTCATCAATCATCTTAGCGGAGTAAACATCACATTTCTCCAAGAAAATCTGAGATATTTGTCCTTCCATCCTGAACAGTGGATGATTTCTGTGTCTTCCAGGGTAAGCCACGCCCTGTCGCAACCTGGTACAAGGATGGTCAACCTGTTGACCCCAAGATGGTCAACGTCCGCAACTCAAATGTGGACAGCATCTTGTTCATCCGCTCAGCAGAGCGAGAGCACTCTGGAAAATATGAGCTGGTGCTCCAAATTGAGAACATGGAGGACAGAGCCAGCTTTGAGATCCGGATTATCGGTAAGGTTTTTCTCCGCCGCTGGGAACATCCACTTATACTTGTGCTGAAACATTGCCTCTTCATCTGTCAGCATCACTGAGGAATGATATTCATCTCGATTTAACACTTGAAGTGTACTGAATATATCTGACATTTAATCTATCCAGAGAAGCCTGGACCTCCTGTGAATGTAAGGGTGACAGACGTCTGGGGCTTCAATGCAGCTCTGGAGTGGGAGCCCCCCAAGGACGATGGCAACTGTGAGGTTACTGGATACACCATTCAGAAGGCAGACTTGAAGACTAAGGTGAGAGAGGAACAAGGGGTGGCGTTTTAATCTAGACTATCCCACCAGTCATCCACTTTGATTCAGACCATCAGTTTATTCTCAATTTGTGTTAGTTGTTTGTAATCTAATAATATCCTCTCTCTCTCTCTCTCTCTCTCTCTCTCTCTCTCTCTCCAGGAATGGTTCACTGTTTACGAGCACAACAGACGAACAAACTGCACAGCTTCAGATCTGATCATGGGCAACGAATACATGTTCCGCATCTACAGCGAGAACCTCTGCGGCCTGAGCGAGGAGCCGCGCCAAAGCAAGAACACGGCTACTATTGCCAAGACAGGTGTGACAGTGTGTGAAAATGTGTATTTACGGTGTAGTATGTGTGTGCAAAATGCCGTTTTCCAACAGTATTAGAGATGTCAGGTGTAATGCATCACATTTTTCCGCTCTGATTTATGGGGGTCGCCTAATTTTCCTCTGCCCTCCAACACTTCTCTGTAGGTCTGGAGTACAAACCGAACCCCTACAAGGAGAAGGACGTGTCTTGTTCGCCCAAGTTCACTCAGCCCCTGGTTGACAGATCTGTAGTGGCCGGTTACAGCACTGCCATCAGCTGTGCCGTCAAAGGCTTCCCCAGGGTAAACATGCATGTTAAAGTAGCCTGTGGAGCGTGATTCACTGGAGGAGGCTGCCAGTTGTCATAAGCATATGAAATTCTGAAGTTTGCTGTTCGAGAGACGTTTATGTAGAACCACCTACTTTCTTATTAGAGGTCACGCTGAGCAGCAACCTGATTAGAGCAAAACCCTGCATAAAAAGAAAAAAAAAAGATGTGTTATCTAATCTATTATTGCGCTATTTATTAATTTGATGCTTCCACACCATAGCCTAAGATTGTCTGGATGAAGAACAAGATGATTATCGGTGAGGATCCCAAGTACTTGATGCAGAACAACCAGGGAGTGCTGACTCTTAACATTCGCAAGCCGAGCACCTTCGACGGAGGCAAATACTCCTGCATGGCTGTCAATGATCTGGGCAAGGACGAAGTGGAGTGCAAGCTGGACGTCCGAGGTGAGAACATAGGGGAGGGGGAGGAGGAGACACAACATGGGTCTCTTTTGTTTAGTTTGGGAAATGTGATTTGTGTGATATGTAATTGGTGTAGACTGTGGGTGTAAGTTGGCCATTGGGAGACTATTATGTGCAGCATTTTCCAGGAACCATCCCTTCGTCCTAGACTTGGTTTAAAGTCAGTTTAAGGTGATACAAACCAGCTAGAAATTTTTTTTTTTTTGACCATATAGCACAATGATAATGAGTGCAACCAGATCTTTCTCCAGCCCTCTGGAGAAAGACCTGCTTATGCAAGATTGAAAGCTAAAAGTTCACCATGTTTATAATGGCGGCTATGGAGAATTATGTTGCTTGAACATATATATGAAGATTCTTAACTAAAAATATCACAACACAATACTTGCCATAACTTTTGAGCTTACTGCGGCAAAAGATAACATTCATCATCTGTGTTGTTGCTCCACAGTTCCCATTGACCCGGACAAGAAGTGAGAAGCTGAACAGCAAAGAATGTGAAATGATGTGAACCAAACACTGAATAAACAGTGAATATGTAGTCTGCATATTATCAAGAGTGAATCAAATAAAATCTATTCATGCCTGCTTTGAATTACTGTGTATTATATTTTATTTTATTGTTAAAATACTTATATAAATTTTTATAAACATGCTGCAAGTCATTCAGTCCCCCAGGAGCTCACAGACCCCCCCACCCCACTCTGAAATATTAAAATACAAGGCACATTATTATTATTAGAGCTGTTTCCACAGCTGAGAAGCACCTTTCTGTATTTTTGGCATGTGTGACAGGCGTCTGCACTACACCTCTCTAGAGTAATGTGCTCTCTTCCTGTGGATTACCACTCCTATGCTGAACAACAGCGCCACTGCCAGGAGGCCCACGGCCACTGCAAGAGCTGTTACGACACCTGTGGGAGACGACAGACTTGTTTAAGTACATGTGGATGTAGAACATATGGAAGATTTCCAAACGCCTTAATATTTCAAATTAAACAGCCTGTGCTGAAAATCCCCACTGTGAATAAACAAATTGCTTTGAAACCATAACGATGCCATAAAACACACTGAAGTAGATACAGATAGAAGTTAGTGCAAGCCTGCAGGTGTATAAAACATCCGCTTTATTACCTGTGTTTGACCATTTTGTCTTAAGCCCGCACTCAGCCTCCCAGTTGTCTGCCGCCACTTCCTGCACCAGCTCAGTAAACACGGACAAAGGGCATGGGTTCAACCCGTTGCATCCCGGCGCAGGGTTGGGGTATGGGTCGTGCCGGGAGTCATTTCGGTAATACAGCTCCAGAGAATAGGAACTAGGGATTTATTAGGATTAACACAATGAGATGACACACAGTTGTGTTAAGTGTTATTTAAATGGATTTGTATCATGTGCTAATTTGTCCATTGCAGTGCTGGATGGCTGCCAGATTTCCATCGAATTGAGAAAGAAAACAGAAATGCACTTCAGAGGTTGGATGCAATTACTGAAAATGTGGGTGTGTTTGGGCCATCTGACCTAGATAGCGTAATTAAATATGCAAAGGGTGCACGAGGTGAAGCTGACAGGTTGTCATTACCCATCATACTCCTGGTAGAACTCAAAGAGTTGACAGGCGGCGTAAGGAGGGAGGAGGCCGTTGTACACGTCCAGGGCCGCCTGGAGGGTGATGAGTGTAGAGTCATGCTGGAATGAGAAACAAACACCACAAGCAGTAATATGCAAGGAGAGGTGAGGAGATGTGAAGCAGCAATTTGCACAACAGATTACAAATGTGTGTTTGTGTTTACAAGCCGAAAATGTTAAACTTACAGCTGAGTACATAATGAATTTGAGAGGGCTTCCTTGCTCCACAGCCCTGGAGAAATTCCTCAGGATGGCATTCAGTAGGACCCCTGGTAAATTAACACATCAGTGTCAACAGTGCAAATGAAATTTCCTCCCAGACACCAACACAATCCGTTTGACCTTATTGAACATTTGTCTTAGCGCCGTAATCATCTTTGTCCCATTAGCTCATATGTGCTAATATGCTTTTGGGAAAACCCGACCCAGCACTTTACACTGTCTGAGCTGTAAACAAAGCCTCGGCCAACAGTCACAACAGCAGATACACTGAGCTTTTTTTCCTCTAATAACATTCTTCTTAGAACATTGCTTAAAATTAATCGCCTCTAATGTGAATTCCTCACCTCCTGAGAGCCTGGCCTTCTCTCTCCGTTTGTGACTGAGGATGCTGTACATGACCTCAAATGATGCGACTCTCTTCAGGGTGTCCAGAACATGTTGGGTGGCCCAGCGTGGGAGAGTCAAGTTATGGATCCTCTGCACATAAAAATAACATTCATTACCCTGCAGCACGCTAATAATCACATTAGCCAACACATGAATTGCAACAAAAGGGGTTTAAATGGCTGTATTTCATCGTTTCTATTATGTTGGCTATTTTTAGCGCTGGTCTGAAGATAACAGATGCTCATTTTGCAAGTGTGAATGAGCGTATTCAACCTGGCCTAGAATCCACCCATCTCATAATGCTTTAATTATCATTTCAATATGTTGTCCTATTCATGTCTTACTGTATGTATAAAAATTATTTCCCGCTCCAGACCTCTCCCCAGGCTTTGCAGATGTTAAAGAAAACAGATCCCCTTTCATTTCCCTCACTGCTCTGCAGCTGCTGTTTGTATCAGTAATTGAAGCCTTTGTAAGCTGCAGAATGCAGTTAGCATACAAGCAGAACGCAGGTAGTATACAGGCTTCATCGTGTTTATGGGTGCGTCCGTGTGCTTGCTGAGAAATATCAAGCGTACCTGACAGGTGAGAGTGTCATAGACCCTCCATATTTTTTTGCCAACCAGTTTAGAGACAGGGTAACCAGTGTGGTTAGAGAGTTCCTCCACAAAATGCTACAATGAGAAGAAGAGAGTTAGAACTTTATATTCATCCAATGATTGAAGAACCATTCAGATCCTTTACTCATGTGAGAGCATCAGTACAATAATTCAAAACTGCTCTGTGACAAGTAAAAGTCCTGCATGTAAAATCCTAATTACATGAAAGTAAAAAAATATTTTCAGGTTAAAGTGCACAAAACTGCAGAAAGATGTCGCTTATGATGTGCAGACACACACATCAGTTTTTTAGTGCGGTGGTCAATTTTGAGCTTTTTGTCATAATTATATGTCTTCTTTTGAAGTAGTGGAAAGAAATTATCAAAAATACACATTTGTATGTTAGTTTTTTCATTAATGCAAGCTAATAGTCACAATTTGGATATTAGCTCATTTGTATATTTAAATATAAAATTAACAAAAAGCTTGTAATATAAAAAATCTTATATATAAACTTGTAATTCCATATAGATTATAATAAATAATCATATTTTAGACTTTTATTTGTGCTTTTTTTTTGTTATCCATAGTTTTAAGTCTTTATTGATTTAAATTAAGCCCTGTGAGAGGTTTAGCAGAGAAATCTCTCACAACTAATAGATGTTTGCAATATAAGAAAAGATTGAAAACAGCTAGTTTTATCTCATTTCATAAATGTATCATTGAGTTTTTTGTGTAAAATCTTCACCTGCTGAATCACCCCAGCTATTTAATAAATATATTGAAATAAAAAATACATTTTTCACTCAAATTTAGTAGTGATTAAGTATTAAGAAATACTGAAAAATGCATAGTACACATGCATAGCAAAATGCAAATACATGCCAGTCTAAGGACACCAAATTGTACCTAAGTACAGCTCTTGTTATTACTTCCCTTCACATTCTCTGTGATGATGCTCAAAGAACACTAGCACATACAGACCAAAACCACTACAAGTTATTTTTTGTTGTTATTGATAAATTAACTCTTTTTCAGTGTTTAGACCTCAAAAGTGCAAACATTAGTTGATTTATTTTTCTTTTAGTATTTTTTACAATCGTTATTGGTTGTTTTAAGTTCAACCTTTAGTTGGACAACACTGTGAAAAATGGCACCATTTTGCTTCCTGCATCCAACTTGCAGGTACTGTGCATCCAGCAGAGGGTGTTAAAATTCAGTGCAGCAGGCCCTGTCCTCATCTCAAACACCACCTTAATAGGCAGCACATGGGACTCAGTTTAATTAAAACATTTTCATCGTAATTCTTAATCTAATTCAATCCAACCGTTAATTAGCGTCTCTGAGAATGTGAGAGAAATTGCACTGTGAAGCTTTTTCTAGGCACTGGAGTCACCGTGCCTGAGAAAATCTCTGTGAGGACATGATGTCTACAGCATAACCAACACGTCCAGCCGAGGTGCTGATAACGTTGGCACCAGCAACTGTGAAGTATATATTTCACTCTGCACTGAAATGTGCATTTCACAGCGTTTGTTCATTTACAAATAAAGGCATGGAAAAGCAGAAACGAAGCAGCAGAGGTGAGGAAGAGTATTATTCACAGCAATTTCATTATATAATTCTGATGAAAAAAAAAAACAACAGAGTCAAAAACAAGTTTTTAGTGGTTAACAGGCGCATGACTCATGAAAAAGTGATGTTTAACACAAACTGTGAGTAGGATGCGCACGTCATTGAACAGATGCTAAGGGTGAGTTACAGTACAGTGCATACAATAGACTTGTCTTCTTCTGTGGTTCGTCTTACCTGGTGCGTCCTGAGGAACCTCTGGTACGGCTGACTCTCAAAGGTCTCTGTCATCAGAGCTCTGAACTTTGGGCAGTCTTTGCCCGGAGACTTCAGCAGCTTGAGAAACAGAAAAACAACAGTGCAACATCAGTGTAAAGAATACGTATTTCCTGCAGGTACTGCAGGTCTTCTGGGCACAATTATATGTTCATTTCAAACTTTAAAACAGTAGGGAATTTCAGCGCTCCGGGTTTACAGCCGATGTGAATACAGACAGCAACATGGAGCTGCAGAGACAGACTCACATAAAATAGTACAAGTTTCTGTTCAGCTCTGTATGGCTGCAGTGTGAAAGGAAATATTTATGTGGCTCTGCAACCCACCTTGTCCTGGGCCCTGGGGATGGTGTGCACGGGAATAGGCCGCCACAGTAACTGGGGCATGATGGGAGCTGGGCGTCTGTTTGGGGGAAACATCCCAGCAAGGCAGGCCTGGGCACTCATGAGAGTGCGGTCGTAGTCAGTGCTGCGCACATATAACTGTTGGAAACATATGTATCAAAATGCATGTGTATGTTAGTCTTCACTGATATCACCATCCACTTCCTCTAAATGAGACACAGCAATTTAGTTTGCTTTTTTATAAAAGGGTGGAAATGCACTTGGAAACTCAGAAGAACTGCATTTGCATTTGCAAAGTAAAAATGCACTTACTTCTGTTTCTATTTTTATTTGATAAAGATGCAAAATAAATGCAGCCAGCAAAGAGGCAGTGTATCATGAGTAAGCTGTATTTATCCCAAGTCAACTGAGGTATTCCCTTAACATGAAGAGGAGGGGGAGTCAGAAGAGATCCGAATGGATGAGAGAGGGAGGGGGGAAAAGATCCTTCTTACTGTGATCTCTTCTGACATCAGCCTTCGCTCGTCTATATCTCTCTGTCACCCCGTGTCAGGTTTTTGCACACAGTAAATCACGCTGATAAGGTTGGATGTTCCTGTGATGCCGAGAACGCTTCTTTTTCCCCTCTCCTTTTGTCAAATTAAAACAGACATGGCAGCGCAGGGAAAGGTACGGTGCAAGTTGACTGAGACTTGGGCGACAAATCACTAATGACAGGTACTGAGAAGAGTTGTTATTTTTGAGGTAATTGCGTGTTATTTGGGGGGGGGGGTGGCTGAGGGCAAGGATGGAGACATGGGGAGGGGGTAAGAAAGAAAGGTTAAAAAAAGGAAGTAAACAAAGGCAAGAAAGGCAAATAACATCTTCATACTAACAGTATGCTGAGCGTGCAGCCCAAGGGCACAATGAACCTACATACATGCCACCAACTGTAGTGCACATGGAGCCCAGGGGCAAGATCACCCGACATGTTAAAGCATATTACAAGGCAATGATATCACCAATATGAGTCATGCTCATTAGCTGAGTTTATGTTATTACAGCCATTACAGATGGTGGCTGGCCACACATGAGCTTTCATTTCTCATGTTGGTGCGAGGACATACGTTGCAACAGCATCCTCTGACACTGAAGCGCACAGTTCTCACAGGAGATGTCAAGCTAACCAAGACCAGAGGTAAAACAGATAATCACACCTACATATGCAACTTATATGCATGCACAAACATACCAACCTCTTTGTTGATGTAGTCTTCACCTAGAAAGGTCCCGTAACGCCTCCTTAGATACTTGCCCAGCTCAAACTGTTGTCTCATGCCCAACTGAAAGAAAAAAATTGTCAGTGCTGCTCAGTTTTGTTGATTCCCACCTCCTACCGCAAGATTTAAGCTCAAATTCAACATATTTGAATAAAATTGCAAATTTGACCAGTTCTACAGAGCATTTTAGGCCAAAAACAGTATTTATTTACTGAAAACTGGTTGAACTACAAAACAAGCAGCAATGCAAGTTAAAGTTTAATTTGATTGATAGGTGTTTTGAAAAAATTAATATGGATATCATGTCAATAATGTTCCCATTATATCATAAGGCCTGATTATCATGTAGTGAAAATTTGATATTGCGTATACTATTAATCTCTAAAATCTTGTCATACTTGTTTGCCAGATTCTGCCCAAAAAATTTTAAAAGAATGACAACTGCCCCCCCCACACACACACACACACTCTGAGACACACACACAGTACCTCAGTCAGCTGTCCAAAGCCCTGAGCCCACACTTCCTCCCCATGCGGATCTTTGGGATACGACTCAATTGGCGATCGATCCCCATGTCGGAACACCTTAAAGAGCCGTAAACAGAATATGTCACATGGATTCTGATGCCGTTATGTCAACCATTACACAGTGTATTCAGGGAGAAAAAAAAATCCTCCCTGAGACTGAAGTCAGAAATAGAAACCTGTGATCATGGACAGTTCGGTCTGGATTTAAGACGCAGAAGAGTCATTTTCAATGATGCCAACAAGCCGCGAACGCTGCAGCTGCTCTGTTAGTATTGTGACCCTGAGGGTTTTACTTTCTGAGCAGTGACATGACACACAGGTTGATTAAACTGGATTATGAACACATGTGATTCACTGCTGTAAAGCCTCAATAAAAGGCAAGCATAAAGTCAAGGCAACAAAGTCATGACCTGCTTTTAGTACACTCACTGTGTTTTCTGTACAAAACACATTTCTTGAATCAAACCCAACTAAAGTTAACTTCAACAGAATAAAGTAGTAGAATTAAAAACACATTAAACAACGTATAATTATGCACATCAACTTTAAGATTAAATCAAATTACCTCTGTAAACTAACACAATGACAAAGATAAGAATAAAAAAAGCTTTCTATACTTTAGCGAAACTGGTTTATGTCAAGCTGCAGTATTGCTTTCATTGTAAAATATCAAACATATATGATTATTGGCAATATATAATATGACAAACGCCACTGTAATGCAAAAAAAAGTCACTCATATGAGGCAATAATAAAATAAAAAATTGTGAAATCCAAATTTACTGTGCTGAGTGATTTGCACTTTAAACCTTAAATCATCTTCTTCATTCTGTGGTTGAATTATGGCGTGAAGGAAAGATATGCAAAGAGGTTTATGAACAGAGCAGCAGTGTCTGAGAGAGATACGCTTGACCCTGTTGGAGTTCAGGCTCAAAGTAATCCTTTGTGACATAAGTGTGTAAATATAATAATGCTCGCTGAGCAGAAAACTGCAGTGTAATCAGCAACAATGTACAGTAATGTCACTCTTATGGGATCTAAAGTGGCTCCCAGACGATGTTAAAGCTCAACAAATAACTCTTGTCAGTAATGTTGTACAAACATTGCATGTGATTACACTGTTATAAGACCGCTTAACATCAAATCACACTACTAAGTTCAAATATCATCATTATTAAATTATGTAAACAGGAAGGAAAAAAAAACAAAACTGGGTAGACTTACAGCGACGACAAACTTCAGCACCCGACACTCAGTCAAGCTGATGCAACAGAGGAGGAATAAACAGCCAAAACTTCTCTGGAAGTTCCACATCTTTTTGACTTGTCGATCTCTGCCTCTTTCACAGAATCCCCCTGCTTACACGAGGAGGAAAACGTCAAGAAAAAACAAGGTCTTAGCTGCAGAAAACGCTGAATACTTGCACTTTTTAAGTCAGTTACAGGATGTGCAAAGTGTTTTGTGTCATATGGCTTAAAATATGAATGTTTGGCCATGTTTTCCTGAAATACTATAACACTGCAGTTTAGTCAACTAGATTTAAACACTCATGAACAATGTATGGATGCAATGTCATGAACAGCGGAGTGCATGTACAACACAACGCCTTGTCGAAAAAGATCCAGCAGATCAGGCAAATGAACACGTCTCCTTACCTCAGCATACTCCTTCACACATTTTTGCAGTTTGCAGTCAAACGAGATACAAACAGAGGCGGACTGCTGAGCATCCCGTATCTTCAGTCATACCCGGATCGACATTAAGTGCATGTCCTAGTAAAGGAGAGAGTGCTTTTATAGCCCTCCCACCTGACCTCGCGCCTCTGTCCCTCCCGTGGGACTTATGGTCCCAATCTACTTCATCGCCGACTGGAGTCCAAATCACTGTCTCTGTCAATTTCCAACTATGTGCCGTGACAAGACACCCCCCCACCCCCCACCCCCCCCTCTCCTGGGAGACATATTTGAGTCAGCTTTTGAACTTAAGAACAACATGTGTGGCTCCCCAGTGTGGGTAACTCCACTCTAAAGCCACAGTCAAGCTGTATATTCTTAAAGACAGTCTGGCTTTGGAATAACAACATGACAAAGAAATGGGCTCAGTTAAGATGCACCCACCTGGCTTCTCAAAATTGTACTCCTACAAGTATAAACACACACATACACACTTACACACTGGCCCAGGGCCACAAACATTCATTATAACTTGCTATGTCATCCGCCATGGGTTGGCCCCAAAATTACAGGGCCTGGAGTGTTTTCCCTGACTCGACACACGTGTAAGTATCTGTTAGTATCAAAGCAGCTTTATGGGATACAATGGGATTAGTGAGTGTGAAGATGTTGAGCTATACAGCGCTGACATCATATTTGATCAGTGTAAGATAGGATCTATTGTACAATGTAATACACAGTGGAGTATTCACCGAGGTGGCACGTCAGTGTAACATCAATGTTATTGTGCTTGTTATGTTAAAACTTAATTAACATTGATCTGAAATAATAGATCACACACCTGCACACAGGCCTGAGAAAAGTGACAGCTCATATGAGATACCAGCAGTGGAAGTATTCAGGTTTACTTAAATTAAAGGAATGATGTTACAATGTAAATATATTTAAATTAATGTAACTAAGAAGATGTGTTTTGCCATACTTTTTATGTTTACTGCAGTCAACAAATCCCATGTTTTGCTTCCATGTTGACATCAAGAACACATAATTAAACTACACCACTAGGTGTCATATAACAATTAACGTGGGCACTGTAGTTTAGTTCCACTAAATCCTTTATGCATGTCCTGATGCTGTAATATTATAGTGTTTCAAATCTTTGGCTGAAAATAGTCACAACAAATACTATTTTCTCCTTTTTTGAGTACTGTTTGGTTAAACCTACAGTAACAAGCTGTTTTAGGAAATCATGGAGCCTTTTTTTAAAAGTAAATTTATATTTTTGCAAACATTTTTTAAAAAGGTTCATGCCTTCAGCAGGAGTGAATGGACATGGTGTTAAAAGCCACAGTCTCAGTTTTTATGGAATTTGTTTACCAAACAAAAATATAGAATATCATCAGCATAATGCTTTAAAATGAAGCACAGTACTGAACAGCATTAACCACAAAAATTTGACCTCACAGTATTTTCAGTGCAATCTATCTGTTTTTTGAAACATGGTTATGCATTCAAATTCAGCACATGCTGGTTGAAACTAACTGAAAATACTTAACATGGTGCTCAGTAAATAAAAATATGAAAACATAAAGTGGACCTAAGTACTCGAATAGGCACGTTTAGCTACTTTTTACCACTGTGCAAATCTCTCTTTTTTTATTGTTCTCTCTGTCTAATAGCAGTGTATAGTAATCCTCTGTCTATGACACACACACACAAACACGTGTGTGTGTGGGCTACTGTAGCTGGTACAGGTTGGCTTTGAAAAGCCATGCACCTGTACAAATGGGTCAGTGAGTCCACCTGCACTGATCTACACAACAACATATGCATACTCAAGGGTCTCAGTGGAGGAAAAGAAGCGAGTTTCATCATGAGGCCAAGAGACACTTTACACACACACACACATGCACACACACACATACCCATGCACATGTGCTGCGGAAAACTCATGCAGTTGATACACACCAGTTCATTGAAGGGTCACTAAACAGCACGCACACACTCAAAAACTCTGCATCTCCCTCTCTTTCCCTTTCTCTCTGTCACTCACGCAAACATAAAACACACACACATGCCATCCTTTTTCCTCTCTCTCTCTCCCAAGTGGCTGTAGTGTTTTTGTCTTTGTTGAAATAATTGCAGTGATTTTCAAGACCGTTGCCATGGCAACGCCGAGGTTGATGCATGTTGACAGAATCTGTTGCAGGGCGACCGAGAGACTGAAAATGGGAGATAAGAGGTGGGAGGAGAAGTGAAGCGCGTGTACGCATGTGTGTGTGTGTGTGTGTGTGTGTGTAAAAAGCAATGATGGTGATGGTGTGAGGATGAAGGGGTGGTGGTGTGTGTATGTATGTGTGTAAGGGGGCACTTTCATCTGTTTCAATCCATATGATGAATGGAGATGAGCAGTATGGGACATCTCAGCCTGATAGAACGAAGAGGCCCAAGATCAGGAATGAACAGCTATGAGTGTATTGTGAGCGGAGGATAGAGAGAGAGAAAGAGAGTGAGAGAGAGTGAGAGAAAGGGGGAGAGAGAGAGAGAGAGACAGAGAGAGAGAGACAGAGAGAGAGGGAGGAAAGCAGTGCTATTTTAGTCTGGGCGTTGTCATGGAAACTGCAGCCTCACTACAAATGGAGACATCCAGAACACATGGATTGTCAAACAAATGGCGTGCGTAGGGCCCAGCGTGAAGCTACGCCATGGCTGTGCGACACTGTGCCATCTCAGTCGAACCCACCCCCACCCAGCCTGGCACCCTCCGGGCAGATAACAGTGGCGTCTTCTTCATCACAGTGACTGAATATCAATGGGAGGGTAGCTTTTAGGGAGTGGAGGGTGGAGGAGGGGGACGAGCGCTCGGAGTCAGGGGCTAAGTGACAGGCAATGGTGTCCATTCAGGCAGTGAGTCACAGCCACTTGCTCTCTGTCTTTTAATTAACAGTCTTTTCCACACTTCCTTCCTTTTCTTTCCTCTCCTCTCATCATGTCTGCCCCTTCACTCTCTGTCTGTCTCCCATCCTCTCCCTCTTTCCCTGTGCTTGCTTATATCTCTGTCTCTCTCTCTCTCTCTCTCTCTCTCTCTCTCTCTCTATCTCTCTCCCGCGCTCTGAAGGACGGAGGTATTCCCACATTTCTCCGTTGCTATAGCAACACCGCAGCGAGAACAGGAAAGAGAGGACGCAGGCAGAGAGGAGGAGGGGGAGGAGGATGGAGGGGAGGATGGAGACGTGGTGGTTGTGGTGGAGGTTGGAAGGGGAGGGAGGGTGTGGAAGCGGCCTAAAATGAGGGGATGTGTGAACAATGCTAATGCTAATGGTAGCGGCGGCAGCAGCAGTGGCAGAGAGCAGCCAAGTGTTGGTGAATTCCCCTCTCGTCGCATCATGCTGGGCGCAGACTCACGTGTCACATCCACATTTGCATAATTGCCAGTGGGAAGCTATTTGCTCTGTATGTTGCCATGGTCATTGATATCTCCCACAAAATGATACATGAGGCATGTCTCCGCTCGGCCACTTTTTTTTTTTTTGTTTGTTTCCTTCTCTCCGTGACATTGACCAGCTCTGCAGATCTCGCATCCAACTCCAGTCTTTTCTTGAGCATCATTTGGGAATAAACAGAAACAGACCAGACTCCAATCTGGTGTATAGTCGGCAGTAGGCAGTTTAGGACTGAACTTCTGTGTTCTCTGAATGGATTGAATCATCAGCAAATAAGCATATTTTCCAATGATTCAATCAGCGCAAACTAATGCAGGTCAAATGACCCACTAGTCTAGAAGATGAATCTACGTGGAATAGACACGGAAGCCATGGGAAGACCAGGGCTATTTCATATCGATGTCATCATCCCCATTCAATCAGAATGCATCATTATCTCTGCATATATATCATAAGGGGTTAGAACAAAGCAGTGTTGCATCAATTTTCCAGCATGTAATGGTTTGTTGTGAGCAGCGAAGCTCATGTGGCCTGCAGAAGAGACAAGCGCCCACATCCTCCTCTTTCCTCAATACTCCCAGGTATTTGTCTGGTTGACATGTTGTACAAAACTCAATAGATTCATATAAACTCAGACTAAATTGAATATTCCTTTACATGCCACATAAATGTATGAATGCTTATGCTGTTTGGTAGCTGGAGAGCAGGCTGCTGCATGTCAGCTGTCTGGCTGTCCTCTCCTCTCAATCAATAACTCATCTCTTGACGTCAATATTGTCGTCCCCCATGGGACAAAAATGTCCTTCTTTAGGACAAAAGGAGAATAAGCAAGATGGGAGGAAGGGGATGTGAGAAATAGAATGATTTCAGAGTTTGTTCTGCCTTCACATGTCGTTGTGTCACACACAGAAGGAATTTCCATGTCTTTACCCTTTTCTTGGTCCCTCTCCAGTGAAAAAACAAGTGTAAATCTCATCCTGAGGAGAGGAAGTTTAAGCAATGTTCACAGGTGGAGTGACAAGGAAGTTTTGTTCAGTAATATTGAGATATTTTGCCACATTTCATTGGCGTACTGTGAAGCCATGTTCTCCCATCTGTGGAGGAAAATGTGAGCAAGGGTGATAAAAATAACAGGAAATCCACCTTTCCACCTTTTGTTGTTTCCCAGAGTTTAGCCCTGACTCATGTTATACTTAAAGCAACATTATGCAAGAATAGGTGTTTTTTGCAGCTCAGTACCCTACAGCTTTGGAGCCTAATTCACTGTTGCACTCTGACATGATACAGGCTAAATAACATATAAATACAAACTGGGTGAGATAGTTTTGCAAGATAATAAAACCTTCAAGCCTTATTTTGTGTAAGGTTGACAAAGACTGACCAAACCTTTTGCATGACATGATGATGCATGCTCATCTGACACAGAGAAGTTAGAAGACTTTTAGCATCTAGAAAAACTAAAACGCTAGGACAGTATAACAGGTTGTAATGGCTTGGTTGGCTCAGTTAGAAAGTGTAACTCATGCATCACTAACAGTGTGTAAAGTTTGATTTTTCTCTTCCCCTCTGCCATGATGTTTATCCTGATAAAAAACAAAGCTCGATAATTTTTATAAATGGTGGTGGCAGTTAAAAGTGATCTGCATTTGTCACTTCAAAGACCAAGGAAGGCAGACACACAAATTATTGTTATGATAAAAACTTTTGGTTCTTCAGTTTCCCCCACCACAAGGACAGTTTTGTAGTATAACTGCTTCTAATCAGGAATAGGTCTGATGAATAGTTGCAAATGACACTGGCATTGTCTACCCTTAGACTTTTGAATTTGGAAGCGAGAAAAGAAGAAAAAGAGGTGAAAAACAAGGAGAAACTGCACTTGGGTGAAATCATGGACAACACAGTTACAGCTCAGGGGCTTTACTGACCCTGTGTCAAGAAGTGGACTTAAATAAACCCTTGTTCCTGTTCAGTACCACGTGCTGAAGGAATTATTCAATTCAGTCATCCAGAGGCAAAACACTAACTACTGGGATTGAATCTCTGTAGGGAGACAGCCAATAAGGGTTCATTCTCTTATACCAGAAGGCTCTGCCACAGATTCAGCATGCTCGGCTGAAAAGCTGCTGACATAGTCCAACTAGAACCAACGGTGGGGGACACACCACAAAAACTAGGGTGACAGACACTCACTGATGACCCAAAACTGACCGACTGCTGACTGGGCCCTTAAATTAGCATGAAAACTGCAGTGAAGGGGAAATAGCAAGGCTCTGTTCTCAAAATGAACAAAATACACCTCTACAATTTACTAATTAATATGTAAACTTCTTTGTTTGAGATGTACAAAACATGCAACAATAGCAGGTTGCAGTTTTAAAAGGGGGTTTACATGAGAGACTATGTCTCAGTCAGGATTAGTAATTATATTAAGACATTCTACAGTGAGTAATTGTTACACAGACTAAACAAAAGATGTATAATGTGTTACTCTGTGATTTAGCTGCACTGGTAGGTGGAGTTTGTTACCTTTGAACAGAGATGTAAGTCATTGTGCTAAGATAAATTAACCTGGTGCTGGCTGTAGATTCCTGTGTGCTGTGCGGACATGAAATCAATCTTCACATCTAACTCCAAACAAGTAAAAGTGAATTAGGCCGACAGTATTTCCCAAAATGAGGAGCTGTTCCTTTAACAATTGGTGCCAGAGCTGAATATGTAATTATTACTGAAGCATTACCCGCGGAAGTAAGAGCCACCACATAATTCAGCGTGCCATAAAAAGCAAAACATGTCACAACATTAACCAAGCAAAGTAAAAAGATTACCCCCATCTGCAGTTATGGTAAATCAATACTCAAGTAAGTGTATAATAACAGCATCAGCACAGTGCCTGAAAAGTGTTTTCTTGTGTGTGTGTGTGTGTGTGTGTGTGTGTGTGTGTGTGAGGGGGAGTGCATGCACTGGGGAACAATTTGCTACATACCTTCCTCCAGTAATTACAAGGGAAGTGTCTGTTCAAAATGTATGCTGGAAACAAAATATTCTTAGGAAACTAATTACTTAAAATCACATCTTCCAGCAGGCCTACAGTGTAACAAGCATCAGTGGTGAGATATTTATACACAAAGTCCTTTCTTTTTGTGTTATTTCTGGTTGCATATAATATGATTAGAGAGCATTTTAAAGAAGCCCATTGTGCTCCGCTTTTTTAACAGGATTTCAGAATTTCATTTGTATTCAGCATCAAGAGAGATATTTTTGTCTCTGACCCATTACAGCAAATTAGACTCTTTGAAATAATCAGACTAATTTCACTAAAATTTGCAGTGTTTTTTTTTTTTTATCATTTTGAATTCACTTTATGGGGGAAATGTAATTTCTTATGTCATATTACCATGTGCATAAATACATATATGAATAAATCAAACTATTAGCTCTTGGGCATGAGGAAAAAAATGTCACACGCTATGTGAAGAAACAACATATTTCGTAGTCGATTCAAACCCATGCACATCTACAACAGCAGCTCTTTCAAAATCCCACTTCAGCAGCATTTAGTGGAAGGAGAAACAGATTTTCTTTTCTTTTCTTTTTTTTTCCGGGTGACATGCCTTGTTGGTCAGGTTGAGTGTTTTATCCCCAGAAGAGGTTAAGAACTGTCTGGGGTTGTAACAGCTCCTGAGTGCCTGCGAAGAACACAAGAAACATGTCTACCAATATAGTCTTTGTGTATCCTCTCTCTCTCTCTAGATTTTTAAATGAGATCTTTGTTGAGGAAAGAAACAATATTCCCAAGTCAGAGGATCTGCTGCATGGCTTCTAATGATACTGTGAGAAGAGAGGGAATCTAAATATAGACTGAAACAAAAGCAAAGTATGTTCAGTACAGTATGAGAAAGCCCTCTGAGAACAGCAGTAGTAAGCTCATAATTCACCAACATAGTTTCATGTAATAACAGTCAAAAACTGAATCTTTAAACAAAGAGCAGACTCGAATCAAAAGGCTTCTAGTTCCTTTTTATCCATCTTACACAAAATAAGTCCAACTGGGTCACTGTGATCCTTTCTTCATACTTTCCATAATACTTTGGATTCTGAGTCCAATCTAAGCCTGCTAGCTGTTCAGTGTAGTCCGATCTCATAGAAACAATGTCTAAATAGGCCACAGCATCTGCACTTAGTTTTCCTGCTATGGCTGCAGCCCACGCAGCCCTGTGTACACACCGGGCTCGTGTTAAGCACATGTGTTGTTCGCCGCAGCCTTTAAAAGTGTGAAGAAATAAAAGGCTTTCACATTTTCATGGTTGCTCGATCAGCTCGAGATGCATCCCACAGACTCTGACACCTCTGCTTCACAGTGGAGTTTATGTTGTGTCAGGTTCCCAACAGACTCTGAAGTCTGTCTGTGGGCCAGGGGAGCTGGGGAATCCCTGGAGAAACACACAGCTGGGAGGTTATTGAATTTGAAGGGAAAAGACAGCACAGGGAAAAGGAGAGGATAGTGCAGACACAGTGGATTTCGAGAAAATGACTGCACCACAAGCGTACAAGGGGGGGACATTGCTGTACCGTACAGGGAGAATGTTTTATTTTCCCAAACAAAAAAACAGCTTTTCTTCTTTATTTCTGACACACAACATTGCTTCAAATTACAACGGGGGACTTGTGTCGATAAATATGCTTTTGTGAATATGTTTGTTTCACGCTGCAAGGGCTGAAACTAGCATTTTGTAATTCCACTATTTCTAATTCAAAATGACCCTGCTCCATCACATTATATTCATGCCAAGATCACAGAATGCTCCAAATGTATTTGCATTTGAGCATTTCTCTTTCATCTTTAGTGCATATTAATGCATTCTTTTCTGCTGCACACACACTCTGTGCTCGCTTCACACACACACCCCCCTACTTCACATGAGTGTTACCCTTTTCAAACATGGCAAGAAAAAGGAAAATGCAAGTCTTCTCTGTGCATTCATTATATGTTTGCTCACTACTAACTCAAGCTGAGAAACAGAAAAAAGCTGCAAAACCTAGATATTAATAATCTGCTTGACAATTAGTCACCTTTGGGTGCTACAGAGCATTTGGTTTGATGTCTATAGTTTGCCCTGAGTTACAGTCAGTATAACTATAATGTACTGTAGCTGTTTTTTTCTATTGATACTTCACTTTACAATCCTTTAAATGTCCAAGAGGTCTCATGGGCACTGAGATCTCTAGAGACCAAAGTATAAAATCAACTACAATTACATTCATAAAAACTACTTTGCATTTTTCCCCCTAAGACATTTAAAATGCAATCTCTCTGCCCAAACACTTTATCTGAACATACAATTCAAATTAATTGTCATGGTTCACGGCTGATGCATTTGTTATTACATGAGTCCCTTGAGGTTGTTGTTTGGTAATGTGGTTTGGACATCTGTGATAGTCTATAGAGTTTCACCTCACCTCAGGCTTTCAAATAAGCTTAAAACTATCAGATCTTAAACATGCAGATGAGCAGGAGAACAGAATGCAACACGGGAAAAGCAAACAAATCTCAGCTTTGTCAACCATTTAAAGATAAGACCAAGTTATGATGTACAGAATAATAATGAGTTACTCCACTTTTTTTTCTGAAAATGTAAGCGACAACTCAAACCCAGAGTTGCTTTTTTCACCTGCTTTGCACTGAAAATGTCCAATTATTCACTAAAAGGAACTCATTTGTTTGTTTTCCTTTCCCTAAACCACGATATAAGCTAAAAATAAAAAAAATGGCAGTGTGGGTTAATGTACGATTGCGTTAATGTAACATGATGGGCCATTTGATCTATTTAGAGGCGCCATGCTGTAATGAATACAGGACATAATAGTGTTGTGTTAAATTTGCTGGATTAATATTTCTGCAGCCACCCCTCCTAATCATTTAGTAAACTGATTTGTTGTTAGTATTTCAATCAATTAAGACTGTTAGATTAGTAAAAATTGTTTCTATAAAATTATGAGCAGGCCTCCAGCATTGTAATACCATTTTACAGATTTGTGTTGTTCTGTAATGAAGTAAATGAATAATTTAGCCTGTTTCTGCAGATTGTTCCACTGGTTGACAGGTTTTTAGCTGCTGTTACTTAAAATTCTGTATGGCTGCATTTGATACATTTGATGGAATGATATAAAATTTACATGGACCTCAATTTAAGAAGCTACCAGCTAATTAAACACATAACAGAAGTACAAGGGGCAATTGTTTCCAACCACAATCTTATTCTGAAAGTGCGTTTACTGTCTTCTGATTAAAGTGTCAAAAGAAAAAAAAAATGAAGTAATAAAATACAGTGTGAACACAATTATTGTTCAGACTTTTTTTTCATTTTGCTTTATAAAATTTCACGCAATAACTTATTTGAAACATCATCATGTTAAACTTGTTAACTCATAGCTCATTTCGTTAGTGGTGGTGCTCTGTGAGATGAAATCACAACAAAGAATGAAAGCGGTATACTACGTTTCTAATAGCAGAAGAACTCCTTACAGCGGGCGTAAAATTGAAGTCACAGAAGTAGCAAACAGTGAAGTAATATACCTCTCAGTCATTGTATGACAGTCATTGAAGTGCAAGTACAGCACATGTTGATCTTGCTATAATTGAAAAAATACTCTTCCGCCACAGTGTGTACCTGGATGAATGTGTGAAAAAAATTACATTTAATGACAATACATAAAGACCCAAATTGATAATATCACATACCGAGATACAACCAACAACTGGAAAATAAAAAAGAAGAAATAAAAACACAAAATGACATTATTTTCAATCATTATTTTGTATTAAAGAGATTTCAATTTTTCTAGAGCTTAACACTGTTCTCTCTCTCTCTCTCTCTCTCTCCTTTTTTAAAAAGCTTTCAAAACAGACCCAGGTTATTTTTATGTTGTTTTATCAAACAGAACCGCTTACCTTTAAAGGACCAAAAAGGTCAGTCCATTTCCTTGTCTTGCAATTTGGTGTCTCAGATATGATAATCCATTTCATTAAGGAGTTTTGCTTCCGGCAAACCAAGAAATGTCATCTGGGCTGAAGCATCCATTGTAAGCAACGGATGGTGCAGAGGATACACATATGCCAGTACTCCATCTGTAGCCAAACTGCGTTAATTCACCACCATATAATACAGTGGGGTACAGTTGCTCAGTATGCACATATTCAGATTCCAGTCTCAAGCTTGTGAACTTCATTAAAAGGAGTCATTTGCTTGTTAACATTACTGCTGTAGAATGAGCCTCTTTTTAAAATCGCTTCAAGTTCTTTATGTACAATGGCAGCCACTATACTAAGATGCAACGAAGCCCTTCTGCATTTCCTCTAAATGTTAATAATAATGATGATAACTGTGCATGTTGGGTGTCCAGAGGTATGAAAGGAACATTTCTGTGCTGATAAGATGAGTCACCATCACAATAAAACACTGCTACTGTAATGTCAAGGTAAGGAGACATCTTCCACGGTTAACATGCAGGAATGTACCCTCACACACAGCACACAAGGAGGTATCTGGTATGCTCTTTGAAATCTGACAGCAGAGCCACCGAATGTAGCACATCAAGGGAGCGGCCATATGTTGTCTCTTTAGCCTTCATTTATATTCTATTTGTGTCTCTGTGGGCTACAGTTGAACCCTGCCCACTAGATCTGTCTGTGGGGTTGCAACACATTTACATTTACTACAGTTCTGAATGAGATTTACGTCTGAAAACAGTAACACCAAGTTGAGAAAATACATGGCTGCAATTTAGACAACCTGAGTTATTTGATCAATCAGTTTGCATATGGTTTGCAGGTACATTTCCAAAGATGGCTTACGTGTGTACAATTAAACTTCTCCACCACTTAAATATACTTTTCTTATGTTTCTGTCTCCTAAAATTTCAGACCTCAACTATACCAATTGCATCTGTGCTAACTTTGTCACAAGAGAGGTGTTTTCACATTTCTTAACTAAAAGAGGCATTGTCTGTGCACTTCCCTAAAATTCGAGATTCAAATGTACACCGGGTAAGCTGGATTTGGTATGTTATACATTCAAAAGCCAATCACAGGCAAAAATCCTGACATTTCCAGCACTGAGAAGGCTTTCAGTACAAAAAGACAGAGAGAATTTGCACAAATAACACAACCATTAATGCCATAATGCTGTGTCAGCAGCCTGTTACAAGCTAGCAAGCTAAAAGAAACCAACAACATAAAAAGATATAAAATGCTTATATGCTTATGATTCTGATCTGCTAGTCGTTGATTTTGGTGCACAACAGACTACTCATCTCCTCTACATCAAGTCCTCTACATGGTTGAGCCTCATATACGTATGTATGGCAGAAACTCTCAAAAGTCTCCTTTACGCTAATGTTTGCCATTTCAAAGCATACTGCTCTTTCACCAGTTAACCTAGCACAAGCAGTGGTTGCGGTAGAAAAACTATATCAAACAAATCAATAATCATAGCAGAGTATTTTTATATACTTTAAAATGTGTCTGGAAAGCGTCTTGTAAAGGTTCTTTAAACAGAATGAATGTATTGATGTAGAAGATGTTCCTTTCATGGATTAACCTCTGTGACTGTACAGTCTGGGAAGGTTTAGTCTGATATCATCACTCGAATTATCATCACCATTATTCTTTTTTCCTCAGTGTTCTTTTTCCTCCAATAAGAGTGGGCTCATTGCTGATAAGAAAAACCATCATCACTCACATAAAACAGCTCCTATATATATATGCAACAAAAAAACCCCCAGCAAAATCACATACAGAGCTGCATTACAGTCGAAAACCTTGTTATGATTTTGTTGATAAGACTATCTCAGGCACATTTATCTGGAATAACTGGTCACACATCCAGTTTGTGCTCAATTGCAACAAACATTTTAGGCTTCTGCTTGATAAATACAGTCTGTTATAAAAAAAATTATAATTTGTTAAATATATATTTCTTTCCTCATTTCTTCTTCCCATGTCAAGCCATTTCCAAATAAGCATGAAAGAATTACAATGGGAAAAGCAGAGTGAGGGCTGAAGTGCCTTCCTTAATAATAAGATAATCTTCTTCTGTAACACTAATTTTGCAAAACTAGTAGTGTCTGAAGAACATCTATAGGAGAGTGACTAAAATCCTGTATGACCATGTTTATGAGCAGATGGCACCTATCATTAACAGTATGACTAATGGCTAAACCACAAACCATACATTCAACCCAGGTTTAGCACAAAAGCCTACATAATGTCCCACTCTTTACTTATGTGGTTGCCATATTGACCAGCCACAACCCAATATATGATTGATTTATTTCACACGTAATGATACATGGCTAGACAACTGTACACATTATATCAAACTAACAAAAATAAAGAAATACATAGTTGAAACGCAAGAAGCGTAAATGGCATTTAACATATGAAAGTTACACTGTAAAAATGTGGATCTTACAATTGTCATACAACCAGACATTATTATTATTAATATACTGTACATTTCCATTCATTCCAATCATCCTAAGATGGATGTTTAATCCCTTCTTGAATGCTGTTGCAGTTAGATGTCCAATCATCCTTATGACAGCATTTTATGGCATGATTATGGTAACCATGAGCAAGGAGGTCATATCAAATACCTGTCTAAAAGCAAATATCTGGCTACTGATCTGGTTCAAATAACACATGGTCAACACTTTATTTTACCCATACAGGTCTCTGCATTGGGTTACCTTTTCTTGTTTGTGGAACATTGTTTTACCATTATTTGATGCTGGCATTTAAGTATCAGAATTGTCAATTCAAATACCACATAGCTGGCTTTTACAAAATACATAATACACTCTCAGAACACAAAAGTTTGTAATGATTATTACTGAAGCAACAGAAAAAAGTTTGTCAAACAGAGATCTGCATTTACTGTTCTACAACCTAAATGGACTTTATGTCACAAAGCCAATTCAAAGGTTCACAATGAGTGTTGCAATTGAGCCCTTATGTTTCTGAGATGTAGCCGAACTGAAAACATGTATCATAACCAACCTCCACTACCACCGCCCCTGATTATTCACAAAGAAACAAACTATACCAGCTTATACATCCACCCCAAAATATCTCTGCATCGGAGTCTGCAATGATACATATTTAAATGAAAATATATTTATATAATTTGTGGATTTTTCACAGTAGTTTGTACTGCACTGTACCTTTTTGTCCATCTATTTATGCCTACATAATTATCACCTTGAGGGAGTCTATTAAGTCACTCAAGAGAGTGTGGCTTGTGTTTTGTGTGGAAGAAAATGTCTCTTGGATATTTTTTCTGTCACATCTCCGATCTTCAGTGTGGTGAGTGCTAAGCATGTCTCTCATCTTTGCTGGCCAACAACAATTCGGGGACTGATTACTCTGAAAGGCTAGTTTTTCCCTATGAGAACACAGCTTGTAAAAACTGCAAAAAACATTTGCTTTGGCACAGATTTACATTGTAGCAATGTCCATTCCTTGATCTCCATGGCCATGATCGTTACTACAAACACAAGTGGCCCATTGTGGTAATCCTTGGCTCAGTACACTGTCACGGATAAGTCTATGTGTTTGTGTATTGCCGTGTCAGTCTATCCTCTCTCCTGGTGTAATGTCAATGCACTCTAGTGTCTAATCATTCCGCGCATAAACCCAACATCAATCCCCTCTCTGTCTCCGACTCTTGCTCACTCTCTCCGTATACTCTCTCTTTTGTTTTTAGATCTGAGTCTCTTGGACATTTTCCTTCGAGTTCCCCTTGAAGAGAAGAGGCTCCATTTGGGGATTCTGGTTTTGGCCCATGAAACCCTTGATCGATCCATGTAAGCCCATGGTGGGCATAGGGAGAGACATCGGCAGCGGTGGTGACATAGAGCTGGGATTAGTGTTGGTGCCATTGCCTGATGAGGAGAGCAAATTAGATGTAGAGATCGGGACCGAGGTACAGGAGATGGGGATATCCTGGCCTGGATTCTTATTATTAAGGATCCCTCCTGGTCCCATCCCTTCTGAGCCAATACTAAGACCCATTACATTGTTGTTGAAATGATGGGTCTTGTAGTAATGGTTGAGAGTATCTGTACGGCCAATGTTGGGAAGGTTGACTATTTCTGGATGATGTATCCTTAGGGTACCTTCACCGCCACCGCCAGAATTCATTGTTGAACCACCAGAGATGCCACTCCCGGCCCCAGCTCCAATCTCATCTTCAACATTGACAATTTCAATGGCTCTGGCAGGACCATGGTGCTTGTGTAGCTGGTGCTGCTTACGGAGCTTATAGAAGACCACCAACATTACAGCTGCCATAAAAGTAATGGCCACGAAGCAACCAATGATGATCTTAGTTGTTTTCATTACATCATCCAGGCCTGGAATGTTAGTTACATCCATTATAGACACAGTCACTGCATTTTCAGTTGCTCTGTTGGCTCCTGGAGACAGTGAGGAAAGAGAGGAGAGAGAAGGCGATAAAGTGATGCCAGGTTGGCCCTCTAACACCCCTCTTTGAACAGTAGGATTAGGAAAATCTATGAAGGTCTCGTTGATATACTGCCGTGCTGAGTTCTCCTCATCACCTCTTACTGTCTCTACTGTTTCCACAGTGACAGTGGTGAAATAGCTGTAGCTGTTGCTGGGGTCTGAAGCAGACACATTGAGCACAGCGGTTGCAGTCGTGTTTCCAGCGGAGTTGGTTACCATGCAAGTGTACTGCCCAGTGTCTTGCACGGTAACATTTGTGAAGTTCAGCGTTCCGTCATGAAGCACAGAGATCCTAACGCGATATGATCCGTGGGTCATCAGAGTGCCATTCGGAGTGAACCAATTCACAGAGGTCATGGAGGTTCCAGTACGACATTTCAGCTCTGCAGCCATGCCCTCAGTGACATTGAGGTCAGTGGGTGGCTCAACAATCACTGGGGCATAGCAGGTAAAGTGACTCTGGTCTAGTTCCCCAATGTACTTTCCTTTCAGACCTGGGGGTGCATGGCAGCGAGCACAACATGTGGTGTTGCTTGGAACTGTTTCTTTAAGCCACCAGCTGAGCCACAGAACATCACAGTTGCACACCCAAGGGTTGTGGTTAAGATGTACCCTCTCTAACTGGTGCAAAGGGGTGAAGAGGTCATGGGGTAGAGAATGAAGGGAATTGTGAGAGAGATTGAGCTCCTCCAAATTTTTGAGGTCATCAAAAGCATTGCGTTCAATAACTGACACTCTAGAGTGCATTAGCCACAGCTTGCGTAGTGACACTAGGCCCTGGAAAGATCCAGGTCTGACTATCCCAAGTTGGTTTCCCGACAGCTCCAACTCCTCTAGTCGTACTAGTGGGGTGAGGTTGGGGATGTCCTTCAAGCCACACATGCCAAGATTCAAGAAGCGCAAGTTGACCAGACCTTCAAAAGCAGCCTCCGAGATGAAATCCAGCTTCCTGAGTTCCCCAAGATCAAGACGGCGTAAGGAGGGAACACGGTGAAAGGCAAATGCCGGCAGTGTCTCGATGGGATTGTTTCGTAGCCATAGTTCCCTTAGCTTGCTGAGGTACTCAAAGGCTTGTGACGGCACCACTGTGAGACGGTTGTCAAAAAGCTCCAGTGTGTTGAGGTTGGGCAGGCCATTGAAAGCTCCCACCTCAATTTGCCGGATGTGGTTCTTGGATAGCTGGAGGATTTCCAAATGCCGCAGGTGCTTAAATGTGTCAGACTTGATCACCTGGTGTTGAAACAAAAACATGGAGGCATGTTGTAGCAACATCAGAATTACTGCTGTCAAAATATATTAATTCAGTCTGGTCTGTTCGTAGATGAAGCCATATTTACCTGAATTGTGTTCTCTTGGAGATTGAGGTATCTTGTGTTCTCTGAAATACTGTCTGGGACTTGATCTAAACTCTTCCTCGTACAGATGACACGGCTCGCCTGATTGGAGCAGGTACAGAGGGTGGGGCAGGGGGGTGCTGCCTCTGTTGGCTGAGGTCCATGGTTTTGAGACCACAGCAAGAGCCGGACCAACCAGAGGAGGGGGGAAGGGGTCCAGGGGCTGATCACCATGACAACACGCATGACAACTGAGTCATGACCCAGCCCTATTGCTATGATGTTGATAAGTCACCTCCAAAGAAGGGGATTTAAGTGCTTATCTTGATGTTCATATTGTATGCCCTTATTCTTTTTTTTTCTCACCTTTAAGCAGTTGCTTTCGAAATTAAGATTAAGTTTGATGTTGTATTAAAGACTCTACTTATTATTAAATGTTCTTATTGTACTTTGCTCATGGTTCTTTGACTATCAAACACCTTATTTGTTTCAGCATGTCATTTTCGGGAACCCTGTTTTTTTTGTTCCCATGACAATTATTGGAACAGAAATCAATTTTGGGGGAGGATTTGCTCTTGAAGTGGTATCTCTGTGGAGGCTGTTGCTTCTCACTGTAGGAGGAAGAGAGAAAAAGAGAGAGAGAGAGGAAGGAGGTCAAGTAAGTGCACAGAGTTGTAGCTTTAAGATATAAGCCTAGCACACACATGCATATATTCCCAAGACTGAATTTAAAACTCAAAATATTACAATGTCATGACGAGAGAGTGTATGACAAGCTGGGTCAGGCTTTCTTTTCTAAAGAGGTGGCTTTCAAATTGTGGCCTGTAGTCTAACAAGTGAGTCAGCTGCCATTTTCTTCATAGGTTGAACTTAACATCTGGGTCATGGTTTGAAATGGCCACAAAATTCTAAAACCCCAAGCTGAGACATAAGTGCTGAAGAAAACCTATTAGCTGACATTCCCATCATCCTTTTTATGATAGTGGTATATTTATTGTCAGGTACATAAGCACATAAGTAAAACATCATATTTAAAAGAATGCAAGGTTGTTGAATACAACTGCTTGTGGGACTCATCTTGCCCTAAGGTTAATGCACAGATTCATGCAATCCATCATGAGGCAGCAGCAGTAATTTAGCAATTAAGATTTAAAGGAATGAATATTGACTCCTGAAATTTTACTGCACTGCACATGCTGTGTACAATAAGCACACAATCAGCCAAGATCCATAACTACTTATGTTGATAATTTAAGTATGAAAATACCAATTAGATTATTGGGAAGAAAAAAAAACGGTGCAATATACTTAGATGGCTTTTGAAATGCATAACTGTGTATTTGTGTGTCTTTGGCTAAGAGAGCATCACATACTTCTTGAAACAAAAATGGCTCTAAGCATCAGCAGACTAACTAAATTTAGAAAAGGTCCGCTTGTTTCTCTTACAATGATTTGACCAAATAGAAAGTGCTCATTGTTTTCTCATGCACCTTATGCTCGACACTGTGACTCTGACAGACACAAGCCTAAGTGTCTGTTGAAAACAAATAGGATCTTTGTTGCTTGTCTCTAATATGACGACTGTGTTAGCACTATTGATATTTTTAATATGAGATAGTTCTTAAATACATTTTTCCAAATATGTTTACGCCTTAATAAATGGGTTATTTTTGAAAAGGTTCCATGGCAGTCCTTAGCATTTCTCTCCCATGCAGCGACGTTGCATGCGCTCCTAGAAACACGGTTGCTGTGGCAACCTGCTCACTCACCATCTTGTGTTTTTACTGTCCAGTGCCCTATTCCACATTACTGTGTTTAGCTGAACAAAACCGATCAGCAGCACCTTTATGGTAAAAATCGATGTATATCTGACCTATAGATTGTTTGTTCCATTTATAGCATTTGATGTTACTCAGGTATAAATTCAGCAGTCTTTACTCAGTATAGATCTCTCTGTAGAGGAATCAGGGGGATAGGGCTGGAGTGAAAAAGGGGACTGAGTGTACCTGCTATCATGTGATGAGGGCCCACCAAGATACTAGAATATAATAGTCGTTGATGTGTGCAGCAGCCCACAGAAAATGTCTGTATAAAGGGTACAGAATTCTGTGATACAACTCTAAGAGAAAAAAAACATAAAATGTTTGACTTTCTAGTTATGTATATGATAATAGATATTTGCACAAGTGCAGAGAAATCTGGGAAAGCACATAGTTAAACCTTGGCCTTCAAAACCACAAAAGGAGAAACAAATTCACCATGAACCTCAATATCTACAAGGTCTGAGGATTAGGTCAACATCGGTCTTCATTAAAAACATAGCTTTGAGAACTCTTAAAGCAGCTATTAAGAAAGCTCATAAGGGAGTGCATGCTAAAAATAGACTTTTTCAGATGTTTTGCACATCCTACAGTCTCTCTCTCTGACACACACAACCACACATACACACACACACTCACACATTCATGCATCCAAATCTAGAAGCATCCCAACTGTGACTACCACAGGGAAATAACAGCAAATTATATAGCTCTAATAAGAAAATGTAGATTTATGAATACAAATGCTAAACCTAAATGTAACTGTATGCAGGTCCTTTGCAGCACTTCTCATTATGACGTTCTTTACACCTCTGTCTTTCCTCAAAGAGTCTCTTTCTCATCTCAATCTAGCAGTTAATTATGCATTTTAATAATTTGATTGAGTTGGGGAAAAAAAAGTGTTTCAGTGTCTGTCCCAGACATCAGATTTGTATCTGATCCAGAATGGTGGTTCGATAGTTACACTGATTAATTTAACAGAAAATGATTCATGGGAGCATCAAAACACAACATCATTAATTATAAGCTGGTAAAATAATTGATCATATCAATGCTCTCAAAACAGAGATTGTTTTTCATGCAGCGATTCATAAACTGGAACTTCATTACAGAAACTGTTAGGGTGGTGCTTTGGCTTTTTTTTGTTTTCCTTTTTGGGGCTGTCTGGAAAATATTTGCAAGTAAATGCGATTTTAAGAATGTTGTTTCCTTATTTCTCCTGTCAGTGCTACCATCCATGTATTATGCAAACACAGGAGTGGTGGAGAAGTTTGCTCGTATCTCACATGTAAGTTTAAGTTACGAGCAGTTGTGTCCAACAAATTTCTACTCTGATATTTGTTTAAAAATTGGAAAAGCAGCTTTTTTAAAAACAAATAATCATTGCATTTTTACAGAGAGACAAAGACAAGGCCTTTGGCAGCTGTTGGATGTAAGTTTTTTTGGTGTCCTTTTCTTCCTGAAAATGACACCGAGCTGCATTTCGTCACTGCCTATGGTGGCAAAGGTCAGCAGGGAAGAGCCACTAAAAACAATCTGTGCAAAACACCCAACAGGGTAAAATTGCATTAAGGGAAAGACCTTGAATCTGTGAGCAGGATGCCTGTTGCCTTGCTCTTCGAGCTTCAAGTTCTCCACCTCCATGGCAGCAAGAACAGCACACAGCCATGATGGTCTTTTCTTCTAGAATACTACACCTTGACTCTTCTGAGGGCCAGCTCCTTCACCACCACCACCTTCAGTCCCAATCCTTATGTTTTCCCTAAATTTTTTATGACACACCGGCTGTAATGTATTTGTTTTTCTGACCAATTTCACTTACAGGTATTTCTCTGTCTTGATCTTAGCCGTTTTTCCATGTCAAGAGCAGATTGCAACCATGTAGATATTGATTATTCGATCAGGCCCGAGAGAGCGCTCAGTCGTGAAAAGACAAATTAGCTGCAAGCTGCTGACCAATTGCTACAAACCAATCACATCACCGTAAGCGCCTGATTGTATCAATGCCTTGCTCTCCACAACAGAGTCATTAAGGTTTATGAAGAGGCAAAAATCGTGGCGTTGTTTTCAATAAACACCGAGGCTCTGGGCTGTGGGATGTTTCTTGTATGCCTACACAAGGCCCAATTAGACCTCATGTATTTACAGATGGTCTCGATGAACACAAAGCGACACAGGTGCAGCAGGGCCAACATCATCTGCTGTAACTATGACAACACTAGATTGATTCAGGACGTGGGAATCAGGGTAGGATGGGACGCATTTCACCAGTAACTACCAGCGCTTTTAGGGAGAGAAAATTGCAGGTTCATGCCAAAATATTTTCTCAACCTTCAACTGATGACAATAATTTTTTTCCCCTCATTTCTCTCACATAAACTTGTCAAAAGCAAAAGCATAAATGGCAAAAAAAAAAGCCATGATCAGACTATTTTTCCTGCAGTCGCAACCTCTAATCTGCAATCTCTCCTCATCATATAGCCTCTAGCATAATATCTCCTACAATTCAACAGAATGGCCTTATTCATCTATGCAGCTGCGCTCACTACGGCGCACCTTCTCGGGAACGCAATTGAAATTCTGAATAGGCCTAATTCTGCACATGCTGCATTACAAAATGGCTTGCATCCATTCTCTCTTCAGGGTAATGACAACATGACTGCACCCAAAAAAAAAAATCATTGGGCTCAGAATTTTTATGGACATTAACATGTGAGGGCATGAGAAACACACAGGCTTACATAAGGAACCGTGTTATTTTAATACATTTGCAAGGACTACCACAGCTTTATTCTACTGACATCGACGCTGACTGTATCTTTTTGCTAATATTAATTATTACTTAATAATTGTGCTTCTGTGCAACCTTTGCACGTTTCATTATTCAATCTATGTCATCCGGTGAGTGATTTGAGCATCAATGCAGATTAGGTAACAAATGCAATAATTACGCCGGCCATTTCGGTCCCTTCTACCTGTACAACCAACATATACACACGTACCTTAATGTTTCGGCGGCTGCGGCGTAAGGTCGATGTTTTTCTCTCTCCTCGTCCCTTCTCCCGACCGCCAGTTTTCCAACCTCGCTATCTATCTCTGCTTTTCTCTTGCCTAAATTGATTCGCTTGTTTCCACGGCTGTGAGCTGGCTCTTGTTCTTGTAGGCTATTCCGCAGCGCCAACGCAACGCGGGGGGCTACACTGACGGCAGGTTTAAGATGAACACAATCCACACACACACGGGTAAAAGAGAGGAAAAAAGAGAGAGAGAGATCAGATTAAGGATCGTTGGGGAAAATTATGTTGTTATTTCACATTTAGGAAAGAGGTCTGGGACGAGTGCATCCATGCGCCTTATCATCCTTGGAGAAGAACGCAGGCAGCAAACGCGACGGCGCCCGGTGGGCAGAGCATTTTGCGTCCAGCATAAGCGGCTCTTTACGCACATTCCGTATGTTTCGGTCTGAATCCCACTAAGACAGCACTGGAAGAATAGATGAAGGACTAACTACTTATGGATGTAGCTGCTGCGCTCTTTAGGTGACTTACACGTTTAACGTCTACATGTTTGTTTTAGTGTGCAGATTTTGCTTGAAATCCCCGGTGCATCATGAGCTCTACGCATCCAAAGAGTTATCTAGTCATATTTAATAATATGACTCAGCAGCACTGAATGATCAACAGAATAAATTAAGTCAGCTTGTTTCTCCCATTTATTTGAAATTTCAAGGGTTTTTGGGTTAGTTTTCAGTTTTAATCTCCTTGTAGCAGACACATGTTTACTGTTGGCCAGTGTGTCTGCAGTAACATTTCTGCTCTATTGAGTCTTAAAGAGTTTTGTAGGCCCACTGAAGTCCATATTCAAAATGAATGTGCAGCTTTAGCCCATACGTTTTAGTAATGGCCAGCTAATATTAAATCTAGCAAACTAATGAGGTCTGTTTTCTGCAGTCTGTGCATATGAACTTTTTTTTTAACCTAAAGTAGTTCTCAGTGGTGGATTTAAAGCTGCACTTAAGAAAGCTACCAACACTTGGTTATTAGTTACTATTAGCATCCAGACTTGAAGAGCAAACACTCTGCAGCCCTGTGAGGTTTGCACATTAATAAACCCCCAAACCTTCAGATTTCTATGAACCCTGAAATTGTGCATATGAAGTGTTTTGTGAGCGGGTTCCTGTGTTTAGCAGACTACTGCTGCATATTTTAATTAGTAAATTGAAAGAAAGTGTCAGCAAGTTATTAGCCAATAAAGAGCTTTAGCCAATAAAGATATGCCAGTCTCTCTCTCTCTAAGTGGCCTCCCCGTATTGATCTTTGTCATGTGTGTGCACATGTGTGAGGTGCTTTAGCTCCTATCATCATTATCCCCCTCACAAGATGGGAAGCATTGATATTCATTCAAAATGTGTGCAGAGGAAAGGAATCAGAGTGGTTTTATTGCAGAACAGATTTTCACATATCAGGAATTTGATTTGGTGTTATGGTGCATAAAAATAAACATATAAAAAAAACCAGATGAGCTTATGAATTTAAGAAGCATAATTTGTAGCTTTGCATCAACAAGCAAAGACGAGTTAGTGGCGGAAAAAAAAAATCTCAGTGCATCTTTGCTCTGTCTCAGCTCACACTAAAGGTCAAAGGACAGAGAAGGCCAGTTATGCTTCAGAAAGACTCCCAAGATATATGCTTTCTCTCCCCCTCTCCATCTCTCTCCCTCACTCCCTCCCTCACCCTCTCCCTCCCTCCCCGCTCCTCCCCTCCCTCTCTGTGAATGCCGTAGTGAGCATTGTTCACGACCACTAGCTTTTGCTGAAAGCTGCACAGCAATGAGGTCTCTGTGCCTTTTGCCTCTCTTCCTCTCCCCTCCCCCTCCTCTTCTCTCTCCCTCTCTCTCTCTCTCTCTCTCTCTCTCTCCCTCTCTCTCCCACCCATCTACCTCTCTCTCCTTTCCTCTCTTTCTCCTTCTATCTCGCTCCCTCTATTAAATTTCCAGTCACACAGTGGTGCAGAGGATATTCCTCCTTTCCCTCTTTTCTCCCTCTTCCCTCATTCCCTATCACTCATGCTGAAATCTTAGCCCACATCCAGCCTCTCGCCCGACCCTGGCTGCCTTTCAGTGCTTTTGCTGCCACTCTCGTCGTCTCCTCTCTCCGTGCATCTTTTTTGCCTTCCAACCCCCGCGCCATTTAAAATGATTCCACGCCGCCCATGCCAAACACACCCTGTGCCTCTGCTCTCCTTCCTCCCCCCCTCTTTCGTCTCTATGTCCTCACTGTGTCATTGCACATTGAATCTGATATCCCCCTTATGCATGTATGGTACGCTTGTGTGTGCGCAGGCACCCTTGAGCCTGTATGTGTGTGTGTGTGTTTTTTTCTGTGTGTGTGTGTGTGTGTGTGTGTGTGTGTGTGTGTGTGTGTGGGATGGAGTGGAGGGAGGGAGAGGGACATGCATTTGTGCACAGTAAATGAACAAAC
>JAQMCX010000033.1:11509979-11535694 GCA_029814765.1 Acanthurus leucopareius
CCCTTATGCCTGTATGGTCCGCTTGTGTGTGCGCTGGCACCCTTGAGCCTGTTTGTGTGTGTGTGTGTTTTTTTCTGTGTGTGTGTGTGTGTGTGTGTGTGTGTGTGTGTGTGTGGGAGGGATGGAGTGGAGGGAGGGAGAGGGACATGCATTTGTGCACAGTAAATGAACAAACACTCATCGCTGTATTGCTTGTGTCATCAGTACAGGAAGGCTCTTGGAGTAGAAATACAGCGGAGAAAGCTAATCCTACTATCCAGAAGACGAGTGCATGGCATTTCCAATACAACCCAAACCCCATAAACTCTTAATGCTGTGTTAGGAGCCACGGGGGAGGAGAAGGGGAGGGCAATGAGGATTTGGCAGCAACATGCTAGTGCCAAGACATATGTGGCATGCTGATAGCACTAGAGAGGTGCAGCTCACACTGTGAAGAGGCTTTGAAAGGGGTGCTGATACACATCCATCACTTCCATCGTATCGGGATACTAGCTACAGGCCTCACCACTCTGGAAGTGGGCGGTTGAGTAATTGCACGCAGTTCAAAGCAAAGATTAAGAATGTGGATCATTTTTGTAGCAGTGTAGCGTTGATGTTAGATTTGCGTGAGGAGCATTAGTGATCCATCTAATGGCCCCAAGCGTCCAATTGGGATTGTGAACAAAGTGATATTTTTGTGGTTATTTTTAGAAATGTAACTGAAAGAAGTTGGATTGGTGCTCATTGCCATCTGTGCAAGAGAATAAGAGAGATACAGGGGAGAGTTTCAAGTTATTCATGGTGACATCCCTGTGTGTGTGTGTGAGTGCGCGCGTGTGTGTGTGTGTATGTGTGTACGCGTGTTAGAGAGACGGAGAGGGAGAGAAAATAGAGAGAAAAATCCTAGTGTCACAGTATCTTAGCAACTGCCTCCATCTCCTTGGAGACAAGAACTGACATCATTTCCTGTCTGTGAGAACTCACTTTTGGTTTGTACTCAGTGTGTTTGTGCGTATTGAGTGTGAGGGCATGTGTGTGTGACTGTTTGTTTGCATGCTGGCGTGTGTCCACGTTCATATGCAGATGTGGGCCTGCAGTGTGTGCACTGATGCAAACAGGATGTATTTTAGTCAGAGTGTGTCCAAGAATGTCACTTTATTTAAAGTCAAAAAGACAAGAAAAAAATATATATTTTTAAGAGGAATTACACTGGCATGGATTTCTACTTAAAAGACTTTTTTGTTTACTTTTGTTATAATTTATCAGAATTTGATTATAAATAAAAGATAAGTGTTTTTTTCTGAGATACATTTTCTTTTAGCCTAAAGTGAAGCCATAATCATATTTTGTGTCTTATTTCAAAACCAGTTTTATTCTAGACATAATAAAACTAATGTGTAATATTATTATTTGTTCATTTACTTTTATTTCTCACAACCAACATTCTGAATTTGCAACATAAACTCTGTCAATAACAGAGTATCTAGTAAGTCTGTTGCTCATATTAGACTACCAAGAAGCTTCTGTGCCTAAAGTCAGCCAAATGTCATCTTCCACTGCCATCTTGTGGGCAAGTGGTGAAGTGCAGTCCAAAATAAATTCTCTCAGCTCTCAAATTTCACAAAATATTTGCACCAAACTACATCAATATCGCCAGACTCATTCTGTTCAGTGTTTTACAAAGATCACCCTTTCATCCACATGTGATAAACAGGAGGGTGAAATCATATTGTAAGCACCTTTTGGCCACCCAAGCTAAAGGAAAAATTAAATTTGCCAAAGGGAATAAGATATGAAACTATGTGATTTGCATATGCAGTTTAGGTTTCATTTAAATATCTGAAAAAAATCTTGAAGAGACAGAAAAATCTCTTAAGACAGAAGCTGCTTCTCCACACAGTTAGCCATCCCTCAAGGCACCAGAGTAGAAACAAACCTGCAGGCTAATTAGGAAAAATGTTTCAAGGGTTTTGGCTGAGAGCACTTTGAGTTAACTTGAAGAGATAGTCAGACATTTTGGAAAGTTTACTTGTTTGCTTTTTTGCCAACAGTTGGATTAGAAGATAGTCTCAGTAGCCAGTTAGCTCAATTTAGCACAAAGACAAAGAAAGTGAATAGGCATTCTTAAAATTTCTTATTCTAAAACAACATGACATATGGAAGCATGTATAAATGAGTTTCCTTTAATCAAGAGAGCTTCTCCTGTACAAATGCCCCATAGCATCTCCCCCCACAGTATTCAGTGACATTAAAAAACTACACTCATACAACAGAAGTGGCTCAAAATCCCTCCAAAGGCAGTGCTTTTGTTTTGCAGATGCATTGAGCAAGAACTACCAAAAAACACAAAGAGATTGATGACACTATTAAGGTGTGGACAATCTTGTGTTTACCAGCTGCTGAAACAGAAAAGGCTCTATAGCCTCGACTGTAGAGAAAAAAGAAAACTCAACAACCTCATAATCAAACACCAGCTTTGAGAGCAACAATATGTTTCACAGGAAGAACAGCTCTGCTGGGATTACAGTGAATTTACGGCAGAGAGAACGCAAGGATAGCTGGTGATTTCATACAGTCAGAGACTTTATGTTGCATAAAATGTCTTACAGTGGCCACAGAGCAGAAAGGGCATCGTAATCTCACAGTGTACGTCAGGATAACTTGGTGTTAAGATTGAAAAATGCTAAATATGCTACATGACACAAAATAAAATGGCCGTGCAAGGTTTTGACGTACACTGTAGACCTTGTCAGAAATCTGGGTCAACACATGAAAGGATGCAGAGCTCTAACCTTGTAGCGGGAGATTACTATTCCAGGCTCGTAGGAATCAACAAAGTCAGCAAGAGTCAGACCATCACACAGATCAGCATACGATTTACAAGATATCCCAGGGGAATCAGTGTCATACATTGTGCTTCAGCAGAATGTGCACACTTCAGCAAAGCACATAACTTCATCATTAAGGTACCCTCAATCAAATAGAAGAGCAGAGGGGAAGTTGAAGCTGCAAAGTTGCCACTGGAAGACCCAAAGGCAGACCACCATGACATACAATGTCAACACTGTCACCGTAGACATGCTAACTGCTGATGTTAGCATTCAGCTCGAAACCATCACTGTCCAAAGTAACAGAACTGCTAACGTGGCTAAAGCCTCTTGTTAACACTTTTCTCTCGAATTTTTTTTTATATGCATTGACAGAAGCTTTTTCCATCTATCACAACATGTGCAGGACATTGGAGCTAATGACTTAGACACACTTCAAAGCATATAATGTTTCACAGTGACCATGGAAAGAATGGTAAATGGATCGATGCAGCCGCAGGGGTTCAGACTCTGCTGCTCCACCTCTTTTCTTCTGGATTCTTGAGAGCCACTGTGTAAAAGTAGGAGGCTACAGAAAGTCTTTCAGACATTAGGATGGTGTTGCTGTAAAGCAGATGAGCCTGGATCAATAAAGATTATAAAGCAAGCATGTATGAATGAGGGGACTTTATTGCAGAATTTCCAACACTACATTTAATGCCTGTATAAGCTTATGTATTAACGTAAAACTAAACAGTAAAATTACATCTGATGTAGCATAATCAATGTCCTATAAGCCTATGTACACAGCAACAGAGCAGGACAGGATTGTTCAGCCATCGTAGAAATGAAAAAAGAGTTATAATGAGCAATCATATTCCTGTACAGTGTTAACACTTACACCAAGTTTTAAACCTGGAAGCAGTTAAAGAGAAACAGGTGTAAAAGTTGGTTGAGATCGCTCCTCTTCACTCTCTTGACTCCAAAGGAGGCAGCTGAAGAATCTGTCTTAACTTTGTTCTTTTTTTCCTTAATTTTTTAATCTCTTTGAACAATATACATCATAATTTATGTGATTTGTTCATTTTTTCTTCTTCATTTCTGCCTTTGTATTGTTTTGAGTGTCCCTTTGTTATCTGAATCTGGCGTAAGGTTGTTTTTTAAGACCCATCTAGAAAAAAAGAAGAGTAAAAACAGTGCAACATAAAAATTCCATAGTCCATACATATATAGGGATGTGGAATATAACTTCATTTAAATGATAGAATGTTTTGAAAAAATTTCAAAATGTACAGTGTTTGCAATAAAAGCAATCTAATCTTTTGTAGACCTGCTGCAATTGAATTGTGCTGCTGTTTGTAGATATAAAAACATCCAAATGATTTTATTTCATGTCAATGCATACTCAGTTGAAGTAAAACAATTGTAATGCATACATATTGCACAGTATCAATTCCTGTAAAAGACCAATAAATTTATATTTATTAATTACTAAAAATCACTAAACGGAATTTGAGGGAAACTGCAGCCTCTTGAACTTTGTGTGCCTCACTGCCTTCAATCATTACCCTCAACTGACAGGATACATACTCTTTATTTTGACCCTTATATTTTAATTTTTACTTTTTATTTTGCAGCTAAGGGCACATTTACAGTAACTACACATGATGATGTTTTGGATTGCAATACAAGGATGCTAAACTTTTTGCATATTTACCTGTTTACGGACAGCCTTGAATGCTTTTTTATTGCAAGGACACTTCAAAAGTCCCATACTCTCAAAAAACAGACAGTCCACAAAGAGTATGACATCAGAGCTGGTCATCGCTCTATGGCTTGGGACGGTGTAGTCTTTGTCAAAAGTGTGATGCATCGCCACCAGAATTATTGGCTTGCACCCTAAATCTTTGACACACACAGAAAATCACACATCACTTCGCATCCAAAAGACAAAACATGTTCTAACATTTGTGTGTGCTGTTGAGTGTGTGTGTTTACCTGAGACGCTGCTCAACGCCGCACCAATGTCCGTCTCATAACGGCTGACGATGGGACAAAAGACAATAGTCACTTCGCTCTTTTCGAAGTCCACTTCCTTTGCACCTCTCTTGGTGAGCTTTCGAATAAACTTCTTATGAGAGTCCAAAGTGTTTCCAGCTACATAAGAGTGGAATTTTTTCATTTTTGTAATCTCCTGTCAAAGAGAAAAATAGGAGAGTCGACCTCAATGTTCTGTTTAGGCTCCTGGAGAGATGAGTGCTTGTTCCCAGCTCAAAATACATACTAGAGATAATTTTATCAGCTTTCAGTGACTTTTCCTAATGTCATTTGGATATAAACACAGTTCTGAGCCACATGCTCCACCTCTGTCAAAAACTCAACCTTTTTGTAAAACTGAGGAAATATTTATTTTTTCATATGTAGCTTAAAGAACATAAAATATCACATTACCTTTATATGTCATAAAAACAAGGCTTTACAGTCTTTTTTGTATTTTTCAGTCTCCTCTGTCATATAAAACCTAGTTGATGCAAAGGACAGCCACCTCAGTGCATTTAATATTTGAGGAGAAAAATGATTGGTTTTGCAGCAATTATAATGAATACACACACAAAGCTGTAATGTTTGTTGGACCCCAACACATTGAGAGGGTGGAGTTACAGACAAGGGTTCAGTTTAATGGTCCACTTTATTAACACCGTTTCCAATTATTTCTATTTGCACACTGACCCTGAAGGTGTAAAAGGAGTTTAAAAGGAGTTTTTTTAAAAAAAAAAAAAAAAAAAGGTAATGGAAAAATGTGTAACTGACAGAAAAGTAACAAAGTAAATAGACTCAAGTGATTACTTTAGTCAAACTTCTGAGTACTTCCGTTTAAGGCCTGCACCGGAATTGCTGGTTGTTGTGGGGTTTTTTTCTCAGCCTACTCTAAGACATTTGATTGACAGCTGTGGTTGGGCCTGTTTTTCAGCTTCAGACTTTACAGAGCATTTCTAAGAAGTATATCGATCTTTGAATGCAGGAAAATTACTTGTAAGTAACTATTTTTACGATAGAGACTATGTAAATACGGTAGTACTGGCACGTTGTCTTTAATAAAGGAACTTAATAAATCCTCCACCACCGAAAAACCATAAATGGTGGTGAATTATTTCCCTGACCTTTTCGTGCACAGTATGAAAAGAAACATTTGTCCAAGAGGTCTTTCTCTGTTGCATCGGCATATGATTCACATTGAGAATGTGTTTAGCATATATTCAGAGTCAACTTACTGATCGATAGTCGAATTGTTGTTGTTCGGTGACACTTGCTGGCAAAACAGTCAGAAAATCCAACGCCTCTGCACTACTCCTGTACTTCCGTTTCAGATTTCTGTAAGCTTTTACTTTCACTTTGAGCCGGACTTGTAATGACGTAATATAGGTGCATTGCCAAAATGTGACCACAAGGTGTCATTATTGCATCGTTTTTTATGCATGGCAGTTGTCATTAGGCCTATACGGTTGCCCTTAGAGCTACATTTAACGTGTGATGTATACGATCAATGAAAACTAAACGTAGCTTTTGAAACACGTGCTATTCCTGAAAGAAATATTTACAACACAGCAGATGTTTTTTTTTTAATGTTTTCTTAATTCTAGCATAATTTGTTGTGTCTCTGTGTTGAGTCTTTGCCAAATTTAATCAGCAGAACTGCAGGAAAAAGATGGTGAAATCTTCTCAGGATTATATTGTGTGCTTAAGATTTTGGAAATGACTGAATAATTAAAATTTTACTCATAGCAGCTCTTTACCTTTGAGACTGTCACAGAATCACCAAAGTCAGTCTTCATTTCATTGACACCAGTTCAGCTTCAGATGCTTCATATACTGGCAATTTCCAGCTTTTGCATATCTGAACATCTGGGCCACCAGACTACTTGACTGCGCTCTGCAGGAATAACTCATTAGTGTGAGTAATCTCTTTCTTTCTTCCTATTATAACATTGTGTTAATTGACATTTTTGACACATAAACATCACTGCGATTGCATGTGTATCACAAAACAAAGCAGCTCAGTGTGTGGACCGCTTCACAGGAGGGTGCACGCTGTGTATGTGGGAGTGAATTCCTCATCCATCTGTAATGTTAAGTTGGTGTGGATCATCTGTATCTGCACTCGCCGTCTGATCAGAGTCAGAACGAGCTGACGTTTCCCCCTGCAGGCTTCACTAGCCTCTGACAAATGAGCAGCGCTGCTGATGGAGTGGTCAGCAGGCTCACTGTGGTCTTTATTCAGTGATCTTCAAAAGAGTAGCAACACTATCAAGAAAAATACATTTGGTTTTCACAATCACATGTTTGTTTGTTTTTTGGTAGAACTCAGATCACGTTCTGTTTTATCTGGAGTATTTAAAGCTGAGGAGAATCATATCTGAGAGAAAAAAAGAGGCAATTTATGATCAACCCTCTTTCAACATTAAATATTGCCTTTGGTTAACCTCAGCGTAGAAGCAATAATCTTTTCTATTTACAGTTTGATAATTGTCAAATTCTTCTACTTCTACCTGTGTCCTTTCCTATGTGATCTTTTTTTCTATATAAAAATGACATTGGAACAAATCGTTCCACAATGTTCCTCCGTCACACTACATCAGTGGGAAACGAAGACAAGCTGTTCTGTAATGACCTGAAACAAGACATATGTTCTGCAAATTAAACTAAGGGTAAACTGATTTAAGGTAGCAGCGTCCTCGGTAAAACACAAACAGCAGAACCAGCCGCACACTCGGCAGAGGTGATTATAACATTTAATCACTGAGCCCTATCGCACAGCCGGCTTTGCAGCTTTCTCGCACCCAAGGTTTGATTTACCCGCCCTCTTCTGGAGGAAAAATCTCATTCACTAGACGGATTGCTGAGCAGGCCTCTCCGACCAGCCCCTATAAATCATTCTTTAATCAGAGGCCTCTGAGATTGGGCACAGACACCCACGGGAGCACCACTGTGACACCTCAACTCCTCCCTGTGCGTCTTTGCAGTCCTGGGAGTTTTTATCCTCTTCTGTTTCCTCCTCGGGCTTGTCTGCATTTGTATCAGTCATCAGTAAACAAAGAGGAATGACCTGCCCTGCACACTCTGCTCTCACAAACACCCTGAAACTTCCTTTTGCTTGGAGGGGGATGATGCCAAACAAGACGAGGGACGAGATTACTGGTTGTAAGAGAAGGCAGACTCGAGGTCAGGGCTGGATCAGTAGCTGAACAAAGTGGGCATCTGTTCCCTAAAACACCTGGGGGCTCTAATTGTTTTGTATTTACAGTGGTTACGACAGTTTTCTTGGTCATTCAAAGCTTCTCTGCAGACATGTTGTAAAGTATTAATACTTTGCTATGATTAATATTTTGTTTAACACAGTTTTCCTGCATGAAAAGTTAATAAAAGCTCTGTGTAAGGGCTGGAGGCGCATCCACTCTTTCTCCCTCACTGAAATAATTCTGGATCTATCAATCACAATCCTCGTGCCCCGCCCACCACAGCTGCTTGTACTAAGTTGACCCATGAAAGAGCAGCTACACATACAGATGGCTAAAATTAGCATTACCTTTCTTTCTGGTCGCCTCAGACTGACACTCAAACATGCATGGGACTCATATGAGGAGTCCAATGATATGCAACAAAATTAGCATATAACACAAGAATCAGAATGCTAAGTGTCATTAGCATCCTTTATTTTGTTACATTGTTTGTTAGCTTGTTAGCTTGAAACTGTCAGTGGCTGACACACTGGAGGTTTCAGCTTTCTTTGCCTGTGATTGGCTGTTGAACTTGTGATGCACCAGAGCTTGCTAGGTTTGAGGTTCGTCTCCACCTTCAGTAGAGGAACATGAAAACATCTCTCTGGTGACAAACATTACACAAAGGGGTCATAAACAAAAGAAAAACACATGTTGAGTAGAGGGGATCTTAAGATTAAAAGTGGCCGGGAATATAAAATACTAAATTTCAGTATAAGTTGACATGATGGGACCCTCTTTAAAACCCTGCCTTAAGCAGCATCATTGTGACAAGATCTAGTTATAAGACTGTCATTATTTGAGCTGAAGTTAAATGAATGTGTAGATCAAACTGTCACTCGGCAAACCCCTGGTTAATGCGACCATGCTCTGTTTTTCTAAAACAGAGGCCTTAAAGAAATTTATGACAATGTTGCATAAATCACCTGAAATAAAGTTCACAGGCACAATTCTTAGTTGCTGTTACTGCCATTGGCAGATCTTGTGCTATTCCCAGATTAAAAGCAGCTTTAATGGATATAGGGATATGAGTGGAAATAGTCATTTGTTGCCTATGCAGCAAATAAATTACTAAAGTGGGCTACACACGAGCAAATAACATGTTAAATATTGACCCAAAAAAAGGTATATGATCAAGAGGACTTGTTGTTTCAAGCCTACACCGTGGAGCTGCAGATTTCCATTAGAAATTAATATAATAATTATTTTATCCTTTAATCAGTACTGTTTGGAAGATAAAATGTCAAACACCAAAGGATATGCAGTTTACTTAAAGAGGGTGTACAAAAAAACCCAGCAAATATGAAGCAAATGAATTCTTGGCATTTTTGCACACAGGTGACAATTATTTCCGTGTTGCTATGAGTAATCAACTTTTCCTTTTAACTCTGCTGAGTATTTATAACATTTCTAATTACATTTCTTGGTATGGAATAACATTACTATTCTGAGGTTCAAATTTGAACGAATGAAGCAGAAACTGGAGTGACTGATTCTTTTAATGTAGCACTTCAGGAGCTTTTGATCACATCACATGATCTTCTTCAGTAGATGGAGTTGGCCCAGTTCTCACTGAATTATACATGTTTTTGATTTAGGAAACTAAATAAATGATATTTTGTTCTTAAATTTATAATGTATGCCTGTATTTTCTCTAAGCACTTTGAGCTCTGAGTTATACTGACTCAAGTAAAGCTCAACTGACAGCTCATACAGAGTCGATACAACATGAAATGAAAACAAATTTTGAATTTCAGCATCCAGAAGCTCAACCTGCGAGCACATAAACAAAAAAATAGGAGTCTGGTGCCGATTCGGACGAAAAACACTAAATGAGCTCTAAATCAACCCCCCCCCCCCCTTTTTTTTGTTGCTGTCGTTGTTTCTATCTCTTGCCTCATCATGTCGCTTATGTGTCTTCCTGTTTATCACTCTCTTTGCACTATTAATAAACACAAAAAGGAGAAGAAGAAAAAAAGCTCTAACACTGCATAACCCAGCCTTCTCTGTATGGTCACTGTGTTAAATCATGAATGTTCATGGATGTGTTTCATCCTGAAGTTGGCGTAAAAATGCTCTGAACCTGTCATTTTGATGACATTTTACAGCTGTGCCAGTTTATTTTAATCATATGTGTTGCTTCATCATCGCCACATAAATCGGCCCTATATGCAAACTCATTCAAATTCTGTGTTTATACTGAATCTCACCTTTGCAGGGAAAATATTCACATATGGGGATGCAAACATTATTCTGAGCCGTTTGAAATGCAGCAGTGCTCTCTGTTGTGCCATGAGAAGAAGGAACCAGCATGGTGAGAAGTGAGTGAAGTCAGAGGAGTGAGGAGAGAGAGCTGGATACTTTTTTTTTTTTTGAAATGCAAAGATGCTCTGACGTCATCACCGTGTTGAAATATTTTTCTGTCGCTCAGCCGGTTTGGAGCTGTCAGAGCGCGCACTCCCTCTGCTTCTCTCTCCCTCTCTCTATCTCTCTCTCTCTCTCTCGTGCGCGATGACCATGGAGACGTCCTGGAGTTTTACAGGAGGATGTCGCTTCCAAACTCAGCGCGCAGCGAAGGATGCCGTTTCCAGTGATGAACTGAAGAGACCGGGTGCAGATGGATTATGTTAACATGGTCCGCGATGAAGTGATGGAAAGCGTTGACTACCAGCTGAGGCGCACAAGTTGTTTGTTTTTTTCCGCTTTGGAGACAGTGGGTGGACACTTCAGCCACTTGGGCGACTAAAACAACCAGAAAGGACAAAACGTTAAAAAAAAATGCATTGAAAAAAAAATCATGTACTGTTCATATCCATGGAGAGATGGCATGCGTGCTCCTCTTCAGTCGACTTCTTCCCTTCTCACACCGGCTCACAAGAACATCCATTTGTGTACTATCTCTTTTCCTTTCATATTTGTGCTACTGTGCGCTATTCCCCGCCGATACCATCATGCAAAAGTCAGGTGATCTGACCGCCGGCTGTCAGCGCGTCCTGACCAATGGAGCCAAAAAGCGCATGCAGAAATCCTTGTCCTGCGTCTTGCCGTTGGATGCGAGACCGAGCAGTGTTGATGCATCTCGGCTGAAAACCGACCAAAGACCTCCTTCGACTCTCCACATCGTCAGGAACGACACGCCCAGTCCTCCGATGGGCAATTTAAAGTTTGGGAATAAAAAGTTACCAAATGCCATCATAGTTGGTGTGAAGAAAGGAGGGACCAGAGCCGTGCTGGAGTTCATCAGGATCCATCCAGACGTGCGAGCGGCTGGAACCGAGACACACTTCTTCGACAGGAACTATGACAGAGGACTGGAGTGGTACAGGTAGGGAGATCATGTCTCACCTGCACAGGTGCGCGTTTGTCTGACCAAATGATCATGTCAAACAGTCTCTAAATGGATAACATGCAAGATGTGGCGAGATTACTGGTTCATCAGCTTTTCTGCCAAAGAATCACATGATTTAGGTCGCTGATGTACTGAATTGTAAATGTATGCAAACAGTTAAAACCGAATTATACCCCTGGCTGTTTTACAGTGCTGTAAGAGGGTTCAGTAATGAGCAGTGTTAGTTAGGAAAAGTGAGGCCATTTGGCTCCAGTCCTCAAAGACTGCTGGGAGTCTCTGGACGTTTGAAGGCTGATGGTCAGCTGTGCCTGCATCACCCTAAAAAAGTCTGTATGTACACCTGCTCTCCTCAGCATCCCTGATGATGATGATGATGATGATGCTGAAGATATTAAATCACATCTATTGTGCAGCACATAATATGACTATTTAACTTTGTCATCTGAAAGTTGATGTTGGTGACTAATACAGACATCTCATTTAATTCCATATTTTCTCAAGTGGAATTTTAAGAGATTTTGCACTAGTTTTTACAGGCAGCTGTGCTGTGGCTTCTTTCTTCTTTTAAAAAAGTCTTTTGAAGCCTTTACATTCTTGGCAGAGATCCCTGACGAAACACCTATTTAAATTCTGCAGTGATGGAATTCTAAAAAATAAATAAGCAGAGACAAATGGTGGCCTCCGTCTCCTACCAGCTATATTAACACAAGTGCCTCTGAAAATTAAAGCCACTTTTCACTGCAAATCAGCTGCTTATGGTCAAAAATGCGATTTTGTACCTGTTCCCCTCCTTCCCTCTTGTTGCCTTTCTGTGTACATTATGTTTTGAGGCGGGTAAACACGCTGGATGTGTTTTCCGCAGTCTCTCGACTCATTTCACATTCTTATTGGAAGAAACTTTGGAGGCCTGAGCTCTGTTTACATCGGCAGAACAGTGGCCTTCTGTTTTTTTGATGTACTGTAGAGCAGTTCATCATATTTCTCATAAAATTTTACCTCTGGAGGCAAACAGTGTAAACTGCAGTGTGTAGGCCTGCTGCAGCTGGCTGGCCTCTGAGCTGCTGCCTTGTTTGTACAGCAATTAAACTAACATCCTAAACTGAATCTAATAGTAAATGATATAGTGTTGGTTAAAATGCTACATAAATTGCCTTTGAATGTAGAATTTGTAAAATATTTCCAGTGAAATGTCTAAAAAACAAATTTTGCATTTTGTATTTAAACCAAATGTGTAATTTTGCATTAAGAGTAAGGATGGAAGTCAGCAAACATAACTTAACGTAACATTAATAAAACTTGAATATATCAGCATGTTCTGTATGAGTCAGTTAGATTTTCATCTTCAAAAATGGCTTTGTAACAATGAAATGAATCCCATGATCCCATGCTGCTTCACCAAACTAACTCCGTCTTATGTTTTCGTTGTTTTGACAGAGAGCCCTCTAGTGGGAGAAATTACATATTGTACGTTTAACTATTTTAGAGAGCTGCATGAAAAATCCACACTTTTTAAAAAATGTTTCAAAGGTGCAGACAGTAGGATTTAGTGGCATCTAGTGGGGAAGTTGGTGTGATTGGTTGGTCCTTACGGGGCTACCGTAGGAATATGGTGGCACAACATGGCAGACACCATGGAAGAGAACCCACTCTCTCTGTAGATATAAAAGGCTTATTCTTAGCTCATTCCTATTGAATGAAAACAAATCCCTTTTTTAAATGATTATACATTAATGAACACATACTTATGAATATCATACTTTATTTCTGCCATATTCTGCTAACAGATCCTCCTAAATTTTACACACCGACCCTCGAGAGTTTTTGTATACATGAAGAATCCACACATTATTTAAACTCCTTAATTACAGCTTTCGACCGGAAAATATGCTCTGATTTCATGCTGTGCATATGCACAAAACAGACACAGATCAAGTTCCAAGTCTATTTCATGTTAATGATTGGCTGTCATGTAGCCTGCAGGGGAAATGTGTAGCTGTGGTATCATAAAATAATTGTAGACTGAATGTATCTTCACTAATTGACAGTCTTCAGGATGGCTGGCAGCTGAAGCCTTTTTATCTCAGAGATGTGTCTTAGAGATGTGATCCAGATGTTGACCCTCTCCCATTACCGTAGTTTGATTGTCAGCTGCCAAAGCTGCTGAGTAAAGGTCAAATGCCAGCTCGCTGACTTTTGAGGATTGTTTTTCAAAACAGTTGCTTCTCAGTTTTGTTGTAAACACTGATCAGTAAAGGCCAAACTGTTGATTTGAATAGTCATGGTCTCATTGTCTCATTCAATGAATAGTGATGTGTGCATATTTTTTATTTTATTCATAATAAAAGCAATAGAATTAAGAAAAAGTAGCAGTGTTAAAGATCCCTGAAGTTAACTTGCTAAACATAAATGCATCAGACGACGACTCGACCGGTGAACAAAGAGAAGGGAAGTAAATATGGCACAGTTCTAAGCAGAGCTAAAGGCTGCAGTGCACAGCCAGGTGTGGAAAACAAACAAAACAAGTAAATTTAAAGGTACAACAGGAACAACTAACCTTTCAAGAGTGTAAGCAGAGAAAGTTCATCTGTTTCCAATTTTATGCTTCAGTATTTTTGCAGCTGTTTGAATCAACATTATTGTGCAGTGTAGCTTGTTTAAAAGAGTAGGTAAATTAGACTAGAGTAGAGTAGTGAATTACCAGCTAGTTCAGGCATGTTGCATTATGTATGCTGCACAATTAAATGGGGGCCCCCTAGTGGTGGTAGAATTACAATCTGATTACCAGGCTAATCTTGACCATTTTCGACAATGCTCGAGATCCCACTAGAACCAGTGCAGCACGTTTCAGGATCATATGAGCGAATCTCCACACGTCCCAACGAAAAAAGAAAAGCAATTAGTCTATTTTTGACGGAAGCTGTGTCAGGCTGCACACAGCAGATCGAGTCTGGCAGGAAGTCAGATGCAAGAACGACACAGAACATGCAGCCAATTTTCAAAAAAAAAAAAAAACACCTGGTGCAGACTTGTGATCACATATCACATCAAAACCACCAACAACAAAAAAATAGCCTACTTATTCCATGATACAAGTGTAAAATCAAGAAAATTCAAACGTACAGAATGATGCAGTTCATGATGTGATTTACCATATGTGTCAACAACTAATACAAACTAAATGATACATTGATTAATCCAGAAAACAATCACCATAATTGATCTTCCAAAACTATTTATTAATTGCAGCCCCATTCACAGACCCTATTTGAACTCTGTCCTCAAACTTCAAACTTTTTCCCTGTGAAGACAAACCTGTTCAAGTCATTTGTACAATGGCCTAGTTTGAGGACCCAGAAGTACCCTAACAGAGTCACTCTGCTATATGTGCTCTGTTTGCATTCATGGTGATTTATTACTCTTGAACCATGCTGGGCTGATGCACAGGAGAGCTGTCTGTGAGACGGGTCTCCTGTGACAACAGACTACTATGACTATGCATCAGTGCTCTTATTATCATTTACAGCGAGAAACTGGGTTTGTGGCCAGACTGGAGCCTCTCAGTTTGAATTTGGTGCTTTTGAAACTCACTCGTATAATCCTGCCCTAAATAGACATCTAATACACACTTCTTTTTTTCCTTTTGACAGAGTGAATGCAAGGACGTTACGTCCTCTGTGTCTGAGTCTGTTAGTCTTTGTGATAATTTAAGCAATTCAAAACAGCAAGAAAATAAAAAAAAAAATAGTAATAATAATGTGAATGCAAATGGGCAACCTTTCACTTGCTGGAATTCTTACTTTCTGTTTTCATCTTTCATTCAGAGGTTTAATGCCAAGGACTCTTGAAAGCCAAATCACTATGGAGAAGACGCCCAGCTACTTTGTGACTAAAGAGACACCTCACCGGATCTCTGCCATGTCCCAAGACACCAAGCTTATCGTGGTGGTACGTGACCCCGTCACTCGTGCAATATCAGATTACACTCAGACTTTATCCAAAACCCCTGACCTGCCGAGCTTCCAGGAGCTGGCCTTTAGAAACCAGAGCCTGGGCATTGTGGATACCTCCTGGAACGCCATCCGGATCGGCCTGTACGTTCTGCACCTCGAAAACTGGCTCCGCTACTTCCCTCTGGCTCAGATCCACTTTGTGAGCGGGGAGCGTCTTATCACAGACCCAGCAGGGGAGCTGGCTCGGGTGCAAGACTTCCTCGGGTTAAAACGCATCGTCACAGACAAACACTTCTATTTCAACCGTACTAAGGGCTTCCCTTGCCTTAAGAAGCCGGAGAGCAGCGGCTCGCCTCGCTGCCTGGGCAAGTCCAAGGGCAGAACTCATGTGCAGATAGACAGAGATGCTATCGAGCAGCTGCGAGACTTCTACAGACCGTACAATGTCAAGTTTTATGAAATGGTGGGTCATGATTTCAAGTGGGAGTAGAGGTTCGAAACATATTTTTAAATGGCACAAGACAGATCTATGTGTTCCACAAATGTTCTTTCAGAAATGTCATGGCTGAGGCAGATAGCTAATGATCCGCAGTCTCTAGACAGTTTTCCAGTATTATTCTTTCAAGTGACACTTATGAACAGAGCAAAATCTAAGATGACATCGCTTTTGCACTTGTGATGATCATTTAACAGTAAGCATCAGCATCCTGTTTGTTGCCAGATATAGCCATCATTTCAGCTTCAGGATCACATCATTTCTGTTCTCGTTTCTGTGTGTTATTGCTGACTAGATCCTCCATTTGCTGACTGGTTTATTTTAAAAAGAGGAGAAAATTCCAGGGAAAGGGATTAGTTCCTCTTAAAACCTGCTTCACTAATCAAGGCAGGGCTTGAAAGCAAGACCTTGGAAAATGTCAGTGAAGTCTTCAGGGAGCGCAGAATTAAGCTGCAGCACTGTGGTGGTAAATCTGAAATGTAAAGCCATAATGCAAGTTTGAACCACCTAATATCACTTTACTGTTGGCATCATCAGGTTCTGTACTGGCTGAGAGATTTTCTTTCCTGGTCTTTGCGGCATGAATTGAATAAGTTAGTAAATGCTGTAACCCTTCACTTTGTTCTCTGTACTTTAATTGAAAAAATCCATATTAATATTTTTGTTAAGAGAGTATTTATCACTGCCTTACCCACAATACATGTCTGTGAACTTCATTAAATGAAGCAAAAGCACAAATACATTTACGAAAACACGGATTCTGTCTTATTTGAAACCTTGAGGTTGATAAATCAAATTTTTTTTGCAAAAAAGCACGTTGGAACGCTTTTTAATCTCCTCCTGCTCCCTGCTTTTGTTCAATTCCTATAAAAACCATCAACCAAATCAAAGGAAGGTCCTTCAAACTAAAAACCAAACTGTCATGATTGAAATTTGAGCCTTTTCTCTACTATACCTTCCCTTTTCATACCTAGTTAGTAAAATTGTGGTTTCAAGGGATTTATTAGACCGCTTACAGTTTTTACCTTCATCTCTGGTGTTTCTGAGGTTTGCTGCATTCTGTACGGCTTGTTTTGTGCCTCGGTGGTGGGATGTGGGTGTGTGGGTGTAGGTGTAAGGAATTTCAATCACTTTTCAAAGACAGAGCAGGGAACACCTCGCCGTGGCAGGTTATCAAATAGATTCTGGGACTGCACGTCACATGATTGCTGTGAAAAGTTTAGATTTGGCCACATGGTTTGAATACTAAAGCCAGACTGTCTGAGCTCGAGCCAGACACAAAAACATAAAAACATAAAAACAAAGGAAAAAAAGACTTTGTACTTCAGAAGCGTTTGTCTTATGATTTGAAGCATTGTGTCATAAATAATTAAGTAGAGAATCCATAACATGCAAGGTAACATTAAAGGCAATACTCTAGATTACACCTTAAATTTACACTTAAAATAAAAGTATAATGAATTAGTATGCAATGGTTGTGTGTAAGTACAAGGGAAGAGAATGGCAGGTTAGAGAAAGAGTGGAAATAATTGTGTTTGGAGGGGAACTTAGCTCTGCTGCTGTTTTTAAAGAACTACCTGTTTATGATTATAGGTTAATATAATTGTTAGCTAATAAAACTGCATTATATTAATTTACACTTAAGATATATCTTAATATATAAGAAACAATTAGAAATTGTTATACAAAAAGTTTTCTTGAATGTGGAAATTATGTTAATTATGCACATGTTTTTAAAACAATACCAATATACCAATAATATCATGGAATTTTATTCTATAGTGACAAACTTAACCTATAAGATTTGTGTACACGGACATAAATTTCATATGTTTTTCATGACACAGCTGTATTTTGCGGCATCACCACGGTTTATGACTGAATGTTGCACTAGATTTGTAAACAGCGCCAGGGTCCCTAAGGTGAGGTCTGTGTGGATGGCGGCCGTAAAATATGCAGGGATGACATCCTGGCTTCTGCTCCCATCTGTGGTTGGATTTAGAGATGAAGGCACTGTGGTTAAGACGAACAAAAGATGTAGCCCCGTCACAAAATTCATGCGTCTATATGAAATAGTCAAACAAAATGTGTTAACAGGATTCATTCATTGTGCTAATTGTCATGAAAATAATGTTTCGTAAAATAGTCACAATATTTAACCTGCATCATTTGTGCAGACGTGCTCAAAATCTCACATTTGAAGTTGCACCGACTGCCAAGGAATTAATAGACATTTTGTGCTCACATGCACAAATCCCACTGATACATAAGGAATGAGAAGTCAGGGGAATGGACAGTTTTTTTGACGACAGTAGGACAAAGCATTGAATATCCATGCAAAGGCTTCTCTAAATAGTGTAAATCAGGAGTATTTATCACTGTATTTACAGTGAAGTTAAAAATATGTTGGGTGCAAATTAAATGGTTCCTTTACATGAGTCTGTAACTAGGGTGTAATTATAGACACCTAATGGTGAAAACAGCTCTTCAGAGTATGCAGATGTTAAATGTAGCACCTAATGTTCGCTGGTATTTTACTGTTAGTTTACTGTTTTGCATTGTAGTTACAGAGCATGTCTGCTGCAGAGTAAAGCAGTTTGGTTTTACAATTATTTCCCTGTCTTCCCTGTAGTTACAGACAGTAATGGATAATTTTTACCTGTTCTTATTAGTAATTAAAAGTACTTGTGGTTTAAGTTAGTTCAGGCCCTTTCTAAACACAAATGTATTACCTTCCTCAAACCTATCCCAGTAGGTAAGCACTAATAATACTCATCAATAACGATTTCACTTCCTGCAGGGAAACTTGGGACATATTGGTCCTCTCTGTTATCTTCGTACCTCAGAAGTCTAGTACTTTTATCTGTTTGAGTACTACTTTATCTAAAGCTCGACTGAAATTTGCATGTTCCAGAGTATTCTTTGAAAAGTTCTCGGTTTTTGACAGAAATACAAAAAGTTGTGCTGAAGAAGCCTAAAACCAGTTCTTATCTTTTAACTGCGCTCTCTCTTTTTTTTCCCACGTTCTTTGCCTCTTTTGCAAATGGTCATAGTGCATTGTTAAGAGAAAAATTCTCTGTGACCCTCTCTCGGCCCAGACGTCTGCCTCTTTTCTCTCTCTACACGCTGTCTCTCTTTCCGTCCTAACATTCATTAAACTCATACGACCTCCAGGTGAGGGGGCGTAGGCGGTGTGGCTGCACCACCTCTGATGCCCTTCTTGTCATCATGTTCTCCAGCAGCTCATTTCTGTGGCACACAGGTGAGCATCTATCCAGTCGTCACTGTGAGCGGCAACTCTCTGTATGGTACACATGGGTCCTAATTAGGCCTGAGGGTTGGAGAGGAGCAATCCCCTAGAACAAGCATCAGCCAGAGTCTGATTAGACTCTGCGAGTGAACGGCTCTCCAGAGATTGCTCGCAGGTCAAAACTCTCTCTTGCTTCTTCTCCGTCTTCTCTCTCACACATACACACACTCAGCTTTCTTTGCAAATATGAATTCCCTCTGGAAGCAGCCCATGCAAATCATGAAATCCTTTGCATTTTGGAGCACTATGATGTGACCTATTTGCACTCAAGCTAATGAGGTGCTTGTTAAGCTTAATGAGTATTTGTATAAACTCACACTGAGGCTCTTGTTGTAATGAAACATTATGACTAAATTAACCGTTTCAAATGGATCCCTATACAAGGTTAATGTTTAATGTGCTGAATGTTTGGATCACATTTGTAAGCAAGGGATTTTTTATTTTTAAGTACAATTCACATGATTTCATTCCTTTGAAGCAGCCTGGTTAATATTTAATCAGAAATACCTAAAGGAGCAGAAGGTATCAATTAAAGGTTGTGCAACGTAGATAAATCAAATTTTCAACCACTAGATGTCAAACTAGAGCACCAGCATCTCAGATCAAGGCAAAGGAGAGCATAGGCTAGTCTCCCTGTGTCTCCCTCTCCTCTGTGAGGGCTTGCTCAGCCAGACAGTATTTAGTTATTTTAATAACATTAAAAATGTGTTCATGTTGTTAAAAGAGTATTTTCTTAGGTTTGCCAAGTGAGCTAAATCTATTTAACATTATTGTTAGCTTGCTCGCCATCCTGCTAAGGCTAGCTACATGAAAACATCCTAAAAGACCTCACCCTAAAGTTTTAAACTGCATCTGCCATCTCAACTTTACAGTGCTGTTGTAGAGCTCTGTCTCATAGTCTTTAGAAACATAGGGCCAACGGTTTCACTCTAACTGATCGCACTTACATGCATGTTTAGCCGCCAAAAACCACAAAAAAAAAAAAAAACTTTGCAAAAGTTGCATTACAGTGCACATAAGTAACCACCTTACAACTTGTACTAAAACGCATTTTGGGTGATCAGATTGGAAAGGTCCTGAGGTGCTCAGAGATGCACTGTCCTTATACAATGTGTGGGTTGTGGGTACCAAATGGCTTTTCTAGGTACCACATGATCTCCGCAATTTCCTTCTCCAACTGTATGGCTGAAAGCACGTGCATGTCTCTTCTGGATAACCCCGGCTGCAGTCTTAGATAAATGAAATTAAATATTTCATTGCACCTCGTCTCAAAGCATAAAGGTCCTCATCACTATCCCATCCTATCCATCTTGACTTGTTTTTCCTGCATCCAGATCTTCCTCTGGACTGGACTCATCACAGCTGCAGTAAAAGCATCTGCATGAAACAGCACTCTTCTCCCCCGTTTTTCGTTTTTGGCTCTGTCAATGTCAAAGACGGCTTCCTCTTTCACTTCAAAAAGCAAACAAAGATCTATACAATAGCACAGCTTCGCAGATGGCTGAAAGAGGAAGGTTTAAGAATGAAAAGACTTTAACAGAATGATCAGATTTCAAGTGAATTTCTATACTAGAAATGCATATTAGTAACACGTTAAAATATAATAAGTTAGAAATCATATCTGTACAATCTGGATGCAAGATACATTTAATGCAAGGAGTAAAGGAGACCTAAGAAGGAGTGTTAATTTATCTCTGCTCAATACTCCACTTTATCTTTACATAGCTAATAGTTATTTGCTGCTGTAATCTTTAATCTTTAAACTTTTCTATTTCAGAACCTTTAAAACTTTAATGTTATTTTCATGAGCACAAGTTATTGCTGAGACTCATAATAAGGTTAAGGGCACAATGCATTATGTGCTTTTACTTTTTTTGTACTTTTTTACTCCTTAGGGACTTTTGTAAAAATGGCTGAAAGCATTCTCGGTCATAATTTCTGAACACTGTGATCTGATATTAATGAAAGTTTAAAGCAGCACTGTTTTTGTTTTTTAACTTAAGGGGTGAAAAATAAAAAAGAAAAGGCCTAGTTTTCCTCTAAAGCACCAAAACATAACAACATAAAATCAAGTGCAGCAGCTGAAAACAGATTTAAAGTGTTTAAATGTCACAGTGATGTTCTTCATGCACATAATGTCGAATCCCTGCTGGTTAATGTAGCTTCAAACATTCTCTCTTTTGGATTTTTAATGAGCTCAGAAGTAAGAAAGAGGCAGTGGCAAAGGATTATTTCACAAGAAATCCTTCCCTGAAATGATTATAGTGCACATTTCTACATTTGATTATTATTAACAATGCTACAACAATTTTACAGGAAAATTCATTTTGAATGCATGCTCAATTTAAACTACGCCAAATTAAAACAGCGCGTATTCCTCATCCTTTGCTCAGGATGTTCACATGAGATAGAATGAGGCTCCCTGGTATCCAAGTGAGACAGCAGCTGACACTGCAGAGGCAGAGATTCAGCAGCGTACCTCGTTCAGTCCTACTGCTTCAGAATAGTTTAACTTCTGCAGCCGACAGGATGTCCCAGTGGTCGAAATCAGCAGTGGCTTAGGAGCCAAATTAAAATGAAGTGCTGACAACTGTGGCACAGTCTCAAGTACATAATGATTCATGTTGTACAACTATTCGCAGACCAATGTTGGAACTGCAGTCTGAAGGGAGGAATTTAATAAGTGTGTGCATGTGATGTTCTCTATTGAGCTCATGGAGGAAACCAGGAGAAGTAAGGAAGTGAAATGTAGCTCTGAATGTTTGCCATGCTGCAATACTATATGTGACCAAAAAATAAATAAATAAAGTCATTTTTATCACTGATGGCTGTGCAAAGAGCAGCAAAACATCTTTTTTTTCCCATTTGCATTGAGATCTTTGCATCAATGTTATGAATCAACAGCAGCCCTTCCTTCCTCTTTTTAACTCGTCCCCAGTTGAAAAGTGAGAGGAAGATGGCAAAGATGTGAGAATCGTTGGGCGCGTGCCCTTTCAAGATTTAGATCTGTGAAATTCTGCAAAGTCCTCCAAATTAGAAACAGTTGTTCAGTGCCATCTCCTTGTTGTTGTATCCGTTTGTCAGACGAGCGGGAGTCTGTTTTCTGTGGAGTAGCTAAAGTGAGGTAGAAAGCTGATTAGATTGGAGGAGTAGTCAGACCTCAGCATCTCTCTCACCAGGAGATGTGTTCTAATTAGAGTGCGTGCCTCATGTCTCACCGAGGAGAATAACAAGCCTCATCCCAAGGCTGCCTCCAGATGAACCTCACATCCACCGAAAACCAAAACATCTGATGTATCAGCAACCCCTGGACTCCAGACCACACCTGAGTCGACATGAGTTGCATTAGGATTTTGATGGGGGTTTACACCATGTGGCAGCATTCTCTGAGCAAGAAGCCTTGCAAATCTGGAGGAACAACGAGGGAAGCCAGGAAGAATAACTCTGCCTTCTGTTTATAATGCCCCAAATAAGCCTTTCAGGTAAATGAGCTCTGATTCAAACCCCAATCGGTAACAAAATGGAAAATGAGCACATCACATGGACAAAATATCAGTGTCAAGCAGCCGTTCCATAGTTGTTTTCCTTTCAAAAAGTTGTATTTTTTTATTTCTATGCAGCATTTTTTTTACCATTAAGAAGGGTGTGATGGAGTCTAAAAGGAGGGACAAAATGCACCTGGATGACATTCTGATGGCTGTGATTACGTTGATTGAGGGAGCAAAATGATCCTGCACAAACCTGCTCCAGTGTGTGAAGCTATTCTAAATTACACATCAGTCTCGGTTTGTTGTTCAAATGCCTCGACACGTCTCATAAATAAAAACCAATGGTGAGGCCGATGCTGTTCGAGAAAGCAGGCAGATAAATCCCACTTCTGTTTAAAATGCCTCAAAAAATTTTGTTAGAGAAATGTAAAATTTTGTCTTTTTTTTTGGTCATAAAAAATGTTTTATTCCATTTTGGGTAACATTTTTAGCATTATTGATATTATAATTTACATTGTATTAAGATTAAAGCATGCAAGTCTTTTAATTTTCCAGCATGTTATTAGACAAATAACATTCATTAAACTAAAATTTGATATTGATCAGCAATAATCTACTAATTTACTGACTGATTGAGCATCTTTACCTTTTCACAGCCCTAATGAAAGTTGCCTTTTCATACAAATACAGAGCTGTCTTAGCTTTTCAGTCTTAGTTTAACATATTATCAATGTACAATAAAAAAAATTCCAGTGCTCTGAGGAATAATCGTGCTTTTCTTCACTTGAATTAAAATTTTACAGTATCAGACAATAAATTCTTTGTTGTGCCCATAAACATCAATGCCCACATGCATGCACACATACACACACACACTCACACACTCACACACACACAGTGGAGGATGGTCCAACCTCCCCGGGCGGCTTGTCTCAGATTGGATGTCAGATGCTGGAGACAGCTGCACTCGTCATCACAGCTTTTATGAATACATTACCTTTTATGTTCATCCAAACACTGATTTATCTTCCTCAGAAAATCAAAGAGGACAGACATTCACTCACCAGTCCTGTGGAAAATTGGAACTTTCAGAAATTGTGCCGTGTGTAAGACAAATATCTGCAGCCAAAATAACTGCAAATCTTTCAGCTGGGTGGTAAATCAAGCCTAATCTTTGACAGAGCGCGTGTGCAGATGTTTGTGCCCACATTTTCTTTTACTGTTTTTTATTTTTTTCCAAGAAGAGATGGCTTATGAAATATCAAAGTGTGTTATTTGCCTCCATGAAACTCTACAACATCAAAGACTTTCCCCTCTCCCACAAGAACCCACAAGAGTTTTTTTTTTACCCGTGCAGCCTTGCCTGTCTTCCATCTCAGCACTGCTCAAAAGGCAAAAGCCTCTAATGATACAAGATACTAGATGAAAAGACTGCTGCCAACAAAATGGGGAGAAAAAAAAAAAAACATTTTGGTTGATGATTGACATCCCTGCATCTTTTTATTATTCCTGTGATGTTCGTCCAGACACACTGATGCCAGAAACTGTGGCCTCACACTTTGGCTGATGCAGCAATCTGGTGATATGCGTCTCTCTGCCTGCCAACCACCTGGCTGGAAGAAGCATAATCAACCTCTCAGTCAATCACCGCTCGCACAGCCAATGGTGTAGGACGAGTGTCAGAGGAAGCGAGGCAGACATGCGCTGGCTGTACGTCCAACTTTGACACTTCACACCTTGCTCTCTAGCATCCTGATGAGTCCTCTGTGCTGGCAAGGCCTTGGGATTCCAGCTACACACTTCTGTGCATTATGGAGCGGAAATGAATGTGCAGCGTGTGGGAGAAATGTAGCTGCTGGGTCCCTGACGATTTACAGGTTAAGATTTTAAGTACATCCTCTGCCATCTTGACGTCGAACAGCACTTAGGTGCCTAAAATGTCAGCGGATGAATTAATCAAAGCAGTTAGAAGGAAAATAAAACCGAAGATAAAACCGTTTTGCAATCAAAGCTGTGGAGATTATATCATGTATGACAGTCCTGTTACATTAAAAAGGGGTTTATAATCACAAACAACTCTTGAAAAATTACTATGAGGACTAATTCCTGTTTATGGGTCTTTTCCTCTGCTGCACAAACAACAACACAGTCTCCTTGGGTGTTAAAGTTGTTTTCAAGGCACCACTCACTGTTCAGGGGTTATGTAATTCAACCGTGGATGTCCCACATGATGCGTCATGTATATTGCATTGCTTAAAAAGCAGCTCTCTCTCTGACTGCACTTTGGGCTTGCTGGATTTTTCATCTCCAATTAAAAGGGAAGTAAAGTACTGCATCACTGGACTCAAGAGAAGAGAAATAATTGACATGCTCGCTCCTGAAACAAGTGAATAATTGAATTTGTTTTTCAGTCAGTTGTGAAAAAAGGCTCACATTGAGAATACATTAGGTTATGTGTAGGTTGTTGCTGTTATAATTCTCTCTAGATAATGAATAGTGATGAGTTTGAAATATTAAGGGTTCATAGTGCCATTCTCCACCGCTGAGAGTGACCAACATGAAGAAAAATAAAAATTGCGAAGGGAATCAGAATATCCCAAAAACTGTCTTTGATAGGTGATATTTTGTTCCTGTTTTATTTCATTTTCTCCAATGAAAGGTGCAGGGAGGCTCATACTGCACTCTCTAATGTAACTAGAAATAGCCGCTGGACAGAGATCAACTGAAGCAATGGTGCGTTCAGTTTAACTGGGTAGTCAGAACTTTCAAGTTCACTGCTAGAAATAGCCGCTGGACAGAGATCAACTGAAGCAATGGTGCGTTCAGTTTAACTGGGTAGTCAGAACCTTCAAGTTCACTGTTGGAAATTTCAGCTAGAAAAACCCACTGAAGTCAGATCTTCATCTCAGAGAGTCAGGAGACTCTTACCAACACTTATTGCAAAATCCAAGATGGCTGCTCTGCATATAAAGTTGAGTCAAAGCATTGACTGTATAAAACACTGGACAAACCCTCCGTGACATCACCCATTGGTTTCTGCCGGAGCAAAAGTGAAGCCTC
>JAQMCX010000033.1:11536097-11617187 GCA_029814765.1 Acanthurus leucopareius
AAGCGGCCAGTCGAGGAATTGCAAGTTTTTTTACTTCCTGGTTGGCTTCAATGCGGAAGTGGAGAGTTTGCCCCTTGAGTCAAAGCTATAATAATACTGTTTATCAGAATTTCTGTCTTTATTGTGTTTTATTAAATCATTCATACACACAATACTGTCTTTATGTGCAGAGTATTTATAAAATGGTATTGCTAACCATGGCTAGCCAAGCTAGAACAACACTTACTTCCCACACCCTGTAAAATCTTGGTTTTCTGACTTGTTACACTCAAACATGGTCAACTTCCAAGTTCCAACTTTCAATTTTTGACTATAAATTCCACAGAAAATTGCACCAGAGGACAAACAAACAAATAACTCATCAACCCATAATTTTAGCATCAAATCATCCACTTCAATCAACTTTTTTTTTTCTAGATGAGATGCAGTTTACAATCCTGCCATCCATAAAACTGCAAAATTATTTTGGAATACTTCCAGTTTAAATAAATGTTTTTTTTCACTGTTGTAACACTTTGATATTTGTTTTTAAATTTAAAGCTAAGCTATGTTAGCCTAGCTAATTTAGCAGCCATGATACAAGTTTCATACCAGTGTACTGGTTGCATTGACATAAGAAGAGAGGAGTTACAAATATATAAAAGATTTGATGACCTTAAGAGGGCTAACATTAGCCACACTTAGCTAGTGGTCATAGCAGAGAAAGTTTGTTTTGAATTCAGCAAAAAGTGTCAGAGGATAGTTGCACTATTTCTTCTCTCAAAAATTATGTAGTCTCACTTTAAGATATTTTCATTTGAACTTTCTAAGAAAATACTTGAGAGAAACTACATGAATAGATTTATGTCAAGATATTGGTTGAAGATTGAGCTGTTGGTCTGAGAAAAACCAGAAAATCATTTAATCACTCAAGGCATTCTTGCTGTTAAAAGCACTTCAAAATGCTCTCTGATCTAAAAATACCAACATTTTTGACTTGAGGGGTTTTCAGCTCAGCTTCTATCACCTGCTCTTTAAAGTTTTACACTTGTCTACTTGTCTCACACCTTTTGTGTGGTTTTTTTACCAGGCTTTTGAATGTCCCAAACTCTTTTGGGTTTTTCTGTCTGTGGCGTTGACAGATAGAATAAAGGCCTTTTGACAGGAAACAATCAGTGAAACATTACCAGGTGAAAATATGAGAGGATGGACACTGTATGAAACACATCTGCCCATTTAATGAAATACAGTTAAATAGTATATATTACTACATGAGTTTGTTGAAATGTGACACTTTTTTCATCAAGAAATGTAAGACACTAAAGTAGCAAGATTTTTTAGGTATTATGTATAACATACATATATCATTATAGTATGAGTATTTTGATATAAAACAATGGCATAATTTATTACACAAATATTTTAATAATATTATACCACAAACAAGGACCGTTAAATATTCATCAGGGTTGAATGAACATTTTTGTCACAGTATTAAGGTTCAAAATGATACAGTGTTATTGAAATGGATGATATTGTGCAAATTATATATTATAGAGGTGTTTATGATATTATGGGCACCCTCCATATGTCACCTATACCCCAGCAGTCATTGCAGTAATCCATTCGAACTGCAAAAGGTGAAAGCTAATCATGAAGATTCTGCTTATCATCTCTTTCTATCCAGGGACAGAGTGCCTCAAAATGGAGACATAGCTGCAGCACCAAGGATTGAATTTGGCCACAGGAGATACTCAGATTGGACTGATCAATAAGATTAGATTGCCTCTCTTCAATGCATCAAGCACATTAATGTCACAAAAGCAAAACATGTAAACTAATTCAACATGCTCAATGTATTCCTTTCAGGAATCAGGAAGGGTAACGTCATGGCTTGGTGTGTTAAATCCAGATAAAAGTTGCTGAATTCTCCACTGAGGTCTTGCTAATGATGTTCTCTTGGAACTGATACAATTGGCAAATGATTATTGATTTCAGCACTAGACGAGGCTGGCTCCTTTACAGAATGATCTTGTGTCGCGTTGCAGCCCGCGAGTTTTCTAATTACATTCATACATGCATATTAATTGAACAACCTCATGTTTTTCTTAACACGAGACAGAATGCTCATTTCTGAAAAAAAAAAGGTACACAACTCAGAGCCTTTCTGCTGTATGTGAGGAGAAACATGTTGCAGCCCCATCACACCACACGCAATTTTGAAAATTTCATCACTGCACTAGAGGTGAGAAGTGAGAGGGTGAAAATGCAATTCTCCAAACTGATGACTGTTGTACAAAATTACAAGAATAGAAAGACAAAGAGGCAACATTAACTCTTAATGTGCCCAGCCTTAGGCCAAACTAATAAAACCACAATTGAATCAGCTCTAAATAAATGATGGCGCTGTAGTTTAATAACATATCATCTCCCTTAGCATTGAATTTGACGGAACTATATATCTTCATAATCCCACAAGTTCAAATTGAAGGGCATTTCTTGGGGATAAATTCACACTGAGTGTTGCTTTATTTCCCTAACTCATTATTTTTGCATCTGCTGAATGTTTCAGGCAAACACTGAGCTCCACCAAGTGGAGAGAATGAGAAATGTACTAAAAGGCAGCTATGCATAAAAACAAATCATCCAAAGCCATTTATGTCAAGGAAATGTTACTTAATGATAATATTTTATTTAGTTGTTGTTTGTCTTGCATTGTTAAATCAATGCCAACACACACTGAAACCTCCCGCGAAAAAGATGAACACAGTACATGTCAAAAATTACATTATATCACAGAATATAAATGGAAAAATAATTTAAAAAAAAAAAATCATTCTCATGCATCTGTGAAATAAATCATTCCACGCAGCATTTTGTTATATTCATACATCCCTTTCATTTCAGCAAAATTAATGTAGTTTCCCTTAGTGTTGATGTGACACCACATTTCAGTTTATATACTGCATGTTTTGGATGCAAAAGCACAGTATCAGCACACTGTAGCCACCAGGCACTAAAAATAATCATTCCTCCTATTCTGCACCATGTGAGACAGCAACGTTAAGGAGCTCGTGGTCCGGCTGCTTGGGTTACTGATGAACACCACTTCTGCACTGACATTCAGTACATCTATAATTTCTCTGTATAATATTAAAACCGTCATTATTAACTTTGCATTCAGTGGGATTCCCGTTGCAAAAATGAGTTAATGACGCCTTCAAATGCAATCTGTCACAGTGAAATCTGTCTTGTCAAGATATCGGTTATTGTTGCAGGTTTTTCGAGACAGGTCGGATCATACAGGAAGTGAATTAAAAACAACATGAAATTGCACATCGTTGCTTTTCTGGGGGGTTTTCAGATAAAAGCAGAAGACAGTGCGGTATTAAAGGATGAGTTCAGCGTCTCGTCTTGAATGGTCCCAGGCTAACCTGTCAAATTGTATATATTTAAAACCAAACAACAAGGCTGTCATCTCATATAAAACAAGACTGGTGTCATTTTAATTCTGCAGCTCTCACTTGCAAAACCTTTTAATTGTTTTCTATGCATCTAAAACTACTATAGATGATAAATGAGAGTAATGCCACAGATTGTAAACTGCTGCAATGTTATGTCGCCTAAAGCCTCATGAAAAGCCTCCTGTTTAGAGTTGTTACAGGCCGAAAACTGTGACAAAAACGTGACACAAATGAATACAATACAGAAAACATTAATTTGAATGTGATTTACTTTGAGTGGCTGAATGAGCAATACTTATCATTCATACAAAATGTATATTACTTTGAAGAAATGTGCAAACAAAGCTTTTAATAAAGGATGCCTTAACATGCTCTCTGATGCTGGCATTTGGAAAAATATACAATTAGAAATATATACACATCCAAGAGTAGCACGTCTACATACTCAGTGTGGGCAATAGCAAGAATCTGCTTGCATAGTTAAGTGCATGCATAAGCATTTTTTTTTTCATGCAACAACTGTCATATACTTCATGGGGGGGTGATCTCTTTTTATCAATCTATGTAGGTGCGTTCGGTGTGGATCTACTTCGTAATGCAAGCTGAAAAGAAGTGCACAAGCTGTGATGTCACGCGTGAAGACAGAAGATGGGACTGACTCAAACGCACCTTAATGCTCTACTGTACTGTATGTGCATGTATGGTGTCTCAACAAGGCATCCCAGCTGTCTTTGAATATGCTGTCTGTGTGTGCGTAGTGGCTTTTTACATTAACCCTGTGTTCGTCTGAGAGGAATGTTCGGAGATGTCTGGCAGTCTGAGGAGGGCTGATCGCCATTGAGGAAACATGGGCACCGCAGTTAAGACTTGGCATCAGCAGCTGGAGGGCAGAGGTGGTGACTGGTGGGAACGGTTTGTCTGAGGGGTAACAGGTTACTACAGGTAAATAAAAACACAAACACTTAAGAACCATTACAAACCAAGTTCTCCTGACATTTAACACCGACGACACATGCTTCATTCCTGCACTTCTCCTCCCTTCCTCTCCATGACAGTCGCAAAAATACTTCTTAAAGGCTGTTGCACAATTACTACACCAAGGAGCATATGTAAACAGCAGTTCAGGTTAAATAGGCTTAAATTGTGTTGTACTTGAAATGACATTTTCAGTGCTTAATAAATATTAAAATTGATTTATAAATTTACCAACACCCGCAGTTATACAATTTAGATTAAATACTTCACTTTGATTATCTGAGGCACTGATGTTTGTTGTTGACATATGGCTCTCTGTATTGAAGTAGAGCACTACATAAAGATTTTTGGAAATAAATCAGTGTGTCACTGCATTAGTATGTTAAAAATTGCCAGTAAACTTCCTTTGGTGACTGAGTAGTCCGTGTTTGATGTAGCTCAAAAGTTTCTTTCGCCATTATATCCGCTTTCCATCTTGTGCAAAGTCACTTTATATTTTCACCTCCTACTGAGGTGATCTTCTCTCGACTATGCTACAGACAGAACAAGGCAATAATTTCAATATATGTGCAGTCCATGCTTATTTACAATACATTATAATATTCCTCAAAATCAATGCAATCCATACAAAGTGCTTCTTTAAAATCCATTCCTAAATAACTATTTAACAATGTGGACAGGAAGTGTCCGGTATGGCAGCTGGTATTCAGAAACCACTGAAGAGCTACAGGTGATTCAGAGATGTTTGTCAGACACTCGGTCTAGTTTGATGGTTTAAACATCTCACAGAGCTGCACTAGAGAGATTGTTATCAGGCCTTAAAGGTAACGTCACTTGGCCCTCTGGCTAGTTTGTGTGGAGTTGATGGGGATCTTCCTCGACTGCATTGTCTTTTTAACTGGCTCTTTCTTTGAAGGGTCTTTTGTATTGGCAGAGGACTGAGTTGTGTCTGCTCCAGAAAGTTTGGACTTTGTGGAGGGCAGCAGTGAATGCTTAGCTGCAGCAGAGGTCTTAGAGGATTCCTTGTCTTTGGCTGTGGTAACATTAGCCTCCGAGGCCACATTCTGGGCTTTCTTGCCTGCTCCATGTGGGGTTCTCTCCTTCGCTGCATCCCCACCACCATCATCTGGACTACCTTTAGCTTCTCCCTTTCCTTCCTTCCCACCATCGGTTGACTTGCGGGTCTCTTTGGGCCTCAGAGCAGTTTTGAAGAAAGACAAACCTTTCTCCTCTGTCTTACTGCTCCTCTGAGGTCCTCTTGAAGGTGGGGCTGCACTTGAAGAGGAAACACCCACGCTCGAGGACCTCAGGCTTGTCAAGGAGGAGCTACTGCTCGAACTTCGGCCCGCGGCCCTGGACTCCACAGCACGGCCGGGCCTGCCCTCTGCTCTGCTGGCAGCAGTGGACCTGGAGGGAGGCCCTGCAGAGTTAACCTTCTTCTCTGGGACGGCATTGGCCCGTGAGGATTCACGGCTAGTGCTCCTGTCTGCTGCTCTAGTCCTTCCTGAGGCGGAGCTTTTCTCGCCTCCCCCTCTGGGTGACGTCCTCCTCTGAGGGTGTGAGTTTTGTAATCCCGGAGAGCCACTTTTCCTCTGCTGGGAGGAGTCAGGATGTAATACCTCGGGCGTTTGGGATGACCCTTTCTTGGAGGGGGTTGCTGTCCTTGAGGAAGCCTTACCAGCTCTGGGTGGTCCGTCGCTTTTGTCCTTGGTGTTTGATGCTGATGCTGCACTCTTTGTCTGCGTTCGAGACGGTAGCTTGTCAACAGCTGGGGATGCAGGGGACAGGGAGCTGGACGACGTTGAGGAAGTGGCAGGACGCTTCTTGGGACTCCTTTCGCTCTCTACCCCGCTCTTTGTTGAGGTCCTTTTAACACTTTCCACAGACCCATTTCTCTGTTTTGGCTCCTTTGCAGCTGCTCCGTGTCGAGGACTGACCTGCTCAGTGGCAGTGACAACATTGTTGTTATCCCCGGCTTGGACGGAGCTCCTCTGCTCTGCCTGTGCCACAGCCTTAGAGTGAACCTGATCTATCAGCCTCTTACTGCCTGGATTACTACCCAGAGCTGCAAGGGCCGATTTACCCCCTGACAGTTTTTCAGGCTTAGGTGACCCTGGGAAACAGGAGGTTGACAGCTTGCTATCAACCACCTCGCCTATCCTCTCCAGTGTCGGGGAGGACGAGTGGGATTCCAGGGAGAATCGTGAGGGTGAGTTGGACCGGAGTTGGAGCTTAGCTGAGTGGGACCAGGATGGTTTAGTGCCATTTTCACTGAGCGCCAGCGGGCTGGCAATGGAAGATCTTGAGGAGAATGTTTGTCTTTGCATGCCTCTTACTGCTGACCGGCTTGATAAGCCTGCGAGGCACAAAAACACACATCAAAGATTATTAAAAAAAAATATTCATGTTTATCAGAAAAGTAAAGGAATTGTGTGCTTTTAAAGGAGTCTCTCACCATCATCCTCGCTCCGTTCACCAGCAAACTCAGCCGACTCAGAGAGGGAGGCCAGTGAGGTGCGTCTGGAAGAACCAGACGAGGCTTGGCTAGGAGGACGGCTACCCATCAGCCGGCTAATCCAGTGCTCGCACAAAGAGGAACTAGTGGATCCTGGTGTCCAAAACAGACAGAAGGTGACCATGTATAATATATTCAGTAGAGGACATTTATACATGTGCACAAAAACAGGTTGTTGGAGCTAATATCAATAAAAAATTACCTCCCACAGAACTGTTGGCAGACCATGAAGGGATGGTGGCTCGTCTCTGATAAAACAAGATGTAGCCGGTCTCCTTGCAAACCTCATCTTCAGATATAGGCTGAACATCGCTGTCATCAAAGCAATACCACTGTCCATCGATAGAGTTCTTACAGTGGGCTACAAGATGCAAAAACATGATTTTAATAACTTGAAGAGCTTTTATTAAAACAATATCAGTTACAGGGAAATTCTGATATTTTTAGTCATGGGCCATATTTCCAAAAAGTTTTTAGGGTTTGTCTGCATAACAGGCTACAAGTGCTGTAACGTAAGCCTTAAGGGCAAATCAAACTTTGTTCACTAAAAGTGTTTGTTTTGCCAGTAACAGGCTCAGATTGTTACTTCAAGTGTATGACAATATTATGAAAAGGATCCCTAAAGCAACCTTTTTATTAAAGACTAAGAGCCTTTTGTTTAACTCGAAACAGACGTTATATCTTTCTGTTCAAACCACCAGACTCCTTTGACAAAAACAGTAATTTTATCTTGCAGAACACGGGAGTTGCCGGTAAAATTACTGTTTTTCAAAGGAGACTGCTGGCTTTGAGCGGAGCAATATAACGGCTGTTTCTGGCTGAACAAAAAGCATCTTGCTCTTTAACAAGAAGGTCTATCTCTGTCGGGACCCTTTAGATAATGTTGTCTGACACTTAGAAAACAACCTGGGCCTGTCAGAGACAAAAACAAGCACTTTAAGATGGATGCATTTTGACTGACACATTTTCTACAGCTGCAGATGGAGGAAATCTACTGAATATATTTCAATTATTTTTCAAATACTAGTCATTTAGACCCCAAAACATTAAAGAACAGGAACCAGGTTTTAAAATAACATAGTTACCCTTTAATAAAACAACAACAAAAGGCAGTTGACAATTGATTATTAATGCTGTTACCTGTGTAATGTCCTCCCTGCATGGTCCCATGATGGTTACACACTGCGTACAGGTCATAAAGGTAATCCTCCGGATCTCGGCCCATCCCATAAGGCCGTCTCCATGGTGACCAATGGGAGGGGAGACTCCAGCTGCTCTGGCTCCTCTTCACCATATGGGGTGCCATGTCCATGCCTGTGAGAGGGAACTTCACCATGTTTTGCATCTTCATTCGTCGATCCCCATCCTGGAGTTGCAACATATGTGGGACATTTAGCTTGACTGCAAGTTTCTCTACATGCAGCTCCAGCACAGAAGCATGAACAAACATCAACCCCCACTTTCTGATATACTTTTTACTTTTAAAAATCTGAGCACTTTGGCACCTTAATTTACAAGGTTTTCATTATCAATATCATTTGCAATACAACACTTTTTTCAAATAGTACTACAATTCTTTGCTCCTCTTTTAATGAAGAAATACTCTCCATATCTGATATTAATGCTAGAGCTGCACCCATGCTACCCTCTTTAGGAGCCGTCATTAAAACTTTAAAACTTTCACTGGTCATCACATGTAAATCATGGTTGTGCTGTTGTTGCTGGCAATTCCTCATATGAAGCTAATTAGTCCAGAATGTTGTGGTTTGGACACAAGTGCATGATTAAAGGCCTGACAAGATGGATTTGCTAGGTGATCATATGATCTTTCAAGGTGATTACTTTTCATATCATCTCCAATACTAATTTTTTGTTTTAGTTCACTTATTTGTACCAAATTTATCTTACTGAATTGTTACTTTATTAGCCCCTGATAGTATCACTCACTCCTTGTGCAGTTTATGTTTACTATTCTATTGTTTTTATTCTCATGTTACTGTCTTTTCTTATCTCCTCAGTACCTGTCTGAAGCGTTTCAGGTGCAGTATGAGGATGTCCGGCAGGGTCCACAGACTGAGCTTGATGCTGCCCTGCTGAAGCTGTTTACAGTGTGGACATCGCCACGCATCATCAGGAGCAAGCTGAAATGAATGTGAAAGAAAATTAGTGATTAAAAAGTCATCAACTCACATTCTCATGTTTGTTTTTTATGAGCTAACTTGCTTACGTGTTAATATAACAAAAGCATGAAGTGATGCCACTTTTTAAGCATTTCTATAACAATTCTTTATAGCAGGAAAAACTTAATCTAACAACTCTCCCACAGTTAACTCATACATACTTAAAACAGCTCTGTCAAAGGGGCAGACATGCTGAAACTATCGATGAATATTAGTATGTATCAAATAATGAAACATATATCAAAAACCTTCTTTAATCCAAGTATGAATTCAGTACAGTCATATTCTCAGCACTACAGTAGTCTAACACACCGGCGTCTTTGCCTACCTGTTCCTCTTTGGTGTAGAGTTGAAAGCACTGGGCAAGTGAGCATGTCTGAGGCTGCAGGTGCTGCTCCTTCACTTGACGCACACTCTCAGCGTCCGGGATGTATTCATCCTCAGTTCTTTTGAACAGACTGTGGGCCGAACGTGGCACAAGTTACAGAGAGATCACACGGAATTTCAAAAGACCTTTGCTATATGTCCTGGTGTTCAAACACACAGCTCTGAAAGGAGACATCACACATCTGCTGTGAGCTTTGTAAAGTGTGTGCGGTCTGTGCTGCAGTGGGTGCCATCCTTCACTTACTAGTCTTTCGTCTCTTTGTCCCATTCAACAACAATTTTGACGTGAGGTGGCCCTCCAGGACCGCAGGACTTGAATGCCCTGTTGAAAATTAGATTAGAAAGAGAATCCCACATTAAGGTTTTTCATTTTAGTCATTGAGCTAAAATGCATTTGCAGAATTGAAACATTACAAAATGATTAGAGGTCATTAAAAAAAGTAAGTTTTAATTTAAGATTGTCACTACAAGCCAAAAATCTTTGAACAGCATCAAAGAAAAATTGTCATCATGTTTGATGACTTTAATTATGACCATGTGTTTTTAAAAGCGTGAGGATCAGATAGACTTTATGGTGGAAGTCTGCAAACTTGTTGGCCCCGAGGCCGACACTAATTTGAGTCAGATTTAGGCTCATTTAAACTATATCCTCTTCATTACTCCCAGATACACGCAGAGCAACTACTGTATGATTTACTGCTAATTTGATTATATATATATATGCATTTTATTCACGTGGGAAGTTCCTAAAAGTTACTAGTGCTTTAGAAAAAGCTGCACTTTTGAAGAGTATTCATTTGATTACTCCTAAAATGAGCCTAGTGCTAAAGGAAGGCTATAAGTCTTTATTTGTGTTTTTGCTGCTGGATCACATGTTCTCTACTGCATCATGCTTCTCTGTGATGGACAGTCAGTGTTAATATTTGTGGGCATGATGGTCAGCAGAGCTGGCAGTTATTTTTGAGGCCTATAACAAATTTACCTCTTAGGAGCTCATATGTGTGTGTGTGTGTGTGTATTTGCATGTATTAGAGAGAGCGTGCAGCAGGGAGCTTAATTGGTGTCAGTTTTGAGTTGGGTCCTGCACAGGCTGAGATATTTGGAGCGTGCAGACGAGCCAAACTTTAAAACTAATAAGGTTGAGGGTTCAGTTACTGTTTATTTTTTTTCCCCCACAAGGCAGCAGAGACGTGATTGTCATTTTTTACTCATTTTCCTCATTTTAAAGTTTTTCTCAGTTGCATCAGCTCAGTTTTTCAAATGACAGTCGAAGTCATCAAAACAAATTGTGAAATCCTTCCAAACATTTTGTTGGTTGAGCACAACAGAAAGTTATTTCTCATTCTTTGTTACAATCTCCAAATGTTTTAGCACATTTTGTTCGAATGACTGGGCAAAACTGTCTAAGACTTGAACGATTATTAGTTGTGTTTGTCTTTTTGATCAAAATAGACTGTTTCATCTCGGTTCAATAGTTTTTCCTCTTCAAAATTTGTGCATCATCACATGCTGAACAGCTCATCTAATTGTCAAATTCTGTCAAGCCCACATCTTATAAACTGCACTGATATGGAGAGGCTGCTAAGTCTGCCGAATTGATAAATGTATTATTAGATGAAATGCAAACTCCACTAACAAGTGGGGATTGTTATCACATCTTTGATCAACCTATGGCACATGCTGCCCAGTTTGCTTACAGGTGTACAGATGAACACCGAATGGAGCAAAAGCCTGGCTGTCGAAGAGGAAGAAGATTAAGGATGTGTGGCAGTGCTGCGAGGGGAAGACAGCAGAATACAGGCGGATGCACAAGAGAGCAAAGACACAGACATGTCTTGGATGAAATAATGGCCACACTTGTGGACCCTGTAATCAACCGTGACCTTATAAAGGCAGAGGCTGGTCACCAGGTGCAGCCAGACATGGGCTGGTCCGTTGTGTCCTCGCTCACCCAACCATCACACTAGAAAAGCAGGTGTATTATTATTCAATACTGTAATTATTTATGCTATTGCAGTTGCAGTGATGCTACAGCACAAAATGCACCTCAGCAGGAACAGGAGATCACTGCAAACAGTGCAGAACCAGAAGACTGAGAATTGATCGAGACTGCAGTTTGAAATCTTTGCAGATATGAACTCTGTCAGCCTGTCTATTCCAGATTGAGATATCAGAGGAAAATTAAACAACTGTGTAGACTAGGTTACAATTCAAGAGGACCTGTGACACAGTGAAGGAGCCCTGGTTTCAGTATGTACAGATAAAAGCAGTGATGTGCTCTATTGTCTGTGATATGGACGGGTTTGACCAAACGAACTGGAGTGACAGGATGTTCACGGATTCTTACACTGTAACTTTTGGTTACTTCAGTTTACTGATTCATACTGAAGGCCAGTAAACATTTTGACTACTTATGCTTTTCACATGATCAAAGGAAAGGGTCTTTTTGGTGGCAATAACTCGTTCAGTGACACAAAAACCTCATTTGACATCTTTTGCAGGTTAACGATAGTGTTTTGCTCCATGCATGAGCTGTTTTAGAAATGCATCTTTAGTGCTGAGATCTTTAAAAAATGCTTCAATAAATGTGCCAAAGCAATTGAAACAAACTGTAAAAAGAAATCCATGCAACAACCATAGAGGTCAATACCTTTTTAGAGGAAAATCTTTAACAGCAGACAAGCTATTATACATCTCAGGAGATATTTTAACATCAATACCACTGAAGAGTTGGCCTACATACTGTAGCTCTTCAGTAAGCTTGAAGTGGATTGAACACACTGCAGGGCTTATATAATGACTATTGAAGTGTAGCAACACTGTTCCCTGGTGGTAATAAGTGAAATTACCTCTCCACCGTGGGATGGCAGAGCGGCTGTTCCTCCTGAGGCAAGAGATATGTGATTCCAACCACTCCGACCACACGCAGAGTGAAGGGCCCCACCTGCGAGGATAAGACATCAACAAACAGCATGTCAGTGTAATTAAAAGGATCATTAAACTCAAAGGGCCAATGCGGATGTAAAGAGTGTGTGGACCTGCACGAAGACTCCAGGGCGCAAAAGATGCCTCATCTTCTCCAAGATCTCTTTCTGAAGCACATCCCATGTGACTGTTCGCTCCAAATACAGAATAAATGGATTGCCGAACCTGCAGGGATTATAAAAAAAAACCACACACACAATCAAACCTGTGACTGCTTTTAAGGAATCTTTGGGATAATGATTTCAAACCTTGCATGTGTTGTTTAATACCTGCGTCCCTGCTGTCCGGCGCAGGCTCTGTTACACACCAACAGCACGATCTTCTCAGCCTGCCCGCTGTTCTTGTTGGGGCTCTGAGGTGGAGTTGTAGGCTCTTGTATTTGTGTGGGTATCCTGTTATTATCTGTGCCGTACTTAAGGTTGTTCTGATTGAGGTTTGCATGTGGGCTCCCTGAATAAACACACAAAAGTGACAAATATGAAAAATAAAAGAAATTCGAACACACTTTGAAGCTGGTTCAGTGATCCATCTAACGTCCTGGTCAGTGTGTGTGGCAGCTCCCTGAATAAAGCTCTTCTCCAATATTAGTCCATCTCTTATCTAATCTGCACTCTTAATCGCATAATGAGACAAAGGGCTGAGCTAATCTCTGAGGAACTGACATGATGTCGTACCGCCTCGCTTGGAGCGGATCTGCTCTGGTCTGAACAGCTCAGGTGTCTCGAAGGCAAAGATGGAGTCGCTCTCCTGAATGATCTCAAGGTCGTCGTCATCGTCGCAAAAGGAGCGATGAAAGCCGTCATAGTACATTTCAGTGAGAACGATCTGAGCAGAGACGGGGAACAAGATTAATTTATTTACTGAATAAAACTTACTTACATAGCTATCAAAAGAGGCTTTGAATGTTAAAATACAGCCTGCAAATGTGGATATTTGCAAAGCACTGATGATAAAATGCTGCATAAATCAAAAGAGATTGATTCCTAAAAACAGTCTTTTACATCATAGTCTCCTCAAAGTAATACATATTTTCTTTATTCGTCTTAATTCTGATACATTAATGGCTTTAAAAAAGAGTTTTTTGATAAGGCAGCACCTGTTGGGCAGGGATTTTGGTCTCTTGGGCCACAGCTTGTCTCAGCCTGGACACGGTGCCGGAAAGAGGCACCGCCACCCCGACTCTCATACAGTGGGAGCACTTCCCTTGGTACACCACTGTCACATACAGAGGCCTGCAACAACAGAAAGACTCATTTTAATTGGCTGTTTTACAACCACGGCTGAACTGACGTTTCAAAGATAGATGGCATCTCCTAATTTTAGCTTTCCCCTGTCAGATCTTCCGTGGTGTTTGTCTGGGTTTGGTTTGACACTCTGTTTAATGCCGGGTTCAGACTGGATCTCGTCACGTTGCATTTTTGGATACAGAAACTTTTTTTTTTTTTTTTTAGTTTGATAGATATTGTCTTACTCATAAACAAGATACAGAGTCACCTTACCGCGTGTGAGGTACCGGGATTGGCAGTGAGATGCAGAGGAAAGGATCAAAGGTGTTGCTCTGTTTCTGGCAGTGAGGGCAAGTCAGGGAGGACCTACACCGAGACATGATGAGAATAATGCAGACCAACTTGAATACTGTATCATTTTAATGATTTGTAAGAAATTCTCTCATTTACTTTCTTGCAAGGAGGTAAACAAGAAGATTAAAACCAGTCTTACATCTGTTTGTGGCAGTAAATATGAGCAGCAGGTTAGCCTAGCTTAACATTAAGGCTGGAAAAAGCTGACCTGGCTCTGTGCAAGGGTACTTAATCTTTCTATCAGCAACTTTAAGCTTGCTCATTAACATTCTATGTCTAATTGCTTAGTCAGTACAAAACCCATGTGCAAAGGGCATGTTGTCGTTTTACAGGGTTATATCCTGCCTGACAAACTCACAGTAAGGACCAAAATTCAGGAGGTGCACACGAGTCCCATAAAATAAACATTAAATAACATTTTTAATGAAATTTCAAGGGCTTGGAGGGCAGTTTTTGTTACAACTGAAGCCAGGCTACCTATTTTTAGCCAACAGACTACTGGCTGAAGTTTCATATTTTCCATACAGATGTGTGCATGGTGTTTCATTTCCTCTAACTGTCCACAAGACAGCAACACGAATAAAAAACCTATCAACCATTTCTATTAACTGGGTTGTTACAGTAATGATCTGTAGAGTGCTAACTTTGTTGTTAAGACTATTTGTGTGTATAAAGACCTATTACTGATGCATCCACTGAAACATCGGCATTGTGTATTACTGTAATGAAAGTGCACAGAAAAAATAAATGCAGAAACATTTAAAAGGACTTAATAGCTTTGAAGTTTAAACATGTGATCACTCTTTCTTTTTTATCGGTATGATCATTTTGGTTGCTCATTGCTATCCAGTGACCAGTGTTCTGTATATGTACATGTGAAACCTGAACAAGTTCTGGCGACATGCTACAACATGTAGTAAGTGAACGATGACTTTAGTCCAACTTGACAAAATCAAATATGATTTGCCTCTTGACTGGAATTTGACCAGTGACTCATGATTTTACTTGGACTTGAGACTTTTAACGTGAAAATACCTGATACCTCCTCATAAGTCAAAATATTAAAAATTATATGGTTTTTTTTTAAGTTTTTCAAGAATCAATTCATTTTCCTTCATTTCCTGACTATGTTACCTTACTGAGCCCCAGCTGGAAAAAAATGTACCTAAGATAAATTTGTTTGGGTAAAAAAAAAATTATTTAAATGTCAACAGAAAAGAAATTGTCTGCAAAACTTATAGGCTCAAATATTGCAGACATGACACAACAAATTCCAACTTTGTTTGGACATTTGAAGTTGAACTGAGGTCGAGGCTCTGATGTTAAAATAGTTTTACATTTAATAAAAAAGTGAAAAGTTACTTGTTCAGGGCTAAAAACTCAAAGAGTGGGACTTAGGACTTGATTAAATTCCAATAATTGAAAAATTCACCTGTATTGTGCCTGAAACAGCTCCTGTACAAAAGAGCCAGGTGCTGGTAGTGGAGAGCCTTCAGGGGCATTTTCTTCTTCTACTGGAGGCTGGAAACACAAGATAGGCAATTAATAACTATTGGCAAACAAGACTGATTTAATGCATGTTGAATAGCAACAGCATTAGAGTTTATACTACTGCAACATTCACTTAATTACAATATTGATCATTTGGGAAACAAAAAAAGCAACATTTAGTCCAAATATAAAAACACTGTTCAAATGTTCACATTATTCTGATCTACAGCTTAGCATAGAGTGCTCTATGCTGCAAACCTTATGTCAGCGTGTGTTCTGTGTTGCTGTTTACCTTCCTCGGGGGTCTGATTTCAGGGTGGACAATATGGTTGAGGTCTTCATGAACTCTATCCAGCAGCCAGAGGAGGAATTCCTGGGCATCGTGCTGGGAGTTCCCCTTGAACTGAAGGGCGCTCTTAGACACCACGTTCTGCAGCAAATCACAGCAGGACAAACAAAAACTGATTAAAGTTTACTGCTTCTAAAACCGAGATGTTTCTCTCATGCAAACAACACCATCCCTTTTCTTTTTTGTTTTGACATCAGTGCACCTTCATAAAATATTCAGCATGTTTGACCAGGACGATGATCAGCACAATCCCAAAGGTCAGCAGAGGTTCAGGCGCTGGTGAGACGCAGGCGTGGAGAAGCTTTTTAAAACCAGGACACAGACTGGAAATCGACAGCTAAACCTCACTGCCAATTAGCTACAGGAGATGACAACAGTGTGTGCTCCACTGAGCCGCCCACACTGGAAGCTGTAGAGTCACCTCTGCTAGCTATCAAATGTCACACAGGGTCAAAGATACGAAGGAACTGTGTGCCTCCCCAGCCTGTCCCATGAGACGCTCCGCCTCATTTTGAAGGCATTAGCGAGGCATTTTAGCATCAGCATTTTACACAAATAAAAAGCCGGTGTTTTTCTGTGGCCACAAGCTAGCATTAGTGGACCTCTCTGGCAACGAGACATATTTAAGGTGAAAGCAGATATGTGGACATATAGTGAAATGCAGACTGAATATTAATGTTGCACTGTTTTAAAAATCTGAAGCATACTTAAACAACAATACTGTGTCCTATGAATGGTCATGCTGTGTGTTCTTCTTCTGGTAAATAAGGTAAAGTGTTGAAAAAGTGGTCTGATGCTTTATGTAAAGTAATCAAGGTAAGTAACAAAATACTGATGATGGTCCTGATAAATGCAACAGTGCAAACTTTTTTTGTCTAATCTAATCTGGAGAGTTAGTATTAGAAGGAACAGGACTCTGTCTGACCAGTCGAGACCTCATACTGTAAATTAACTAAGTATGTGATATAATCAAATATATAATATGTAACATCTCTGCTTTGAAATTTCTAAAAACTATTATATATTTAATGTTTATTTTGTTGAGTTATGTGCTTACAATATTAAAATTTTTTGATCCAGAGAGTTAGGAAGGAAGTCAACAAATGTGACTGAGCTAATGTGAACAAAACTTTGAATACATTAGCTTATCTGTGAACATTTCTGCCTGAGTCAGTCAGACAGATTTTCATCTAGTGGCTGTTTAACAATAAAATAGAAAAATCACATGATCCCACGCTGCTCATGACATCATCAAACTACATCTTTTGTTGTCATTGTTTCAATAAGCCCACAATATTTAGCAACAGAATCTAAATATTGTGGGTTTATCGTAGAAGATATCAAGGTAATATATTTCCATGGGTTTATTTTTCCTGGGGATTTATTGGCAGTTTCGGTCATTTTCAAGTCCCTCACGGTTGGTTTCTCCAAAATCCCTCTTGAGACACATTTTAGGTTATGTAAAAATACTCTGATACTATTAATATTTTGTTTAATGTTGTGTTTCTTTAAAAACAAAAGAAAATACATCACTGACACCAGCATGAAACCTCTTAAAAGAGGAAAAATTGTGTCTGCCTAGCTTGAATCCTTTTATATATCAGAGGAAGATGCCGAAAAAATTTACAAACTTTACTACTTTATTTCCTCATAAATAAAGAATGATGCTTTTAAACAGCATCTTATGTACACTTATTAATCAAAAAAAACTAATTGCTTTAAGTTTATCTCCTAACATTCCCTCAATACAACAGACTTACTACATAATCTAGCAATTAACTGTTGATTTAATTTACTTCCTGTTGTTTACAGGCAGACATCATTTGACTTGACTGTCAAATTAAGTATCACTTCTCATAAATAGTGATTTTCTTTTGTAATCATCTATGAGACGTGTCTTAGATCTTGCTCTTAGGTAGTTTGGATGCTGTGCAAAGACTAAATGCTCAAACCAGCTGCTTCTGAGAGTAAAATGGACTGAGACACAGCCGATAATTCCCCTGTGTTGTCATTACGGACGGCTTCCCAATGCTCCTAAAGTGCTCTCAGTTTGGACTCACATTGTGGTCAGAGGCAAGAGGCACAAGGCTGTCGCATGTGTGTGCTGAGCTGTAATGTACACTAGCCACAAAACTAGCATGTTTCACTTTAGTTCAATTAGCTGCAGTTAGGGCTGGAGAGCAAAACAAACATTCTACAAAACCCTTAGAGAGACAATTAGAGTTTCATCAAATTTTTTGATTTTTTGTAACATTGGGAGTTACATTACATTAAAATAAAAGAACAAAAAAAAGAATTGCTTCTGACTTTTAAATATATTGACAGGATTCTTATTTAATCTTCAGTTAAATGTTAAATATGACAAATTTTCTTTCTGAAAGTGCCTCATAATCTAACTTTACACTTCATTTCCCTCCCTTAGTTGCACTGATTCAAGGCCCCTCACTGTGAAGAGAATAATCTATACTCAATCATACAGTTTGTACTCTGGCTGGCAACCAAGGTAGAAAAAAAAGGACAGAAATAGTAACACTGTCAAGAATAAGCGACGTGTTGTGTGGCCCTGTTCGATTTAGTCCCTCTCTATTATGTATTCTGAGCTTCTGAAAGAAGAAAATAGATTATCAAACAGAAAAAAAGGCTCAAAAGTAATGTATTTTTGCTGTGAAAGGACAAACCTTTGTGATTGTGACAGGCAAACTTTTCAGCGCTGAGATCGAGGTTAAGAGGTGGAATGAAAAAAAAAGCAGAGGGGGTGTGGGGTGGACAGCAAGGTAGATCAAAAAACTTTGAGAGCTTCATCACAGATTAGATCCAGAACTGAGCCGAGCAACTATAGCAGCATTTAGTCCAGAAACATTGACTTTTCCTATTTCATTTGGTTTATTCTGGTATAAAAAGGCTAATTGTGAGCTACAAATATTACGTAAACTGTAATCCTGACTGTGAGCCGTGCTGGCTCTATGTATGAAGTCTGACTTTTGAGACTGAGGCTACCTTGTTTTGTACTTACATCAAATATATCAAATGAAATAATCAAATTTCTATGAGAAAACAGACTAAACACTAATGCAATATAAGGGCTGCTGCTCCAGAGGCCTGCTGACATGCAAACCAGACAATGCACACAATCACTGCATCCGACCTGGTCAACAAATTAAGGAATTTCTCAATAAAAAAAGGATTCAAATTCATATTTTTAGAGTCGTAACAGGGAGCAAAAGAATCTGAATTTGTGTAAGAGATGTCAAAATTGGTAGAGCACAATAAAAAGTAGCATTGTGCAGCACAATTTACTGATGGTAACAAACACACTGGTCACATTTAAGGCACAACCTTATTAATAAGGCAACAATGCTCCTTACTTTACTATTTTAATTACTAAACTGGAGAAAGACAGACTAACAAAAAGTTTAAAAAAAAAACAAAAAAAAAGCTGAGGCTCCTGATGGCAAGCAGAAAATATATATATAAATAAATAAAAATCTTTAAACGGATTTTCACTGACATTTCAGTTTTTAAAGTTTCTCTCTGAGAATGAAACAGATCAGAGGAGCTGTAAAATTTTATTCCAGTAGTCACGTTAATTGGTTTAATTGGGGGTCAGTGTATAACTAAATCGATGTAAGTGCGCTGTGTGCATTTTTGGCGGTTGCATGAACTATTTGAACCAACTTTATCATACACATGTGTCAACAGTCCCTGTTAGGACCCCTACATGATGCCCCAGCCTACCTTGAAGTCTCTGCTGTGCTGAGGTGTGTACTCGAAGGTCCACAGAGCCCGAACCAGACCGGACAGCTGCTCGGTCACCTCCCCCGCCTCTTGCTGCTGCTGTTGCTGCTGTGTGCTGCCCTTCTTCTGCACCAGCACCCCGTTGGACTTGGCCTTGTCGTTGCTGCTGCTGCTGGTCGTGTCCCCAACTTTGAAGTGCTCCAAAGCCAGGTACTCAGCGAAGAGCTCCGTGTTGCTCAGGCACTGCAAGATAGCGTTCATGAAGCAGGTGTTGCCGTGGTTTTTGAGCCCGGCAACACCCGGCACCTTGTCCCCGAACGGGAAACCCCCGCAGTCGCTGTCGTCGGACGGGAGCGACCCCCCGGTGGTGGTCGGGATCAAAGTTGCGTCGTCCTTCTCGTCCTCGGCGGCCTGCTCGTCGGTGCCGAAATGAGACAGAGTCGACAAAGTCCGGAGAACTCTGTTCATAAAGCTCCCAAAGGAGCGGACCGAGCTCCTCCGGAAGAGTTTTTTACTGAAGGATTTCTTCTCCTTGTTGCTGACAACTTTCGACATGGTCGCTTCTGACGGCTTTCCACGCTTTTCACGCCTTAAAATCCGGAAAAGGGCCCCTCTGTTTTATTCAAAGCATCGCCTCGTCCCCGTGCAGTGACAGCTCCTCCACTTCATGTTGCTTCACACAAGGCCCGGGCATATTTCCTATAAGAACATAAAGGCCTGACAGTTCTTGGGATCATATGGAGAGAAGCATCAAATCAGCCCACTTGAACCACTGCGTCTGATTGCATAAACAGCCTCCATGGAGAGCCTCCATCAGGGCGCTTTACATGAACGCTCGGGGTAGTCCCGCACCAGCTAGCAGCCATCGTCTCTAGCGGTCGGTCCGGTGACATAACATCACCTTTCTCATTGTTTAGACACAAACACAAGGAAGGAAGGCGCTGTGGTTGAGTATCAGTGGACACGATGTATGTCAGACATAAACATCAAATCCACCTTTAACAATAAGGCTGAGAGTGACGAGCGGAATCCCTCATCATTTATTAAAGAAACCGCAGCTCCACCCTGTTTAAAGGTATTTATTCACCTCCAGCCGTCGGATCCACGGTGATGTGGATAACGAAAGGGGTTGGTGGTGTTTACCCGGTGGATGTCTTCCTTAAATCGCATCCACAGTGTTCGCGCTCGCAGGAGCTCCGCCAAACCGAGGAACACCCCGACCGGAGCGGCACAGCGCGCCGCTCCCTCGCGCTTGGCCGCCGCGGAGCATCTCTTCTTGTGCCGGCCAGATGTGAAAAGGTGCACGTTTCGGTTCCAAAAAGTTTTCTCCCCAACACTTGTCTCACTCTTTGTTCTCCTTAATTCCTCCTCCAGATGAGATTCACGGCGAGGCCGCTTCTCCCCGTCTCCATCATCATCTGTAGGCACCGATACTGCAGGCAGGGCGGTAACGGCTGACGTCAGGGCCAAACACTGGTCCATGTTGGAGGAGAGCAGGTACAGCGGCATGTGATGCTGGATGATGCTCCATCCTCATCTCTGAACAGGGACGAGCGCCAATGGCAACAAATTCTCATATCAAGTACAGATAATAATTATTCCTAATTTAGAGGCTCTACAATATTCCAGGAGGAACAACTGTTGTCCTTAGTTAAAAATAAAGCCTACAAAACCCTTTAGGGGTATCACAAGGACTTTTAATTTGAATTTCTTGCACATCATAGCAAATTTTTCTTGCCTTCTTTAATTCAGAAATGTAGCCTATGTACATTATAAGCCTGGCAAACTTAAAACTTGGACTGCACTAATTCTTTTATTAATTATAGTTAAATTGTTGATTTTTAAGTTTAAAATTAAAATGTCACATTTTCACATTAAATGTATTTTTAAAAAAACTGAGAATTTGTTAAATGTTTTAGAGTTGTGTACTGAGATTATCCCAAATTATTTTAACAGTTTTGCATCAAAATCTGTAATTTCTTTCAAATTGGTGATGCATTTATTTTTGTCACCCTTCTGGGTAAGCACCAGAGTGAGGAAGGAGTGATAACCATGTCTACACATTACGTGAGAATTAAATTACCTGTCTGTGTACATTTCTGCCTGAGTAAGTCAGACAGATTTTCTTCATCAGTGGTGGCTGTTGATAAAATAAACAAATCCCACGATCCCCCACTACCTCACTACATCACCAAATTACACCTTTGTTTTTATGAATTGTTTTAAATGAGAGATTGGCAACAGAAATTATATGTTGATTTGATTTAGGGTTGCAACTGCTAATCTGTGGTTTATTATTTAAATTAATAATTCATTTTATAACATTATAGAAAATGGTTACATTTTCCAACTTTCCTGATAAATCTCATCATTCTGCTTCAAAGATTTGAAGCATTTTACTGAATCTTAAAGGAATCATGATGCCACTCTTTACAATCAAGTCTTACCTTCCTGTCACAGTAAAATCTTCCATTTCTGCATGAATTCCCCTGACAGTTGACTGACAGACACGCCAATTTTCATGAATTGCGGGTGCAAATGCACTGAACATCAGTTAAGAACAAAGAGGCTGAACTGCAGCACTTTCACAACACTGAACACACAAACAGTTAAACCCATGTGGGATTATGAGAGTAGGATTTAGAAGAAAAGGATTAAATTTAATTAATTGCATTTCAGACTCGTTCCTCTACAGAATAAAAATAGTTTAATGAAAAGTAAAACAATAGACTTTATATTAGTGTAGAAGTCAGTGTTTTATATACAGATTTTCACGATACTGCATGGAAAAATATGGGGAAACGTCCACCAGGAGAATTTCCATATAATGTGTCCAGCCCCTTTTACAACACCTTCACCTTTACATGAGCTCCTGAAAGTCTAACTTAGTTCACAGGAAACAATTCAGCTCATATCAGAAATATTAGCTTAATTTAATTAATTATATTATTTAAGCAAATAATTAGGAACAAAGATATCAGCTGTATAGAAAAAAATGCAGAAATTTAAGATGTAAAGTCAAGACACTTTCACCTTTCGGCTTGACCTGAAGGCATTATCACCGGTGAGACATCATTCAGAGTCACTCTAAACATTAATCAGTATAAAAAAGTCCAAAACCCCCTGATATCAATCTTTTAACATTCCAATAAATCCCACTTGGACACGACTATAATTCTTAAATGCTGCTGTCCCACATTTGAGATTAAAGGTTCTGAAACATGTAAACCAACTGCTACTTATAACATTCTTCTTCATATTCTTAACAACCTGGAAATGGATAAAACATGCCTGCAGGTCCGCAGTGCTGCTCTGAGGGTCACTATACCTACAGAGTCTATCTCCTTCTCTCTTGCTGTTAGTAGTCGATGCCCCGGAGAGCAGCGATGGTGGAGGCCAGGCGACGGGGCAGTGTTTTGGCTGTCTGTCTGTAGTCCTCTGGTTTGGCCCTCAGCAGGGTGACGATGTGCTGCAGGGTGCGGGAGGGCTGCAGGCCCAGAGCGTCCATCACGTTGCTCAGATAGTCTGTGGGTCAGGAACAGAAGATCTTATGCGTGTTAACTGAACTGGGAGGATAAATCTTTGTTTTGCTCAGCTGTTGTAAGGAAATGCCTGTTACTGTACCAATATCTGTGGCCAGCTGTTTGGTGGAATGGGCGCTCAGTTGGGGAATGAGCAGGATGGCGTCACAGTAGGTCTGCATGGTTGCTCGAGCGATGGAGCCCAGCCAGTAGTCTGCTGTGTTGTCCAGCTCAGGAAGGTCGTCGCCTGAGTGAAAAAGAAAAAAAACGAAGGTTTCAAAATGTGTGTCATTCACAAGATGCATGACAGAAAAAAAGTTACTTTACTTTTTTAGTCGGGATTCAATTTAAAGTTTAAAGGAAAAAAGAGGCAGAGACGGAAATAAAGGTCTAAACTGTAGAGAAAACAAAGGATGTTGAAAAAAATTAAAAAACATAAAAACAAACAAAATTACAAGTACAAGTACAGTCCCATTTCACAATTTACTGACAAGAATTCAACCTCTGAGCTCTGTCACTTCAGTATAGATGAGTTATGTTACAGAATTTTGTTCTCCGTACCCCTTTGTGCTTTTTTCTGCTCTTATTTTCCCTACATGCACCGTAAGGTACTTTATATCTTAATCAAAACAGGCTGTCTTTCCTGTGTGCAAAAAACTTATAAAACAGCTGGATCTCTATGTATTTCCTCTGTATGTCAATTTATTCTATGTAAAGTGAAAATATACAATCCCCTTTTTTGTGTCTTTACATAAAATTTAATAAAAATTATGGGGATAACGTGGAAAAAGCTGCAGGCAAGATTGAAATTCCAGGTAAATTTTTATTTTCTGTGCTTTTTTTTTAAATGGAATCACTATAGAATTTCATAATATGGCATTTAATTAATGGTGTTAGGTGACTTTCTATCCCTTTGAATGTTTAGAACCAGAGGAAAAAAATTGTTAAAAAGAAATAAGAAATTGAAGGCTCAGTGGAAAGAAAACAAGCAGGAAACATGAAAAAAAGAGAAAGGTTACGAAGGAAATATGATGGAATATAATGCAGAATCAGAAGAATCAGAAACCTTGCTCTGGAGGGAAAGGCAGCTTCCCAGCATGCAGGGCCATCTCTAGTGCAGAGTCCTCCTGAGTCACAAATGGCTCCAAGTGGAGGGGCAGAGACATCAAGTACTGTCCAATCTGGAGAGGAAAGACAGACGTCCAGTTTGAAACATCTGGTTTCTGGGAGCTAGAGTTGATAAGTTTTGTGTTTCTTTTAATTGTGAACATAAAAAGACTTCTTCTCTGACTTTATCTTATAAGGCAAGTCCTCTTGTTATTATGTTGATGTGCACTGCACTTTTTAATCATATAAAATATATCTTGTGAATAATTTAAATGTTTGTTTTGACGTATATTCAGGTCAAACCTGACTCACATTTGTAATGTATTCCTGCGGTGACAGGCTGAATGTAGGCAGGTCCTCTGTGTAGCTCTCTCCTAAACCAGCTGCTTCTTGTCTCTGCACAGGTATCAAACAGTATGAGGGAGATTAAAATAGACACAGCACATCCAACAGCCAAATACACACACACACACGCACATGATCCGGAAGCTCTCAGCAATGCACTCAAATGGTGTCAGTCAGTATTTCAAATCACATCAAGTAGAAACTTGACACTTAATCACCTCCATCTTGGAGACGAGGCAGAGCTGGTGTTTGATCTGCAGGAAGACGGAGTCGAAGGCCAGCTGGTTGGCCTGCTGATTGAGTCTGGTTAGAGCAGATCTGGGCTCTGCTAACAGGCTGGAGTTGCCCGTGCCCTTCTCCTGAAAAAAACAAGACAAAAGAGATGCAGTAAACAGCTGCAGAGGTTCCTCGTTAAAACATCTGATAACATGCAGTAAAAGAGGAAAAGCGAGCTCTCTTTATGGGACATAAACCACATCTATTCTCATTCTGACACCTTGTCCTTCTCCGTACCTTTAGGGAGTAGAGGACCTCCATCAGGCTGTTGTATTCAGCCATGTTTGCCCTCTGAAGGTAGTTGTACTCCTGCCAGGGGTTCTTGATGGCGCTCTTCCTCTCGGTGGAGCTGGCCTCCTGGATGCCTGCCAAGCTGCGTGGGCTGTATGACTCTGACAGGTACTTACCGGCCGTTCCCAGGATCCTATCGAAAGGATTGATTGTGCTCAGACAACGTATGCAATTTCCTAAGATCTTCTAATGTGCCTCGCTGACAGTGAGCCCAATGAGTCATATATGTTTCAAAGAAATGAATGGTTTAGGTGGAAAGGACAAAAGAAGAAAGAGCTGTACCAAATAGAACCAAAGCTTCCTTCTGAATATTGACATTAAAACTCTAAATCAGCATGTGATTTTATAGACTATCATACATACATTTTCCACAGCCCTATAATTAGAATATAAAACGTAAAGATGCAAATTTTCTTACTTGTTTGACAGCTGCTGCTCAAAGGCTCCACATTGTCTGAGTAATTCTCCACAAGTGGCAATAATTCTGCAAAATGCAACGTTAAACTGTTGAATATTTAAAAAAAAAACAAAAAAAACCAGAATTGAATTAATGAAACTTTACAACGTATACAATACGATTTACCTGACAGAGTTCTGAAAAGCAGTCCAGTCCTCCTGGAAAACAGATGAACTTGGAGTATCCTCCAGTTTACACTTCTTCCTGATTGACTGCAGTGTTGTTGAGAAGTCTGACACGTATCTGGAAAAAGCAAAATGTTAAATAATGTTACATAAACTGATTAAAGTTTGGTCTACACACACACTTAAAAACAAGCTGCATGATTTTTATGAATAAAGCGAGTAAGTGTGTATTTATGTGGCGGATGATTGTTTGTGACAATAAAGGATCTTTACTTGGTGAAAAGGGCTTTGAGGGCTTTGAGGAGGCCACACACAGCCAGACCGTCAGTCAGTTTGACACAGCGGTCCACGGCAGCACTGGCTAGGCTGAACAGCTTGCCAACAGAGTGGCTTAACTCTTCCACACAATCAATTACCTCTCCATGTTCCTGTAGAGAGGAGAGAAGATGAAGAGTGTGACACAAGAGGCAGCTAAATTACAGAGAAAAATGAAGAAATAGGCTGCGAAATGCAAAAAATAAAGTAATTTGGCACTATGTTGACAAATCAGTTATGTTAGGTGTGTGTGTGTGTGTGCATGGTGTCTAACCAAAGGTACAGCACTGATTTGGATAAGAAGATGAGCTTCTTCCAGATCTCCATACTGTAGCTGGTAAGTTTTGTAGGGGTCATACAGCGCGCAGACCAGCTCGTTCACCTTCAGCAGATTATTCTCACCTGAGCAGAAAAACACAAGACAACATTAGAACCCAACTCCAGCCACATCTGCAGCACCTGCAGTCACGTCTTGTCTATGCACACACCCATATGGGGCAGCATGGCGGCCTCCAGGTTGTGTCCGAAGGTGGACGTGGTGTGATGGAGCTCCAGCAGGGTGTCGAGGCGTTGCTCCTGGGGTGCACGCTCCACGGCCGTGCTCAGGCACACAGGGATGGATGGGACCATGGCCCCCAGAGTCTGGATCAGCAACACCGTCACCACCTCATATGGGTTCTTGAACACCTGTTAAGTAAAGTAAACAAATTATATGAGTGACAGTATTTTTAGACTTCAATTACTGTTTTAAACCTGAAGTTTGGCATTTTATCCATTGTCATCTTGTTTTTTGTGGAGCCAGATGTGACCATTTTTTGGATGAGAGGAACAAGCCGGAGAGAATATGCACTGCCACCAGAGACACTCTACCACAGGATGCTGCCACTCAAAGTGATCAGACCAATAGTTATGTTTAACTGTTGGGCTTGATATAATTTATGGCTTATTTCTTTCAATAAAATTTAAACAAAAAAAGTTAAACAGAACAAAAGCCTTTTTTTCTTAACTTTACTGTTAACCTGTTAATAACTGCACTATAGTTAGAAATTTTAATATTAGGATCTATAAGGCTCTCTTTTCAAAGTTGGCCTCTAGTGGTCATTTGTGGAACTGCAGTTTTTGTTCCGACCCAGAGGTTGCTGCAGTGTGTCTCACCTGACTGCTCCACTGTATTTGAGAATGCCACGAGGAGAGCAGAGTGTCGTAGAATTCAGACAGCTGCTGATTCAGATTGAGCTCGCTCTGAGAGAGATCCTGCCACATGCTCACCAACTGGCCCTGGAGAGGCCAAAATAGACATTAATTCACATATGAACATTAGAGCATGCCTACACCAAACATATAACACATTAATAAATTACTAAGAGGCAGGAGAAGTCTGTAGCATCTACCTTGTGACACTTGTAGTAGTAGGCAAGGAGCTGCGGCATTCTGTCTATCTCTGTGAAGACTTTAACAAACAGCTTGGCTTGTTCTGCAGAGAAAAAAGAAGTAAACATACAGTAGATCAACAGAGAAATGGAGATTGGAATAAATTTAAGAAACAGAACCACTTCACTTCTTACCTATAGACATGGAATTAAAGGTGGCTACTATCTGTGGACTGGCCAAAGCCTCCAGTCTGTTCTTCAGAGCTTCCAGGTGGACACACTTCTCAGAGTAGTCTGGTGTGTCCACCAACATGGCGAGGCTGTTCTGCATGCTGGTCAGCTTGGAGGAAATTACTGCAAGGTCCTAGAAAAGAAAAAGAAGGTATTCAAGATAACAACTAAATATTCTGTGATATTGACATGCATCAGAAATTCATTAACTCAATGCCTTTTTCTGACCTAAATAGACATCAAGTGCCATAGCAAATGCTTGACTCTGTGAGGGGGAGTTGGTTCTCTTGCTCACTTACATTAACTTGAACACTAAAATGAATTTGTTTTGCATTTAAGTCATATTGCATGAAAAGATTAGATTAAAAGCTCTAATAAACACTTAAATGAATGTGGACCTGGATAGCGAAGGTTCGTGTTTAATAGCAATAAGCCAGACAAAAATTGAACAGGGGAAGTCCTGAGGCGTTGTCTGTCAATTATACCTGCGTTTTGAAAGTCTCCTCTATGTCTGCACTCAGCGTGCTCCATTTGTCCGCCTCCTGCAGAGCTTCAGCTGCCTGCTGCATGCGGCCCTTCACTTGATCTATCTCCACCAGGACCTGGTGAATTGAAAACACATATAAAAGTAATACACACATACAAACAGCCTTAGAAATAGTCCTTATGCCACTATTAAGGTTTGATTATTACAGTGCTTATCATTACAGACATTACTTCAGTGAAACACCATCAGACTAAGAGTATTGATGAAGATTTTAATTTTTCTTTACATGCAATATGTTACTTGTGAACTATAATTATACTTCCAGTATGCTTTTAATGCAGTAATAACAGAGTGGTTGAACTGATGCACACCTGCATAGATTGCACAGTATCTTGCTCAAACTTCTTGATGTCCTCCTTGACCAGAACCATTTGCTCCTTAAGGAAGGAAGCCTCCTGTTTCAAAGCTTCGCAATCTCGCAGCACTCTGGGCATATTTTGGAGGGCCTGATTACTGCTCTCTACACACAAAAACACAGCAGTTCAACAAAGGTCATGAAGAGAGAACTTCAATTCTCATAACACATTATCATATTTGCTGCCAACCTATGAAGAAACTGTAGCAGTGGTTACATGTAGTGCTCATTGGTGTGGATTTCAACAAAAATATAAATCTGGACTAACTTACTGCTTACAGGTTGGTGTGATTTCATCTCCAAATGTGTAAATGATGAATATGTAAATCATAAAAGTTGTCTTGACCTTATGGAATGTATTCATTATGGAAATATTGTAAATTAAACTTCAAGGACATAAATATCACTGTTCATTCTATATCTGAGATTTTTTACAGTCATTATGTTTCAAGTAAAAGCTGCGCAGTCAGCTCTTCCCTTACAAGTCGCTGTATACTCAGCACCCTATTTTCAAAACACATTTTCAAACAAATTCAAGTCAATAAAAGAACCTAACTTACGACACAATATTGCAAAGTTTAGTCCGTGATAACAGATAATTATCTAGATACATAAACCTATTGCCAAGATTTCTTGAGTCAAAGTCCCAATACACAAATCAGGGCATGAAAGACAGTATTTACCTGCATTTGGTGACCAGTTTATGAGCTAATACAGTCTGAAGCTACAGCAATTTCATGTATCCTATAAGAAGTTTATACAGTAAATATCTTAAAGAAGTATTATCTAATTTCAATGCCATTTTGGAGGCTGTCATCACTTGAAACAGAATTTTCTCACTAAGTCTTACAATACAGTCAATAGATAGGATTAATAGCAATGTCACTATATTAAAATGCTCAGGATTTAGCTAGGTGCATCTGGTACATTCATAAACTGGCAACCGAGCGATAACAGCTTAAAACAAGAGGCATTACGTGCAGCAGGAGGAGGACATCCTACAGACTGTCATTAGTTTACTTAAGCCACTCGCCTTCAATGGCATTGTTGACTTCCTGGATGAACAGCTGCAGCTTCATGACCAGTGTGGCTGCGTGTGTGTCCGCCTTCCCCGGCGCGTCCTTCTGCACCACTTTAAAAGCTCCGTTCACCCAGTCTTTCACATCAAAGTCATCGTCCAGGAATTTGGAGAAATCCATTTTGCCTCTTTCCTCCCTCTCTGGTGCAGGAAGCAGGCGGCGTTCAATCAAACTCTACTGCAGCAGTGCAATCTGTGTCATCGACCCATTGCTAACGTTAGCTAGTTTTTCCCAAACAATGGCTTCGAAACGAATATAAAATAAATCGCCCAGGAAAATGAAATGATCATTACAACTAAATATAGTTCTAACAACGCGACAGCTTCCTCCAGAGTTGTTTTTAAATGTCTACGGCTTTAAAGGAGAAATGTGGAGACATATTTCTGACTGTTTGATGCTGGTAATGCTACTGGCTCTTGACAACAACTTCCTCTTTGTGTTTTCGATTTACCTTCCCCTCAGAAACAAGCGCCAGAACAACAAACTGACCTGCTGAAAAAAAAAAAAATCAACAGAATAAAACAGAACAAAGCATGATTCGTCAACATAATTAAATGAAGGCATATCACATATAGCCACTGAAAAGTGGAAATTCATTAAGCGGTGAGCATGAAGCTGCGCTGCTAAATAATAATACATTATTTAAAGGCGCTGGCTTGAAGTATCATAGGACTCACAAAAAAGTGTATCCTTACAAAAAAAAAATGCCCTCTTTCCCATTTTTCTCTTAATCGGTCCATCCTCAAATTAATATACAATACTTAAGACTGTTGACGTTTACTGTGTGTGGAGAGAGAGAGAGAGAGAGAGAGAGAGAGAGAGAGAGAGAGAGAGAGAGAGAGAGAGAGAGAGAGAGAGAGAGAGAGATTATGGAGAGAAAACGTTATGGAGCCTTCATGACATTAGTAGTCTGTTGGGCCATCTTCAAGGTCACACAATTTCTAAACCCAGGGAGGGTTGCTATTTCCACTGACAAGGCCATCAATAACATCTAACAAGTGAAACAAAGTGCAAACAGTTTGGATGAATGAAATGGTCTACTATCTAAAGAGAGTGGTGCAGCAGGTACCTGACTGGGGAGTGGAAACAGCTGTACTTTGAGGCTTTTCAGAGTGTGTCTGGACCCCCCAGCCAAAGTAAACAATATAAGTCTGTGCTGTTAATAATGCAGCTTTTCATAAAAAAACACTTATCAGCACTATTAAATAGCATACAATAATGTATACATATGTATTGGTGAAATTGCATATGATGATTGCACAGAGCAATGGGCAAAAAGTCCATAAGGCACAAGTGACTATTGGTATTGGACTTGGTATCACATTTTGTATCCATGTCACATTTCAGAGATGGTGATGCAACTCAGTTGTCATTTAAAAAAAGGGGGGCGTAGACCAGTGTGGTGTTGATTCTGCAAAAGTGAGGATCAAACAAAAATCATGCTCTTTTTGTCTCACAGCCCTTGTGGTTTCATGCACAGATGCTTTTTATTCAAATTTGAGCAAAAAATATTACTCATGGTTTGCTTACTCTAATGGTTCTCCAGTTAAAATAAAAGTTTTACACAGGCATACTCTGATAGGTTTAGTATTTAATTTACTTCATATCTGCTGCAGACATTTATTGCTACCTGCAATTTATTTCAGGTATGCAAACCAGGAAGGCAATAAATGACCTCAGGAGAAAGAGAGCTGGAAGGCAGTCCAACCACTCAAATCAACCTCCCTTCAAACTGTTCTGACAGCTATCAGAGAGGACATTAGAAACAAAAGTGCTTCAGGTGCTCTTCAGCTTATTTAAAAATGGGGGTACTTGGTAGTGTGAAGGACACATTTTCCAAGGCTGTGTTTACTCCATCCAGTCTGTTATCCGGTCGAGGTGGACTGCACATGGCTCAGATCATCTTGTCTCTGACCACCTTTGTCCTGGGTTTCTTCAGAGGAGGGCGCGACCATACCTACTGGATCTACGCTATGTTCACCTGGGCCTTCTGCCCCATCGTGACCCTTATCATCACAATTATTGAGATGTTTCTGCTCAATGTCCCACTCGACATGTTTTGCATGGACTGGTATGACTTCACAACAGGAATGGCCATGTCTTCCACGCTTATGACCATCTCTGTTGCCATTATCTACGGCAACTTCTACGCCTGCCGGACATGTGTGTATGGCTGGATAGTGACTATATTTGCTTTCTTGGTTGGCTTAGTCTACGCACTTGAAGTATTGAAGGACAAATGCCTGGACAAGAAGAAAGCAAGCTACCTGGCTGCTCTGCCTGGATTCTGGAAAGTTATGGAGGCCTTCGTGAGCTGCATCATTTTCATATCACTGACTGGTTACAGAGACAAGCCAGCTCTGATCCTGTGTGTCGTCGCATATATTATTCCTTTTCTCATCCTGCCTTTGATCATAGCCACTAACATCCTCAAGAAACTGAAGAAGTGTTTGCCCTTTAACCTGGACAGGTTTGTGTTTATATTTCTGGTGATTTCTGTTCTGCTGTACATATTTGCTGCTATTGTCTGGCCCATTTTTACTTTCAGAAACAACCCTCGTCCCCATGACTGTCCACCCAGCTACTGTATCTGGGCCATACAGTTTATAGTTGCCTTTATGACCTATGTGAATCTCATTCTTTTTATACTGGACCTCATTTTCACACTGCTCAATATCTGTGACTTTAAACGCACATAAACTTCTTAAAACCCAGGAACATTAAATACAATTTTAAAGCTCAGGTCTATTTTAATCCATGCAGATTAAAAAATGTGTAAGCTCTCCTTTTTTTTCCATAGCATTTAAACAAAAAAAATGTGTTTGTGAGTTTAGTTTTCTAGCTAATTTAAGAGGTTTTAGTTTTAACTGTGCTTTTAAAGACTGATGTAAAGTTGGTGAACTGTGCCATTTCTGCCTTGAAGTCACATGATCACATTTTGCATATCTGGGCCCGTTTAGTAGAGTGTTAACACACACTCTCTTCAAACTAAAGCAGCACTGTAGCTGCACACAAGTCATGACTTGGTGCTTTAAACATCTATTTCTGTTTTTTAAAAAAACAGACCGGATTGAGTGATTTTGAAAAACCTGATGGACACACCAAAGTAGAATTTACACAACCTACACAATATCAAACAGGCTCAGAATCAGACTGAAGATTGAACAAAAAAGTAGCAAAAATGGCCAGATCAAAGCCATAGTAACTCTGAGAAAAGAATAAACTGTTTCAAGCAATGAGGTTTCTGTTTTTATACTTTTATAGCCTATTTTTTCACATACTTTCTAAAACCGTAAATAGTACAATAACTTTCATCCGTATGTTTTGCATTATTAAGTTTATCAATCATTCAATATAAACTCTAATGTATGATGTCTAATTACCGGTACTCCTAAAATGACAGTTCATCTCTATGTGTGTATTTCCCAAAGTGTCACCTTGATTGAAATATAAGCTGCATATGTTTGTGCCAATGAATGTTAATGGATTTAAGACGGATTGCATTATGTCTGTTTGAAAAAATGCCATTACACGTGAATGAACACTCCTATGTTTCACGGGTTTTAATGAGGGCCAGAATCCCAAAAGTGACTAATGTGCAAGAGGAATAAAGCAACTCTCTGATAAAGATGCATTTGTGATCTGATTTTTTTTGCATTAAATGGAAAAGCTTATTACTGCAAACAAAATATGTGTCTGAGGAGAGTGATAGAGTGGATGTGTCTGTTTATGTTGAAGAACATCTTTAAGAATTGTTTGATATAAAGGTGAAATTTCAAAAAAATTGATATTTTTTTTTTCAAAATGAGAGTAAGCAGGATAAAGACATTGGACATATTTGGTTTTTCTCATGCTGATATTAACACATTAGAGAGTAAATGTTATTCACTGATGTTGCATTCTGAATACTCTGTTTTCCCGCTGAATAAATCACTGAATAAACAATAAATAAATAAATAAATCTAGACATGAACTGCAGAAAAAGTCTACAGTTCAGTGGAATTTTGAAAGAGCATGTATCGCAGCATATCGCACGTTATTAAGAGCGTCCTTTCACTAAAGGCATTCAAAAAACAAAAAGATAAAAAAAACTGAAAACAACAGAATCTAAAAAATAATACTAAAAGAAGCACGGTAGATCAGTGGATAACACTGAGGCCCTTAACCACAGCACTGTCCTAAGGCTGGAGTTGGTCCCTGGGCACCATACGATGGATGCCAACTGCTTCTAATAGAGCCTCTAATATGAGTTAAGAAGAGAACAAATTCATTATATTGCAGTAAGTGACAAATACAGAAATCTACTTTCACTTCTAATAACAACTACTAATAATAATATTATACAATGAATAAAAATGCAGGCAAATTTTAAAGTAGCCCAGGAAGTCATGATAATAATTACACACTGGCAGTCTAACAAAAGAGCAAATGTCAGGAGATTTGAATAAAAGGAAGTGTATAAACATTACCTGCTTATCATGTGGGGTTTAACTCTATCTCAGTGTGTGAATTCAGTAGCAGTTGGACAAGGATGATGTATTCACACAGTTCCTGTGGAAGTTCAAGTGGAAACAAGTACGGGTCATCTTGGGACATACTTTCTCTTCATTTTTTTGACTTTTTGGCCTCATTTTGAGCATCATGTGTGGCCCATTCAGTGGCCTTCAGGGCATCTTGCGCCTCTTGGAAATAATCTTCAGCGCTTTGTCTCTCATCATCGTCATGTTCCGAGGCAGGATGGTGAGTCCTTGGGGTGTCTGGTGTGAGTTCGTCTGGTTTTTCTGCATCATTGTGCCTGTGGTTCTGACCGTGATGGAGGACAGGAAGTGGAACATCCTCCTGGCAGCCTTCCTCCCGGACTGGGCAGACCTGTGCTGCGGACTGACCACCCTGTGTGCAGTGATGATCACCTCAGCCACCATCATCTTTGCAGCTGTGTTTGTCTGCCTCACCTGCGTTGTCAGTATACTGTGTTTCATCTCCTCTCTGATTGCCACCGGCGTCTTCCTGGTTGATGCCGTCATGCAGAGAATGAAATGTCCAAACGGCTACCTGTGCGGCCTGAGAGGGGGTCTCCGCACTGCAGAAGCCTTTATAGCTTGTATTATCCTCACTGCTGCCACTGATCACTTTGTACTCAGTGAATGGTCCTATCGTCCTGCTGGGATGATTTGCAGCATCATTGTGTTTGCCGTTTGCCTCGTGGTCACTGTGGTCATCATCGTCCTTAATCTGCTCAAACTGCTGCAGTCTCTGATTCCATTCGGACTTAATTTGATTGAGTTTGTGTTTAACATTGTGGCAGTTTTGTTGTACGTGCTCGCCATTATTCTTTGGTGTGTCTTTGGTTACAGACGCTATAATTACAACCCTTACATCTGTCATAAGTGTTCCTTTTTGGACCTGAATACTGTTACTGTAGGAGCTAGTGTTAATCTTATCTTATACATTGTGGACTTAGTTTTATCCTTCAAATCTCGCTAGAAATGTACAAATGATTGAGAGATTAAGATGAAAACACTAATTGTTGCATGATAAAAATATTCAATGCTTTAATCCTTACAAGAGACATGATGGTATTAATTTTGCCTGTTGAAAGTTATTAAAATATGAATGTAGCTCTAATTATGAAAGGATTCCTTTTTATTTTGTGGTATTTCTCGTCATGCTAAACTGACCGCAGGTTTTTATTGCACAGTTTGAAATGACGTCTATATAATGAGAAAGTGTGCACAAGCCACAGTGGATGCTTTCTCTCTTGTATTAATTACTTGAAAGTGTTTATTGTAGAAATTTGAATATTTCTACAAAGTTTTATTGCTCTCTGGGATACAACAATAACTCAAAGAAAGAATATTCAAATGTCTCAACTCGGGCAGTTACATGCTTTGAAACTGTAGTAGTGAATGCAAATGTCCTGATAAACATTCAGAGCTATTGCTAAAGTAACTTTTAACAACAATGCAAGATTTACACAGTATATTTGAACCTTTTTTCAACATTATTGCAAAATTATTGCAAGCAATGTTTCATAGTTCAGACACATTGGCTCCTTCAGGCCTCCTCTGGTTCCTCAAACTCCACAGTCTCCAGGAGACCCTGAAAACAGAAGTAGTGGGAGTTGCAGAAGACGAGAGGCTTGTTGAGACATGAGCCCACCACCTCTGGTTTCAGCGACGCAAAAGGGTTGGCTCCACTTCCCTTCATGTCCATCTCCAGCTCCAGCAGGATCTGCAGGGAGTAGGTCATCTCTGTCTCACTGTGGACAGAGGAAAAGAAGCATCAGCAGAAGATAAACTCACATGAACGATAAGAGAGCAGCGACAGCAGAACAAGTAGATTTGGCCGACATTTGGTATATTTGCATACTTTCATGCAATGTAATGCAAATTATATGCTTAAAGGTCAATATGTCCATGTATATACTATTCATATTTAAATTAAATGAAGGGCTGGAAGGCTGAGAGCAATGAAAGACAGTTTAAAACTGTTACAAATCACTGATTATTTAGTATTGATCATATATTACCTGATTAGAGTTAAAAAAAACAAAAGTCTAGTAATGCATTTTAAACTATTCCAGTGACTTTCATTTACAAAAGAAACAAATAAGCATTTTCTTTACACTATACTAAAGTTTTGGTACAGGCTATAACAACAATATTATTGTGTTAATCAGTAGTCTACTTATCTACAGTGTGTGTTTGATATCAATTCAAAAGTTAGCACAGTCTCTGTTAACTCCTAATCCTCAGCTCTTTTCCCTAAACATTAGAAATCTGATTACTGTAGTATAATCTGACACTTGTTTAATGTTCTTCAACTGCAATAAATAAATTACTTTAAAATGTAAGTTTATAAGTATCAGAAATAAGCAGAGTTAGTCCATTTACTTTACCAAAAAGTAGCAATAACCAGCTTAATAGCTGTCATGTAATAAAAACACATAAACATAAATAATACATTATAGTAACAGATAAAATCTTGCTTGAAGTATCAAAAGTAAACATACTTATCATACAGAATGGCTCTTGTCAATGTTGTATCATTAGCAGATCAGTTTAATTAATCAATTAACATGTAAGCAGAATAGAGAAAAATTTACCTTCTTTTTAACCTTTAAGGTAGTTTGATTTGTTTGCTTCATATATTAGAAACTAATCTTGTGATTCTTTTCAGTCTTAACCTGAAAAGTCTCTAGTGACTTAACTTGTGAAACTAATTGTTGAGCAAAATACACAGTATTTCCCTTTGAAATTTAGTAAAGTAGAAATAAAAAAGCAGCATTAAATGGAAATAATCTACATGTACTACTTATTATAGAATGTATTTACAAGCACAAATACACTGAAGCACAGTATTTGAATAAAAGTAATAAACTGATTTCAACCACTGTAACTCTATTGCAAGGTATATTCCACAATGTGTGTGTGTGTGTGTGTGTGTGTGTGTGTGTGTGTGTGTGTGTGTGTGTGTCTAATCCACTGTAACACTCACTTAAGAGCAGTGAAAAGGGAGGGAATCTCATAATCTCTGAGGAGCAGAAGTGTTGGAAGCCAGCCCTCGTCCAGACCCTGACTGGCATCAAATCCTTCACACAAAAAGATGGAAAGGAAAACAAATCAAAAAGAGTTCAAAACAATCAAGAACTTCCTCCTCAGTGGCTCGTTTAGCAAGTTACATGTCGGTCATCACGGTGTTATATTTTTGTGTAACGGGAAACATCTTCTTACCAGGATTAAATCCAACCACCAGGTCTGGCTTGGCTGCTTCCTCTTTCTCCACCAGCTCCTCCCAAAACTGGTGGTAGAGGCCCTTGTAGGCGCTGATGTAGACCCTCTGCTTGGGGCCAAACGCCCTAAGAGGAGGCCTCACGATGGGGCCGTCCACCACTTCTGGTCCCACCATGACGATCTCGATACCCTGGTGTCCGGGGAACATCTTGTTCAGCTCATCGTAGTTGGTCAGTCTGGCTCCCAGCGTCTCACTGTGCCCTGCTCCCACCAGGTGGATGGTGAGAGGTTTGGAATAAGGCTTGAGGCCGAACAGCCTCATCCCCCAGGCTATGGTCAACGGCCTGGAGAAGAACTCACTGCAGACCCTCCACAGGGACTGCCTAAGGTCCTCATCATCGGGCCGAGGCCTGCCAGCATTGGACCACAAGTCTTTCATGTTTGCTCCTTGTAAAACGGGATCGAGGCGAGCTTTAAGATCTCCCTGCATCGCAAGCCAGTCATCCCAACCTTTGACCTCTGACTCGGGCTTTGACCATTTTTCTGTGGGAAATGGAAGATCTTCTGATAATGGAAAAACAGCTCAATTAGTTTGTGAGGTCAGGTAGTTATCCCTTCTTGTACTTTCCTTCATTCCTCTCATAGAAGAGGATTAATTCAGAGTGTTTTACAGTTTAAATGGACTGTCTTCTCTCATACATATTTTACCTTTGAACAACAACCACTCCACAACTCTGTCGATGGCAGCTTGACGTAGTTGTGAGCAGAACTTCTTGTGTTTGGCCCAGTCATTCTTCTGACAATCTTTACTGCAGTAGTAAACATTTAGACATCTGTGCAAACATAGAAGTGAGAGATCTGTGATTGCAAAATTGCTGACTTTGATGAAAGAAAACTGGTGGTTTGGTGAGATCTTTGTTGTTGTTGTTGTTTACCTGGCACAACGTTTCAGGTTCTGTGGGTTTGAAAGCTGTTTTGGCCGCTTCTCACAAAAAGCACAAATTTTGAAAGATTCCTCCATCTTCTCAAACATCTCTTTTTGAGACCGAAAGGCCATTGGTTTGGCCTTGGTTTCCGGATCAGTTCTGGGAAAAAAAAGAGAAGAACTTAACTTAATAGCAGTTATTTTATAGACACAACAAGCTAATATCAAACCACCTGTAGTGTTCAGTAGGCCAACTGGGTCATAGTATTGTGTTTAGCTTCTATCTTTAGACTGGAACATTTGCCCCAGTGTGAGCAGCAGGAAGGAAGGACTGCACGAGCACACTGTTTTACAGAACAAAATCTCTCAGAAAAAAAAAAAAATCTGACTCTTAACTGTGACAACAGGGATAGAAAGCGAGTGAAACAGCCGGAAGCATTAGTTTAAGTCAGACTTTGGAGTCATGCTAACTTTTCTCAACATGTCATTCAGATGGCTAGCTTCCACGCGGCTTTGACGCTGCGCGCGTGGCTCCATTCTGTAGGTTTTATGGCAATCGGGTAGAAATGTAAATAAAGAAATGTCCACCAAATTAAAGTCTAGATAAAAAAGGAGTGTTCAATATGGTCCAAATACAAGCTTACTTACCTCTCAGCTTCCGTCATTTTTAAAAAGAGACGCGCTGTTGGCTGTTCCTCCCTCTGCTGCTCCTGTGGTGGTTTGAAGGGCAGCTGGAGCTCTCCAGAAATAGACCACGACACCTGCGCTGTCCCCTCTGGAAAGCTCCAGACCCCCCGTGACCCCACAAGAGCCTCGAGAGGAAGACTCAGGCTGTCTGGACCTACGCAAAAAGTTGTAAATATGGTAAAAATAAAAAAATAAATAAAAGAAGTTCCAATGTAGTTATTTATTTGTTTGTGTTCTTTTATCGCACTCAGATTTAAGCTAAAGGTATGTGCAATACACTCATTTTTTTTTTCTTTTAACCTCATAGACAAACGCTTCACCATTACAAAAAATGCGTCATTGTTGTCAACTTATTGGCTTTGCTTATTTGTAGGCTTGCTGTACCCCGCTTCTGCTTTTCTCCCAAATACCTCGTAAGTACTCCGTACTTACAAAGTATATAGGCGAGTATAAATTGTTTCTTATTTTCTCTTGAAATACTTTTTAAGTGCCAATTATTTACAAAATACTAGAGCAGACCTACAAATAGTTTCTACTTTCATCTAAAATTCCTAATTGTTACTCTCCTTATCAGGAATTGGCTTAGGAAGCAGTGGGAACCAGCATTTCACATGTAGGCTGCTGATTGATTCAAAATACAAATCGAGTTTTGAAGAATTACATGATTCATGTAAGGAATTTACGCTAAACGTTTGGGGCTTTACAATAAAGTGTAACCAATATTACTAAAACATCTATTTATTATTATTATATATTTGTTTGAGTTTTGTGTGTCCAAACAGTGTTCAAAAGCAGAAAAAAAATTATTCAAGGCAATGGTACGTTTAATTTTAGGCATTCAATAGCCCAGAGAAAGAGTCAACATAGATTTAATTTTAATCAAACTAAAAGTTCACTTAAATAAGTTTACTAGTTGTGTCCCACTATAACTTTAACTTTATTTCTGTGCTTTTACTGATATCCACTAGAGGGCAGTATCGTATTACACTGTCAAAGCCTTTGCACCAGGAAAATCAGGACTTTTTCTCCTGAAATAATGAGAAAGTCATCCATACCGGAATATCATATTATGTTTAATAAATTGTTACAGGGCCTTGATTAAACATTAGGCTCTACTTTCACACATTATTCCAAAAAGCAGAAGACGTTTTCAAGTTTTTATCTGTTACAGGTGGCAGTTTTCAAAGCTGGACTATTACATACAGATCTTCAATTTGCACACACCTCATTTGGGTTATACCAATGAGTGAAATGTGGAATTTTGTTTTTCTTTCACAACTTATTGCATTCACAATGGAAAATTTGAGTAAAGTGAGGGTTATTTGAACATATTCCCTAATTACTGGAATGTTTGACTATTACTTAACTAAAGTGAGATGAAGTCATTTCTCTCTGGTTAAGTGTCTACAAGGAAAAAATGGCACACAAACCTCAAATGTTTGTGGGTCAATTCTTGTTGCAATGTTTAGGCAAAATCCTGTGATTTTTCCATCCTATGTAATATAATGCAATCCCTGACATTCATCTGTACTAGGTGAAGCAAACTGTGTCAGACAGGGAATGACTTGTGTGTCACCTTTGTCTCATTGCAATTTCCAACCTGTCACTCATCCTGTTTTTTAGATTCACCATATTATCTGGTGTTGCAGTCAATATAATAAATACAACTTAAATATCTTGTAAACAAATGCCACTTAGTTTCCATGGCTTTTTATTATTAAAAATTGGGAATAGGCATTGTTTCATATGGAGAGTCTCCACTTAGCATGTAAGAGCTATGTAGCATGAACTAATGTAGACTGGAGTCATGAACGTAGGCAGATTGGGGTAAAGTTCACCGACAGAACATCTATTGTCAACGTGCCGCATACTCAAGAACTCAGACTCATTATTTACAGTCCTACATGCTGCTATTGTGAGACTGGGGAACAGGTGTGGCCCAAGAAAAATTTATAGGGAAAGTCCAATGATGCCTGAACTGATTTTGGTCTTGATGCATGTGTAAAACCATGATGTCACGAAAAAGACACCTCAGGGCGCCAGCAGTACAATGCTGATGCCCTTGAGGTACCATCCTCCTAAATAATGAACTCTAAGTTATTTCTATACTGTGTTCCATTAAATATTAACTTCAGAATTGAAACAACAGTATTTAGTGCACTGATGCTGCAGTGAGGGGGTGCCTTTCTCCATGACAAACCCTCTCTGCCCAACAAGAATGTAGCTTCAGCATCCATATGTGCCAAAAAAAGGGCTGCAGAGAGACACTCAAGAACCTCAGTAAGTCCAACAATTCCCTTTTGAAAGCCACATCTTCAAAGTTGAGGACTTTTGGCACAACAAGAACAGGCTTTTCTTTGTGATGGTGTCTTAATTGTCTGGCTCCTCTAAGTCTTCCTGAGGCAGCAGTCCTTGGAAACAGATGTAGTGGGAGTTGCAGTAGACTGGGGTTTTGTTTGGGCAGGCCTGGACCTGTTCAGGCTTCTGGGAGGTGAATGGATTTGGCCCACTGTCCCTGATGTGCATCTCCAACTCTGTCAGGATCTGGAGCGAATACTTGAGCTCCATCTCGCTGTGGAGACAAAGAAATGGCAGAGAAATCAGTGGATCAAGTATGTTTAGTTTTATCAACCTCGTGTGAGACTCAGGAGAGATTAAACACCTCAGTTGTCTTATTTTAACATCCACCCACAAGAAATCAGTTTGTGAGAAATTATAGAGGAACAACATCGACAGAGGAGAAAGAGAACAACATCAATAACTTTGCTATATCATCAAGTTAGAGTCTACAGGGGGAGTTTGCGGAGAGCGCCTGCAGCAGAAGAAATAAATCTTTTCTTCAACTTGGCCTTTGTGCAAACATGAATTTGGTATCTGTCACCAGAGGAAAGGAGGCAAGCCATGGTGGGATGAGGGCAACAATAACTGTGTTGAGACTGAGGACTGATGAGGTCAGGCAGGTGAGGAGCAGCCATGGAGGTGGACAGGGTTTAATATACAGCAATACAGAAGGAAGAGGTGCAGTAGGTCAGAGAGTTCCAATATTGAGCTTTGCATAGCAGATGGTTTACATCGTAAGTTAATGGGTCCCTCTGGCACAAAGAACTTAAAATATTTACTGTAGCTTAAAGGGCGAGAAATGTTTTTATCCCTACTTAAAATGTGAAACAGGTGTTTAATTCAGAGCCATAATAATGCACTAACCTGTACATGGTGAAGAAAGTAGGGATGTTATAATCTCTGAGGAGCAGAAGGGTGGGCAGCCAACCTTCTACCAGACCCTGGTTAGCATGGAACCCTGTTAAAACATATAAAAACATGTGAAAGAGATACAAAATAAGGCCTTTAAAAAGACAGGACCAGGTAAAGTGTGTCTTTTTGATACAAAACAAAACAAAAAGTCAACCTAAAAAAACACTGACCAGATAACAGGGTGATAAAACAACAATAAATGCACAATATCAGTCTTTTTTCACAGTTTAAGCCCCTAAAAATGGGACATCTGATCAAACATCCTGATAAAATAACAAAGTTTGTGTAATAGTAGTAACAAAACTCCAGTGAAGCTAGCATCTCTATGAGGCTGTACTTATGCACAACACTACTTAAAGCTAAATGCTAATTAGCATGCTAAATTGTTAATGCAAACATTTCACTATGCATGAAATACAGTTGAAATTGTTGGGAATGTCGTTCTTTTTCAGGTATTCATTGTGAGTGTTGGACAAATTAGCATTCCGACCTGATGATGGCGCCAGCTTAAAAGTCAGGAGATCACAATAGTCATTTAATTTCATCCCGAAAAGGGTGTAATGAACCACACCAAAATGTCACGGCAGTCCATCCAACTGTGGTTGAGACATTTAACTCAAACCTCAAATGTGAAATTGATGGCAGCACAAGAAGAAAAGTCAGAAGATCACCAAAGTCATTGGGATTCATTTTCTGAACGACATTGATAACTGTGTCTAAGCTTTACGTTCATCCATTCTTGACTAAAATGGTGGACCAACCCACCAGACAAACATCTTCACACTGGCATGACCAAAAACATCTCATAGGGTCTATGAAACATTATATTAATGTTTTATAACATATGTGACATCACAATTTTTTCAACTGAGTCCTGCCTACTTTAACCTCATGAGATGAATGCACAAAAAGAAACTGAAATCTAATTGTAAAGTTTTCACAAATGTTCTTTCTAAAGGCAGAAAACAGCACACTAATGTAGATGCCCGGTAATAGCCTTTATTTTAGATTAAGCCACTGTTGCACCATACATACTCTGAATAAATTAGCTGAATGACGCCGACACAAGAAAGCCGTTATTGAGCTGTCTGCTTCTCACCATACACCCACACCAAGTCTTTACAGAGTGACAGAGTGACCCCAGTGAGGTGAAAATCGAACAGATTACACTTGATTAGTCTCCAGCTGCCCACGTCTTTCTCTTGTTGGCTAGAATATCCTTCGTTCTGAACGTGTCGCAGGCATTGTTTAGCAGTCAGCCTAATTATCAGTCAGTATGACAAAGTTAATCCAGCTTCTAATAAGCTGATCTCATTTTAAAACTTCAGCTGGACCGGTGAAAGCTTGTTCTAACTTAACTGTGCATACCAGCTGAAAATTGAGGACATTGCAGTGCAGAAATCTGGCTGTATCTGAGCTGAGCTGGGGTTGGGTACATAATCCTGCAGCATATTAACTGACAGATGTCACTTTCCCCTGACTCTGGTTTATATCATTAGTATGTTTTTTTTTTCTCTGAGCAGCAGGGTGATGCAGCGAATAGCTCGACCTTCATCCAGATGACTGAAGCTCAAACTAACATGGCTTCAAATACTGTAAATCCATCCAGCTTAAGTGTCCTTGAGTGAGACAAAACCAGTGATGCGGCAAACAAAGAATCTCCCTGCGCTGATCGAAAGAATCTCACGTTATTAGTCCGTCCAAGGTAACCATTAATCACAGATTTAAATATAATCTGCGTCCAGAAAAAGCTGTGCATGTGAAAAGTCTTAAAGCGAGCTATGAATTTATTAAAGCTTCAGCTGTTTTTGTTCATACTGGTGTGTATACTGGTTGTAAGTGTGTCGAGAGGCCAAAGAGGCAGAGCGTTGCAAGGCTCATGACACAGGCGCACAGATGGTATCATGTTATCCACCGCCTGCCACTTCTTTCCACAGAACTCCAACTGCAGAAAGAAAAGATTTTAATTTGAATAATGCATGCCATGATACCGACATCCCTGAGGTTCCACTCCTCGTCATGATAAAACATTTAACAGGGAATAAGGGTTTAGGCGTTTTTACCCTCAGGAAGAGATGAGGTGACAAAGAGACGTTGCAGTCTGACTGTTAATGACTGCAATAATTGCCTGGCTCCAGTGTGAATGTGGGCCATATGGCTGGATAAATTCGCTGTTAATGGTTATAGCTTTACTTTGTTTCCAGGTCTTAAAAAGTATCCTTTAGGACTATGAAAATCCAGTTTATTTCAAAGATAGCAAAAAGCTATCTCGATATTGTGTTTGTGTTTATGAAGCACATCCATTTTCTTTGTGGGGACTGACAGCTGACATCACCCTCCCTCTCTTACTCTCTGTTTTTCACTGCTTTGGAGCAGTGTTTTTCTCTCTCACTCCTGTTTATGACTTTCATGCACATAAACAACTTCCTTTTTATTCCTTTCGTCATGCTGCCTGCTCCTCTATCACTTAAACAGTGTCATAATGCAGTGCTCTGCCAGCTTTGCAGTATGAAACGCAGCCAGGCACTCAGGCAGTTTACTCGCAGGATGACTGATTCCTGTATATTTAGCTCCAGTGGAGCTTGCAACGATAACTGAGCCAAGGGTTATGGATGCGTTTGGGTCAGGGCTTTACTGCTGTGTCGCAGGTTAGAAGGTCAGAGAAGTGATTCAGCGCAAGAGCTTAGGATGTGTGGGGTTATAGTTCCTCATAAATGAGGTAGCTGTCTGTGAGAGCGAATAAAAGGGATAGACAGATGCTGAGATTTTCAGGCCAATATGCTATTTGTCTTAAAATGGAGAAAAAAATGCTGTTATTTGTTTGCATTGTATCCTAAAAGAATGAAGTATATCCATAATTCAAGGAAAGGAGTTTAGTAGCTCAGAACATTGCATGTCCTCCAGTGGAAAATGGGGTCAGGCATGGTGAGATTGTTTTAAATCAATGATTTCGCTCACATCAGTGGCTTGCAATGCTCGTCTGAATGAAACTGAGGGAACTGAGACTCCTCTTTCAAAAGGGCAGCTTACCGACATTATGCTGAGTCCAGCAATCAGAAGCCAAACTCTTTCCCAGCTGCTCCCATTAATCACCCAAATCCCCAATAAAAGCCTTGGCGCTAATGAATAGGCCAGATCTAGAGAGTAATACGTCTCCTACTGGCTCTGCACTCTGAAAGAGGTAATTGTCAGACGAGCCTGAAGGGAGACAAGTCACTGGTTCTGCAAGACAGTTGACTACTTAAGCTGAGAAGTTTCTATTTATAGCCTCAGTGATCATTATGGTCCTCACTGGTTGATTTTTAAGGCATTTTGAAGTGTGATTCTTCGAAGATTTAAGTGGTCATAAAGTCGCATCACTTTACTTTTTGTCTGTTAATGTTTGGTGGGATGGGTTAGGGTTAGTTACAGGGTTATTTACATACCAGGATGAAATCCAACCACTATATCTGGTTTGGCTGCTCCCTCTTTCTCCACCACTTCTTCCCAGAACTGGTGGTAAAGGCCCTTGTGGGTGCTGATGTAGACCCTCTGCTTGGGGCCAAACGCCCTTAAAGGAGGCCTCACGATTGGGCCGTCCACCACCTCTGGTCCCACCATGACGATCTCAATACCCTGGTGTCTTGGGAACATGTTGTTAAGCTCATCAAAGTCTGTGAGCCTCGCTCCCATCGTCTCATTGTGGGATGCCCCTGCCAAGTGAATAGTGAGCGGCTTAGCGTACGGGTCAAGGCCAAAGTGTTGCATGGCCATCCCAACTGTGAGAACCCGAGAGAGGAACTCGCTCTGAATCCGCCATACAGACTGTTGCAGGTCAGAGTTATCCGGCCTTGGCCTGCTGGCGTTCTTCCACAGTGTTGCCATGTTTGCACCCAACAGGACGCCATCAAGACGTGGCGTAAGGTCCCCCTGCATGGAAAGCCAGTCTTCCCAGTTCTTCACCTCAGCAGCTGACTTGGACCACTTCTCAGTGGAGAATGGGAGGTCTCCTGTGTGGGCGGAGGAGGAACAGTCAAATGGATTTATTTCACACAAAACTGAAGACTCAGATTAGTGTTAATTCTGTGGTGCATTTACATGGTGTTTGAAAGGCAATCAGAGAGATTCAAAGGCTGAAGAGCTTTAATCAAAATTTCAGAAATGCACCAGTATTGCACTGTGACTTTCTGTCAGTTTTTGTCTCTCAGGCATTTAATTTCTGCAGCTCAGCTCTAAAATATGCCATCTCATTAATGCGATTTCTCTGTTTTGTGAACTCACACAGCTATTAAGGAATTTAAATTTCAGCTGCACTGCCTTTTAATTCCTCACCAGTGAACATCAACCACTCCACTAGTCTGTCTATGGCCACCAGACGCAGCTTCTTGCAGACCTTTTTATGCTGAGGCCAGTCCTTTTTCTGACAGTCCTTGGTGCAGTAGTACACATTCAAGCACCTATAACAAAAAAGATGAGGTTAAAAGCAATGCAGAGAAATGTATGGAAGCAAACTATGGAAGTTAAAACAAGCAAAAAGGGGGACTTTAACTGATAAAGGTGGAAACTCTCAACTTTATATCCCCATAAAATTCTTAGCCATGCTAGAGGCATCACTTGTGATAGCCATTTTGTCGGTCCATCACGGTCCAGAATAAGATAGTTTTAAAACATCTCTGAAATTTGCTGCAGATATTCAAGTTTCTGAGGAGACACATAGTCCTCAGATCTCTGATAAGGTCAAAATTTCTGTTTGCCAAAACTGGTAAACGAATGATGAAATAAATGACTTTTGAGTCACTGGATTGTTTCCTTCTGAGTTCATGCGGCAGTGACAGTGACCCCACACTCAGTCACATTTTACCCTCTAATCTTAGTATGTTTTGTTATTAGTGATCATAACTATTAGCATGCTATCATGCTCAACTAAGATATTGAACATGCTAAACATTTTCCTGCTAAAAGTCAACATGCTTGAACTCTGAGTTAGCATCTTGAGCATGTTAGCATGCTAACATTAGGGCCAGCTCTCAGCACAGCAATGCCTAAGTCATCAGTGGATTGTAATTAGATAATACTTTTACGTTTCAGATATTTGATGCAAACCAAAGTACTTCAAACTACCTAAACAGATGTGGACATTAGAAAATCATTCATAGGAGTATTAGTTGCGCTGCAAATGAGGATATCCTATTTATTTTTAGACATATCAGCTAGAATATCCCCAAGACATAAATAGTATTTTGCAAGCGTACAGAACCCATCTTTGACCCTCGCATGCAGTGACAGACTTATGACACTGAGGATAAATTCTCTCCTGCTTAGACAACAGCTAGCAAAGAACAGCTGCAGCATGTTGAAACTGGAGGTTATTTATGATTATCCAACTTCTTTGAATGGATGTGGGCTTTTGCGTTGTCACTGTTAGTGTGATGAGGTAATGTTTTGGATTAGGTTTGACAGCTAGTGCCAGCTGCTGCCTTGGGAAACTTTATTACTTTACTTTGCAATCATCTGCAGCCTTAGAGGCACTCACATTTCCATATGATCATTTATCAGCCATCATGTTCAGCAATAGCACACTGTGGGCTTATCAAGCCACGAAAAGAGGCTTACAGTGGACAAAGTGAGACGAAACAAGGTGGGAAAACGCAAGTGCCATTAAAGAGTAATGCATAAAGTAGTTCTGCACGGATACTTCAGCATAAGCAAGGACTGATGAGCTATTTGTGGTCATTCTCAGATGTCAGAGTTCTTCAGGGTTTTTTACTTGTCAGCAGTTCTGTTGTTTTTTCTGCCTTAACGTCTGCTGATAGTAAATTTTCTGAGAGAGACTGTGGCAGCTGAGAATTTCTAGGGACACCACTTGCAATACAGGGTGTGTGTGTGTGTGTGGTGAGTGTGTGTTGTGTGGTGTGTGTGTGTGTGTGCGCGTGTGTATGTGTGTGTTAGTGTGTGAATCAGAGAGAGAGATAGAAAAGGAGAGATCAGGGGAAGCAGAGAGCCAGAAGAAAAATGAGGCACAAAAACAATGAGGCCCTCGTGATCATGCAGCATATTGCATCCCTTATTCACAAAACACTGCTTGAAATACCCTCACCGATGTTGTTAGTTTATGAACAACATTAAGCCGCCGAGTTGCAGAGAGATGAGTCACAGTCAGGGGACTTTGCTATATTTGCCACTGGCCATTGTCCACCTCTGTAGAGCTGTCCACACCTTGGTGGCCTATCATTTTGCTCCTGATACAATAGCAACTGGTAATGCTTCACACATGCCAGCTATTGGACAACAATATCCAAACAATGTCCTGACCAGGTGATAACAAAGCCGACAAGAGAACAGCGTAGGTTTAAGCCGCTTAAAATATTTCCATTGTCATAATGCTTGACATTAATCGCAGTTAATACCGCAATATAGCAAAATCACTCATCATGGACGACACATCAACACGTCTCGGCGGTCGTTTTCGAACATCATCCTTCACATGTGGTTTTGCACTCACTTCACACAGCGCTTCAGGCTCTCTCCCTCTGTGAGATGCTCTGGCAGTTTGTTGCAGCCTGTGCAGAACTTGAAGGTCTCCTCCATTTTCTGGAACATCTCCTTGTAGTTGCGGAATGAGATTCCTTTAGCTTTTCCCTCAACAGCCGCCCTAAATTAGAGTCACACACACACACACACATTTGGCAAAGCACAGTTACATGAACATGTTTAAGGATTTGAACAGTTTGATCAATTTGAATGCTGGCTGTTCTTAGTATCAGTAGTTTGTACCTGTATTCTCCGTAGTCCTTCATGTTGAGCTTGTTGAGAATCACCTTAGAGAGCCCAGGAACGTTGGAGTCCAGAGAGAAAAAGCCAGACTGGTCAGAGAAGACACTGTCAGTCCCTGGAGCATAGGACTGTGGGAGCGCTGGGATCTGGGATGCCATACTGGGACCTTCAGTTTCCACTAGGAGAGGGAGGAAGCATTAAATAAACACTTAATGTTAAATTACTGTAATGCACATCTGCTATTTAATGTTTGGCCCATTTTAAAGGGTGGACAAACATTTAAAGCAGAGGGTTTAAATAAGAAATTTGGTGTCTCTCAAGGACCCAAACTTACAAAAAAATACATCACAAATGGCTGAAAAGTCCACATTAGTGCATAGACTACTGATAATAGAATGAAAATCTGATTAAGTTATGAAAATACATCACAACGATGAATAAAATTCAATTATTCACATTTGCTGAGTGTAATGTTATATTTATCTGTCTCATACAATATGTACAGACAATTTTGGATGTCTCTTTTGACCCACACAGCATCCACGCTCAACAGAGCAGCTTATTGAAACATAAATAAAAAAGGTAACTCAGTAAAAACAGGTCCAGGAGCCATTTTGGGTCTCTGAGTTTGGGAAAGGGTGGTTTAAAAAGTAACTTGACATCCTTCACAAATCTTGTATTTGCTTAGTACTGTGGTTGAACTTCACATCTTACATTAGTGATGTACCGGTGTCCTCTAGGACACTGTGACATCATCACTAGGTGTCAGGCTTTAAAAAACAACATAGGCTTAACTTGGCTCAACTTGCTGGACCACAACGCTGCAAGAAGCTGCACTCACATTCCTTCAAGTCTCCTCACTTTGTTACACGAACGCCCTGTTTCACAGCTTACTTGTGTTTGTCGTACCGAAAGATAAAATTATTGCATATGTGATAACTTTCCCGGAGTTGTGAAATCGCGTCAAGAGTGTTATAAAAATGCATCACAGTGTTTTGGAGACTGCTAAGCCTTTAAAGTCTTGGATCTGTCACTTCAGCCGCACCTGGATCATATTTCATTGCCTCATCGGTCACTGAAACAACAAACCCCCCCTCACGGTGTCGCCCTCTTTAGCATTCTGAAACCCCCAATCATTCAGTTTATCAGTGTGTGGGTGTGTGTGGTGTGTGTGTGGGGTGTGTGCTTACTGACAGATTCAAAGCAGAGCCAGTAGGGATGTTGGAGACGGGGACCCCCCCCTACTGGGTCAGACTGACAAATGAGAAGAAGCAGGGCTGGAAAATGCAGACCCCCGGAGGAAGGACATGCAGTTCTTAGCCTCACTGAGGTATTTGCGCTAAACTCCCTGACAACCGAGTGTCACACCGCGCTGACAAAACAAAGATTCTCACTGCTAATGCTGCACTCCTGAAATACTGCTGTTGATAATGTATCACTTCTGTCAGGAACCACAAAAAGCTATTTGGAAACCAGTGATAAGATTAAAAAAAAAGAGAGACACAGTTATAAACAAATACACAAAGCTACTTCAGATATATTAAGTGTGACTTTTTCAAAGATTTTCACTTAACAACGGTGAAACAGGATCTGCATAAACTGAAAATATGGTTAGTTTTCTCAGCATAGACAGCAGACACATACAGACTGAAGACATGGATTGCCCTAAAATGCACCGTCTGACTCTCATACACTCAAGCCCAGATGACAAAAACTCTCATGACAAGGAGGATCAGACAAATCTCAGTCGGGCAGATTCTTTATCGGGTTACGTCATCATTCCTCAGCTCTTGGCAAAATCCTACGTCGCCACAAACCCCTTATGGGGACGCACACATGTCACATGATTTATTAAGTTGGCATGACATGGGGGGGAAAAATAAGAAGGGAGAGAAATGCGATCATCCGATGACGGCGCAAGCAAGTAGCTCACATGCGCCTCCAAGCTTTTTTTAGATTTTTCTGGAAACTGACATCCAAAAAATTTGTCATTTATATCTGACATTTGCTACATTTAATCCAGTTCTTCCTGTTTGTTGTAATTAAAAATATCTACCTGTCTCTAAAGTACAGGTTACTAACTCTGGCCTTGAAATCTCTGTGCAGCTTGCACCAATAAAAGTGCATCTTAGCTTCACAATTAAATGCTCTGTTATATCACACTGAGGCACTATTTTGTCCTTGCTATTCTGTTCATTACAGCTTAATATGAAAAACAACTTTTTCTTTACTTTGTGGAACTCTGTATCTTTTCAATTTCATACCAAGTTTTGCTGGAAAATGATTGATCCTTATCATGTCTGCAGACAAAATTGAAAGGCCTATATCTTATTAGTTCCTTCGTCTCTACAGAGCACCGAGGAGGGCTGGAAGTGAATGGACTGACACTGCTCAGTTTTTTAGCATGCAAAGTCTTCTTCTTACTATCTGAACGAAGCATTATATCACATTTTGAACTTGCCTTGCCGTGCACTCTGCACAGACGTGGCTGTATCACAACAGAAGGACATGTGCAGATACTAGAGCAGTCATACCTTTGATTCCAGGTGAGCAGGAATGCCTCGTTTCAGTCTCCTTATGCCGTCACCATGTTGTGGCGCCTCCACCGAGTCTCTGCTGGGGGTCAGTAAAACGTAGCAGCACAGGGCAGCAGAGGTTAGGTGGGAGTTTATGAGCGGGGCAGGGAGGGAGGTGGATGGGTTTGGGAGGAGGTTCGCCTTGGAAGAAGATGAGGGCCAAAGAAGGGAGGACAGGACATTTTTAGAAAAAGAAAGGTGGGGTAGAGCGAAGGGAGAAGGTAGGGGGGGAGGTCTGGTGGAAGAGGTGGAGACTGAGATAGGGAGTTAGACACACTTAAACACAACTTCACAGGCTGGGAAGTGAAGAGCAAAGAGGAATCAATTGTGACAAACGCATAACAAAGTGTATTTCTGGAATCGATAACAGAGCGGTAAACAAGTGTAGTGTAACCCACTGTGATTCTCCTCTTAAATATTTACAGCTTGAACGCATAGACTCCTTATTATTCATCAAATACAGCCGCCGGAACAGAAACAGATTCCAAAATAACTTCTGCTCTGATAGTTCAGAATGTTTTTTAGCTCGTTTTCATGAATCACAAACTGATAAAACATTTTTTCACTGTATGATAGAAGGAAATTTGTCTGTGAAAATCAGTATATTTGTAAACAAAAAATGACAAATGCCGCCTTTTAATTTAAAAAAATTTATTTGGTCCATTGGAACCTGAGATTGAAAATTAAACATACATATGTTTGTACACATATACTCATATTCCCCCCCCAAGAAAAGATCAATAAAATATATATCACATTCATCAGTTCCATTTTTTCAGCATTAGGGTTTCTTTTTTGTTTCTATTATCATACTTCCTTTTTTTTTTTTTACAAGTTTAAAAGGGTCAGTTGATTTTTTTTTTAAATCTTTTTTTATCTTTTGTGTGGCTTAAGTTTGCAGTCAGTACAATTTACAAGGAAGGAACCAGACAAAGGAGAGAGGAGAGAAAGGGAGCTGTGTTTGTCTGCTGGCCTGTGAGTGACCAGCTTTATTCTCTGGCTGCAGCCTCTTCGACAGCAGGGGGCGCCCATGACGCACAGAAAAGTCACTACCACAACTTCACAGAAGAGTAGGTTCATAGGACACCAACAAAGAGCCAAAAAAAAAAGACAATTATGACAAAAGAAAACAAAGTATTGAAACAAAACAAAACAAAACAAAAAAAAACTCAATCTCATGTAAATGAAAAGTGATCCAGCAGTGACACTGAATTCTGAGGTGCCTCGTCATTGCAGGTGTTTCAGTGCAGGTTCATTTCATGTCAAGCTAATCCCTCTGGGCTCAAACCGAAGCCGTAAATTATCACATTCCTTAATCTGTCATTCATCGGTTCAGTATTCAACAATATTCATTAGACAACAGGCCTGAAAAAAAAAATCACTTATACAAATAAATTAGACACTAAGTTCGCAGCTACTTGGCTGCGAGCACACACACACACTCACACAAAGTGGTCATTATGCTCCTTTTTGAAAAACTTATTTACAGTTACTTCAGCTTCAGATTTCTTTTAAGAAACATTATTCTGCTGTAGTAGTTTTTTTTTTTTAAAACAAATTGTCCTAAAGATGTCACCACAGCTGGCAGACGTGGTTGTGCAGAAGTTTGCAAGCATCCAGACACGTCGCTGCCATTCACCATCACCGCGGACAATGACGACCAAAAAGGGACAACGGCCATGTGATGATGCATGTTTCAGTACTTGTTTAACTCAGAGTTGCAGAGCTTTAATGGAGTTCAGGTTCTCTGAGGCTGGGTTATATGAGGTACTTCTTTATGGTCGGTGTATTTTATAGGTCAGTGTGTTCATAGGGATCAATGAAGTTCTTTCCGATTCTCTCTGACCTCGATTGGTTGGCGTTATCGTGTGTCTTTGGTTTTTTTTGGATTGTTCTGACTCAACAAAGTCAAAAATAACAAAGCAAACTGACCAAACAAGGCAGTGGTTAGAACACCAAGCTCCTTGATCTGCCAGGTAAAATTACTGCTTTGTGAAAGGAGGCTGGTAGCTTTAGAGAGTGATATAACTTTTTCCGTTTCCCTATGATAATGTGCTAAAGATATTCTAAATATAGTATGTACTTAATTTGATATTGATTTTATTTTGGTGGGTCTTGTTTAAGTTGGTTTAATCTATTTCCTGTTGTCCTCAACTGCAGCAGTTCATTGTTTGGCTTCCTACACTGAAACTACTGCTTCTCTAACATCAAAGTGTGCCTAGTGCCATCAATTGGAGTTAATACACTGACTGTGGATAAGTACCTCATACAAGACCAGTTCAAAAACCCCAAAGTGCCCCATCAAGTCCTCAACTGAATCATCTCATGTCAGAACCTTAACGTGCAGTCTCAATGATCTCGACACAAAATATTACTCTTTTTTTTCTCCCAAGAATTTTGCTTTTCAGCTTTCAAGTTTCTCCCTGTTCCACTACATAACTAGTAAGACATCAATTTTAACTTGACAAAAAGTCTCCCACTCCATCCTGTTACTATAGTACCGCGTTAGTCTTTCTCCTCTACCTGACGAACATCTATGTTGCCTGGTGAGGACAGAAAGATCCTTAGTGAAACAGGAGTAATGGCTTTGACACCGGAGAGACTGGCAGCCGGTGGGGCCCTAAAAGAGCATCTCTGCCAAAAACAGCTGTAGGCAACTCATCCTTTGAAACAACGCAGCTCCGAAACTGTGAGGGAGCTAAACTACTTTCTGTGTCACGACATGTCTCAGGGGTGCCTTCTCTCTCTTGTTATGTGCGCACGAAGTCTGACAACAAAACGGTAATTTGTTATTGCACGAGGACACCGTGCTGTTGCTAATATGCTGTCGGTGTATTCTTGGGGGAGGATGGCCCAGAGGCTCGCGCTGCACCCAGGCAAACAAAAGTGGTCCCTGACCTCCCAAAGTAAACTCGCCGGCTCCTTTTAAGAGCTCCCCTATGGCAAACGGACTGTTCAAACAGCCACTAGCTCCTCTAGTACTCCCTAAGTACACTCAAGTGTAAATCAACACACTGGCAAACTGTTGAAGTGTGAGAAACAGACAGATACTCACTGACCTTCAGTACCAAAAAACATTAAGATCAGACACAAAATTTTGGGGTGTCACAATCGAAGCAGCATTAATTCACTCCATTAAAAGTCTCGAGAGATGATCTATTCCCCTACGTGTGAATTTATGTGTAAGAAAGTAAACTGACTGCCAACCTGGATGTGAAAAGCCAGTGTGCCTGAGGGGAAACACTACAAAGCCTGTCATGTAATGACTCGCCTCCAGCGTTTAGACCCCAAACTGAGGCTGAGCGAAAATGAATTAAAGTAAGCAAAAGAAAAGGAGAGAAAAAAATAAAAGCAAGTACAGCGGTTGTTTCTTTGCAGGGAAAAGGTGAAAATTGTATGTTGGCCTATCGAAGCATCAGAGTGGGAATTCTATTATGTGTCAGCAATTTAAAACATAGCCTCGCTCCCATTACAACACCACTCTTTACACGGACAGCTTCACTGTTAAGTGTATTGAGGGACGAACAACAGCGATACAAAAAGATGCTACTCCAGCCACACAAGCCACACACACACATCAGCTTGGAGTTATGCTTGACTCCAGCTTTGTGTACAAAACATGGGTTTGGTCCTGAGCTAGAGAGAGCGCTAGACAGCACTGCAGTGATGATGGAGGGTGGGGACAGACAGTACTATGTGAATGATGGCTTTTTCTCTGACCTGTAAAAACACAAATATGGAAAAGACGGCAACATGGGTTGTGTACGAGAACGAGTAAGACCAATGTGTATACTCTTGAATAAAAAACAAAAAAAACAGGTATGATTAAAAGTAAAACTAAAAATTGAGTTTGGCTCATTAAGTACCATATTGAGGGCTGGGTGAGATAACCCCCCCCCCGAAGTCTGTTGCTCTGTTAGCTGTCCTCGTGGTGGATGTGAGGGGGAAGTGTCCGATCGTTGCGAGTGATTGGCTCATTGGTTGTGGGCCGGCGAATGGCTCAGTAGTTACGGCACTCCACCCTGACTCCCGCGACGCTCACTGAGCATACGAAAACACAGGGCTGACATCTGTTCCACGTACAGCGCTCGTACCAAAAAAAAACAAAAAAAAAAAACATCCAGAATTTTCTTAAGTAGTCTGAGCAGGATCCTGATGGGTGGCTGAGTGAAAAATTAAGTCCCAGTCACCTCAAGTAGCCTGCTTCCCTCATTTCATCCTGACATGGCACATCCACTTGGCAAGGGAGAGAGCGCTCGCTGAATGAAGACTTTTATGGAGCATCAGGAGGACAGCGCATAAACGCTGCCCACCTACGCTTTACATTCAGGTGTTCATCCAACACAAGATGCACAAATGCTCATCTCTCTCTATGTCTTTGGGCTGCACACACCCCTCGCCCTCCCTTGCCTGGATTTCCAGTGGTCTGACAGTTCATTATATTATAGTCTGTGTGTTTTTCTGTGTGTGTGTGATGGTGGGCGGTGGTCATAGGGGTCTTGGCCGGTGCAGGCCGTCAATGTCAGGAGTCAGCTGGGGGCTGTGAGTGGCCTTGGTGGGGGTCCAGTCTCCCAGGGAGGCCTGGGCTGCCTTGCGATGAGCCAGGCGGTGAGTGATGGAGAAGCCAGCATTTCCTTCCAGCTGTGAAAGCACCACCAGCACCTGCCTGCAGGGGGTGACAGAGAGCATGCATTTAATTAAACAGAAAAAAAGAGAAGCCTCTAGTTGAGGCCTCTTTGCTTTCAGTTCAGGCAGGTCAAACACAGGATAAGTACTCTGATTTAAAATGTGGTATTTTTCTGTTGTACAATGTGCACTGAGCAGTGAATAAGAAACTGTATGAAAAATAAAAAAGGGGTCAGGTGGGGGACTGAATCTTACTTATGAATGTATTTGTATTAAAAAGAGGCCCTTGACAATGAAGTAAAATATTTATTTAGTTTTTATTTTAATAGAAATACTAATGTCTTCATCTAATTTATGTGTTAATCAGCACAGTAAAAGATTCCATTGGAGAAAGACAAATTGATAAATCAGCACTCTAAAGTTAAGATAAGAGACACATTCAGTTTTTAGTTAACTAAAACAGGAAGAGTAAACATAATGACAGGAAATGAGAGGAAATGGGTAAATAAAATTTGCATCATTAACACATTCATTTTGGGGATATTTAGGTACTCTCAGGTGTGAAACGGTACAGTTACCTAGCTGCTAAATGTGTTTGCCAGTGTGACCGTATAACAGCAAGTGTGTAAGAACATCAGAAAATAAGACTGCGATATTGCAGCATTGAATGTTTTTTATCAAGTGAACTGGCATGATGTTATGTTCTTGCTGGATGAGGGAAAATGACATTAAAAAGACATGGCCAGTACGCATGGGGACTTTTTACAGTTTCCCATTATGTGGGACATAACTTCTAAAGAATGAGGCCCTAAATTTACGTGAAAGTGTGCTGTAATGTGTCCGTAGGAAACATTCATAGTGTAAATGTCCAAAGAATCTAAATTCAGAGGAACCTAATGATGTGTGAACAGCTCCACTCTGCTGGATTTCACAAGTGTGTCTAAGCCTACAATATTTTTCAGGTCTCTATAACATTGACTTTAATGGCCAGAGGACAACTGGGACATTTTCACCCAGGAGTACTTCATACTACATTATTACATTACTACATGAGAACTCAGCCTTCATGCGTCAGTTGCACCACCTTCATTTAAATCTTAACTGGACACACGTAAAGCTTGGTGACTGCGTTCTGCACAAAGCTGTGCTGACTGAATCTGTTACCAAACAATAGATCGTTCATCTTTGACAAATAATGACACATTTTACATTCATGACTAACTATCAGTGTTGTACTTCTCTATTTAACTAGAGAAAAAATGCTAAATATTTCAGTGCTAATATGGGTTAAAAGTAGATCATGTGGGCGGGTGAGACACATTCCATAAGTCTGTTATGTCTGTTAACCTGTTTGGCCGAAGTTATTTTTCTTATGTAATTTGTTTTACTGTACTTTATACACTGATGTGGCAGTGACCTGGTGTGATCTCTCACAAGGGGGTCTTCACTTTTATCTAAATTCTTACGGTGGATTGGAACAATAGAAACTGGAAAACATTAACCTGCATCTTAAAGAGAATGTGGGTCAGGGGCCTAATGTTAGGGGGGCCAAAGGTCCTTTCCTTACTTTCTTAATGCCCTACTTTCAGCATCCTTGCTTGTACCACACCCATGTTCGAACTCGGCTTTCATTTTGATCTGAACTGCACACCTGTAAAGTTCCGTGACCTCATTTTGCTCAATTATGAAGTGATCACACTAAGTGTTTCCACAGAAGCATAGGCGTCTCCAAGACCGCATATTTCCTTAATGACACGCACACAGAAACTCGCAAAGTAGAAACAATACCAGTCACACTGTTGCAGCTGGTAACAAAGGCACCTATGACTGTGCTAGAACAAGCCTGAAGTAGATTATTAAAAATATAGAGCACTAATCCTCTGGGATCACTGCGTTTATGTAAGTGTGTAGAGGTGTGATCGTCTGTACTGCTGGATGTTTGTCACACTTGTACCAAATGTTCTTACAGCATTTAATCTCTACATTTGTTATCGATTGAGGTTATTTCTCCCAAGGTGAAGTATGGCTCAACATAAAACGAACTTTACAAGATGTGCATGTGAGGAGCAGAGAGGGAATGTGACGTTCATGTGTGTACCTGTGCAAAGGCGGTACGCTGTCGATGGTCTTGAGGCTGCCGCGCGTGGACACCACATTGAAGCTGTCAGTGCAGTCACAGGAGACATGGAGGTAGTATTTGGGGTGGCGGTTCTCCACCACGACGATGAGTCCCGCCCAGCCGTGGGTCAGGTAGTAGCACGTCATGCCCTCGCGGCCCTGAGAAGAAACCACAGATGATGATTAAACACAAGGATGCAGCGGTTTAAAAAGATGAATGGTGTCTAGTCGACCATTCAATTTGCCATTATAACTCTTCAATGTCAGTGCAAAAAAATCAAGACAGGACTCTTTTTAATGGACTGATGCCACCAACTGACATCGGCGTTTCAGATGGCTAAAAGATACTCAGATGTCTGACTTCAACGCAGTTAAATTGAACAAAGTACATCACCACCAGAGAATTCTTCAAAAGTGTGAAAAGTGTGTTTAAGATTGCAATCTGCATTCAGAGTAACAACTCTCTCCGGTGGTGAGATGACAGTGGTTGCTAATCTCTCTTCTGGGGTTTAGAATTGTAATGGAGTGAATACAAGCGCAGCCAAACTAGCTGCTGTCATTTCATGTGTTCATTTCATTTAAAAGTCTTGTTTCATGACTCAGGACTGCTCAAATTATTTATCAAGAGCCCTACTCAAGAAAATCTTTTTAACCATTTAATTAAAACACTATCGCTCGCACAGCAGCTGCCTTGTGCTTCTGAGTGCTTGGCCCGTCTACCTTGAACGCTAAATTCCTGAGGAGTTGAATGACTTAACAAAGACGATCTGAAGTGTTTAGAAAGCTCTGTCATCCTCTAAAACACCAGCCAATGTGACATCACTTCAGGAAGGAGCAGTGCAGGAGAGCCAGAATAATTTGTTTCCAGTGGTGTGAGTGGTTGTGTGTGTGCGTGTGTGTGTATGTGTGTGCAGGAGAGATAATGTGTACAGTCTTGCGTGAGTCAAGGCAGAATAGGATTCGGGAGTCTGCAGAGAAAATCTTAAGTGTTATCTCAAAGTAGCTTACAGAAGTGCAGGCGTTCTCCAGCTTCACAGGCATATATATTATATTCAAGGATGAACAAACTGTGCGTGTGTGTGTGTGTATTTGTGTGCGAGTTTGAGTGTGTCTGTGGGTGTCAGACAGGGGGGACGGGAGGACAGAGAAAGTGAAAGCCTGCGAGTGGGGGAGCAATAACAGATATGCTTGTTTTTTATTGTTCGCAAACAAACATGTCTCTCACCTCATGTCTTTCGCCTTTGTTTTCTGTGAGGAGGATGATGGCGTCGGCCAACGTGGTGGCAGTCGCCTCCACCTGCTCCACCATCACCTGCCTGGAGCTGTAGATGGCGAGGATGTAACCAGGGAAATCCTGGCTGTGCCTTCGTGCTGCACCGCTGGTGGGGCTGGAGACTGGAAAGAAGATGGATAAACTCTTCAGAATATTCTGTACATATTCAAAAGCAAAAACACTAAAGCACTGCTTGTGTCCGTTATGTTTGTACACCTACTGGGTGTGGGTGGCCCCCCTGTCCCGCTGATGTTCATCTGCCAGTGGTTGAAGGCGCAGCAGACGACGGCGTACTCCCCCGGCTCCAGCATCACATCGCAGCCGACAAACTTCTTCACCGCTCGCTTGCTGTGAGCCAACAAGCGTCCAAGAGTCAGCTTGTTGCCACTGCCGAAGGAGGCGCGAAACACCATGATGCACAGGTCCAGCAGGTGGCTGTCGGCCGTGTCTGAACGCCTTAGGGAGGGAGCGGGAATGAATGGGTCAGCGCCGCACAAAAGGTAGGGAAGGAGTACAAACAGTGGGAGGGAAGAGGTGCTTGTAAATGCTGACGACGATCGTTTACCTGCTTCCCTCCTGGAAGAGAGCGAACTCCAACGCCGTCCTCTCCAGCACGGTCAGGGAGGTGACAGTGACTGGTCCGCTCGCCTTGCTGGGGAAGCAGCCCTGCAGCCTCACCTCCTGCCAGTCTGAGTGGATCTTACAGATGTCCACTGAGTCAAAATACCTGTGAAAGGAGACAAATGAGAGGACAGAAGCTTCTTTAGCATACATACAGCATCAAGCCTGCATGTTTCCTGACGTGCAGAAGTCTCCATCCTTCTGAGACGTAAACAGTTTGACCGGCTGCTCTCCCCTTCTGTCGTAAGCTAAGTCTATTTGTATGCATCACAAGCAACTCTTTAACATTAGAATAGCCTCTGAGAGCGCTGCTGTACAAACACCATTTACCTCGCTAAAATATCAGACCTCCTCCTTCAAAGACGGAGGCCCCCAGAGACGCTCTCTACCTCACTTTCATTCTGTTTTTCGGTGTTTCATCACTTTCTTAACCTCGCTGTCTTACATCTTACTTTTGTCTTCTTGACAATCAGGATGAAGGAAGAGGAAGAGAAGGCAGGTATGCTGAAGTTTTACAGGGGCCTTTGATCACTACAGAGAAATATGTCCGCAATCCTTGTTCTCAGTGACATAATATCGCAGAAATTGTAATAATAATTATCGTCAGTCCTTTTTTTTCGTCCACTTGATGCATATGAGTCTGTACAGGCGCATTGAAATTCGTCTGACAGGCTGACCACTTTTTTAGTTTTCCACGACAACATGTCTCTGCAGACACACAACAGCACCACACTGAGATTATTTGTCCGTCACAGAAAACAATAAACAGTCAGAAGACAGATGGGATCCTCGTCTGGGCCAAATACATTTTTCAGGTTTTAATCGTTGAGGAGGACAGCCACATTGATCCTTGTGGACTTATTGCGACTCTTATTTTGTTAGACACGAGGGACAGGAATAACAGACCCACAAACACACACTTAAACACACACACAAACACACATAATTCATCTTTGAGGTGAACTGGCTACCCCTGTTGACTTTGTAACACTGTCCTCTGATCAGAAAAAATATAAAACTTTTGGAGTCACACACAGTCTCGTCCATGACCTCATTTAAGATCAGGTTATTTACACTTAATGAAACGTTTTTGTTGAAAACCACATGAATTCTTTTCAACTTTATTGGACCTTTTGCGATGATTGATTTCAGGGCTGTGATTCAGCACAGTTTTGTTTTGCCATTTCAAACATTGTGGTTCAGTCAGTTTCGTTTTACTTCCAGCCAACAGCTCCCTGTTATGTTTCAGATCACTTTTTTATTTTTGTTTTCACTGAAACTGTTACAGGAAAACAGTGTTTACTGACCTCCACAAGGTCAGTATGCAATGAAATTTTATGAAAGGGAAGGACATGCAGGCACGCATAAAAACACAGGCAGAGAAACACGAGTCAATACCTGACGCTGTGCACCACTGAATGACAGGATTAATCTAATATGACAAAACACACCGAGAGCCGTAACAAGTTTAGGTCTCTGCCTGCAAAATTCCCCGGCAACAAAAGCAACCACAATAAAACACAACTCCACATTAACGTCATAGTGCAGCAACCAGCGTGTGACGCATTTGTCAGCAAACACAGTGTACTCAAAACAACAAAAAGCTGTCACTTAGTTTTGGTTTCAATACCAGATGGTCAGCAAACTCCAGAAAGGCGTAAAATTACTAAGCCATCCATCATTTTTAGCACATTACGTGGTCCATCATGGCTCATTTACAGGACACTTCAGAGTTACTTTATTTGTACTCAGTTAACAAAAGCTTCAGCATTTGCTCCTCTTAACAGCTGATGTTGACGCAGATCTTTCCTGGGACAAATCTTCACAGGAAGTCACGATTTTTTTACATTTATAACACTGGCATAATTGGAATAAATGAAAGACTTGAACAAGTGTCCAAACTTTACTCATTAAAATACAAAGGGAGGAGAAGCCACCACATGCGGCTGTACACCAAGGAGAGAAAGGAGAGATAGGAGAAAGAACTAAAAGAATTTAACAACCAGCCAACAATGGGGGAATATATGTAATACCATTTTTCTTCCTCTTAATCTACATACTGCTATGAAATCTGGTACTTCTAAAATGAAAATATTTGTAATTTTAAATGAACACCATCTTGGAAAAATGATGGAGTTAATGAGGCCAATTATTACCACATTTTTCTGCCAAAACATTCAACTATTTTGCAAAAAAATTATGTCAAGAATCATGCAGCATATTCTAGTGGATTTCACTGATGTGTGTGCCACTTAAAGCATCTGCCAGAAGGGATAACAGGAAATGACAAAAACTAAAAATATTTACTGTAGCAGTAAAAAAAAAGCAATCGCTCATAAACGCGTACAGTTCGACCCACTTACAGTAGATAACTGGCTTGAAATCAAAGAGATTCACAGGATGGAAATACTGAAAAAATGACTCATTTCATGATGGACAACAATGGATTTACAGGAATAAATAACGTCGGTGACTCGCCTGCTCATCCGCAAGTGTTTTTTGAAAGAAATATTGTGCAAGTTAAGTGTTAGCAGCCAGAACCACCTCAGCTAAAATTAATTAGCAGTAAAAAAAAAAAAATCTGTGCAAACAACATATGGACACAGTGACTGACTGCGAAGTCATCTCTGAAAAGTGAAGAGGAAAAAAAAAAAAAAAAATCACACAAATGTTTACTCATCACCAAACATGTTGACTAAATATGAAGGTTCAGAGTTGACTTGAGATGCTTCCATACCTGCTGTGGGCCACTAGGGGGAAGAACTGGGAAGGAGCAGACTGCAGGAGTGATTCACTTTATGACAAATTATGTCAACAAATGAAGAAGTTAAGGGGTGTCACTTAAACATTTGCAGTGTCATTGTGGTTGCATCTGTCATTATGAAAATATTCCCAGTTTCCTTGACAGAGTTTACTGTTTTATACTGTAAAAACCCCAAATCCTACAAAGTTTATTAGTCTAATTTTAAGATAAGTCTCTTTGAACTCTTATCTATGACACAATCCCCTTAAAAAATGTGTTTTAGTGGGATTTAGGGACTTGTTTTCAGATTTTTACATTTCATGTTAAGAAATCTTTACAAGTAAACTTTACTTGTTCCACTTTGAATGATTATATTTAGTTACGACAAGGGGAAAAAAACATAGTTTGCATTAATTCTACTTATTTTTTTGAGATGTGTTTCCCGTTTGCAGACAGATCAGAATCATACACAAAATGACTCTGATGGAAACATTGTAAAAAACATTGTTCTGTACACATGGTTCTTACTTTATAAAGTCTGTGTACTCCATCCAGAAGACGCCCTCACTGCTGCCATGAGCCATCAGCTCGTGTCGCAGGTGCTGCGGCCAGTCCGCCCACTCGTCCGACCAGCTGCCGTTCCACGAGAAGCGACCCCACGGGTTACGCAGCCGCAACAGCCTGAGGCAGAGGTTGAGAGTGGCAGGTGGGGAGGGATATGATTAACAGGAAGGGAGAGCCAAAAAACAGGATGCACTTAAGGTGTGAACAGCTTTCAGTCAACGCATTATTTTCATCTCTGTAGACCTATATCGCCCCTCTTATGGTTGATTGCCTGCTTTTTAACAACCCATTTCATTTTACAGCCTCCTCCCTACAGTGAAAACTTCGGGGAGCCATAATGGAAAACCAGATTGGAGAGTCCCCACTTTCCAAAAAAAAAAAAAAAAAGGGCAGGGGAATCACTGTTTCCAAGCTGCTTTTCATCTCCTCTGGCTCCTAGCAGAAGGACTCCAACCTGTTTTAGATCAAGCACTGCAGCCCAATCCTCCACTCCGATTGCTTTATGGCACTAAATTAAAGTGACTGTGTGAGACTCTTGAGCAAATTACATCTGGGATTTACGGCTACTCTCAACTTCCTCTCACAGGTGGGACAGAAGAAGCCTCCATTGTGTTGACTCACAATGCTATCGTGATCAAAGTGATCAAAGAGAACTGATGTGCACCTGTTCTCTACTGGCATCAAGCCTCCACCACATTTAAAGATATAAATCATTCAGGAAATACCCGGCGTGCGCATCCGCATCAATCAATTCTAAACTCAGCAAACATTTTCATCAATATCAATGATGGATAAAATGGAGCTTTAAATCTGAGGCGAGACTTGCTATGAATATGCTTTTTTAATGAGTAAACAAAATCTTCACGACCTTGCTTCTTCGAGCCTGTGCCAGTGACACATGCTGGATGAGTCACTGGTTTCAGCCATGAAATCTGCCACAGCTATGAATGAGAAACGTTGCAGACGGAAAAAGAACAAATAATGAAACCAATTAGACGTGGATTTTGTGAGTTGAGTGGCAAAACATGAGGAGCAACTGGGTCTCGAGTTGTTGCTCGCCCTCATTCTGATGTTATACGTCAAACTTTTTTGAATTACATCCTTGCTGAATATGTTAAAATCCCATATGCTGTTCTTGAGGACATAAGTTTTAATAATATATAGGCTGTTTCAGAGAAATATTGTTTATTTAAGCATGGCGAGCTTCAAAATACTAAAATACCCACAAGTCTTTGCCACTTTTGCTCTGTAGAAAAATAGCCAATCAGAGGCATAAAACGAAGCTGAAGGATATTTAATATCCTTTCTAACTGCAGCTGTGAATAAAACTATAAAGCTATTAAATTGTATTGCATGTAAAATCATTTTAGGCAATGTGATATGATGTTTCTTGCGAGATGAGTTGTCGGAGTCTCAGCTAATTCTTCACTGAATTTCATGCCTCACACTATATTTCCTATTTTTTTTGTTCACATGAATAAATGAATGTATGAAAGATATTACTACATTAGTCCTGGAATACTTTCTGAACTGTAAACACAGTTTGTTTGTAAATGACTGCAAACTGTTTTATTTACAGTTCACGCAGTGTCAAAATCTTTTTGTATCAGAGCTGTATGTGATCAGAGGAGGAAAAAAGAACATAAAACATCAGGTTATAACTCCAGTTCACATCCTTCAAATGTCCATTAATACCTGTAACCCTGGACGTCTCGTACATCCAGAACAGAATAGGCATGTCGAGGCCGCAGACCCAGAGACTCGTACACAACATCGTCTACCTTCATGTTGCCTCCTCCACAAGATGCACCCATCAGAAACCTAACAGACAAAGAAACACTTTAAAATCACTAAGAAACACAAGTTACAATCACTAGTAATATGTTTTTGTATTTTTTTTCCTGCTTTAAATTGACTGCTGAGTTGCTTCTTTAGTTATTTAATCCTTATTTTCAAGAAAAAGCATCAAAATTAAAATCTCCCTCTTTATCCAAGTTTGCCGCAAACAACAAAAAAAACAAATTTCCCTTATTTTTGTGAATGTCTACTATTTTTAAATATGACTGATGTTCATTTTCTGATACAGGTTGTCTCTTTTTAGTACAGTAAGCGAATGCTGTCATTGAGTTCCAGGAGATTCCCCTTTGATATTTTGAAGACTACTGCAGGTTTTCTGACAGATGGACCTGCAGTTTGGCCACAGATGATTTGGCCCCTTTGGAGTTCGGCTAGCTGTCTCATATTGCTTTAAGAGATCAAAAATCAAAGTGCAATTACCAGACTTCTTTTATTACTGACATATGCTGCAAATTAGCACTGAGCACCTTTGCAGCTTTGTAATACCCTCATGGCTGTAGCTGTGATTACAGACTGTTGATTTAATGTTTTTACAATGAAATGTTTACTAGTTATTATTTCGTTAATGTCATGTACTGTAAAAACACATATCCTGTAATCTACTGTATATTTTTACTGTTATGGAAAAATATAAAATATTATTAAAAACGTAACACAACAGAAGCAAATAGACAACATTAAGGGGAATATCAGTTATGAAACAGATCAGACATGTTGCCAATAAAACATAATGAAGGCGAATAAGCAAAAACAAAGCCAGCAAAAACAATATTCCTTGCGGTGCAATACCACTAAACTTCCCCTTCATTCCCTCTCTCACCCAGCCTCCTTGGAGCTGAGCATCTTGGCCCAGATGAGGTCGGTATCGATGGGTTCCTCCCGCGGGTTGGTAGAGCTGACCTGAAGCATCAGGGAGTCGCAGGGAGCCCCCGTCAGCGTGGCCAGGCCCTCGATGGCGCGCCCTGCCTGCAGGGCAAAGTAGGAGCCATGGAGTTTGGCCAGGGCCTTCTCAATCAGCGCCACCCATAGCTGTTTCCTCTGGGCCTGATGTGATGGGAAACAGAAAGGGGGGAAATATTTGGTCACGTCTCGCTCAAAAGTAAAGCTAACTAAAGGAGGTCCATTTTTTCACAGGATGTTGTGTTTGCCGTGCAGCTTGTTTTACAGGGCTGGCTCTGGACCTGTTGGCTGTGACTCAAATCTTTAAAGGTTTTTAAAACAAGATAACCTGATTAAAAAAGCTGGAATGTCTTATTTAGTATCCTAATCTTATCCTCACCATAAACATTACCATTTCCTTCCATTTTCTTTCCTACATGCTGAGTCATCCTGGTGAAGGACTTTACTTTGACCTGGCCATCACGGTGTCTCTTTTATATCTTTTTTGCTTCCTTTTCTTTCTTTGAGGATTTAAGGTTGGTGGAACCAGGCAGATTATTTAAACAAAGTATTACAGGTTTCACAGTATGTTTCACCAGCATGTGAGCACCTGGATTTGTTTCCTTGTTCCTTATTTGTTCCACATGCAATCCTTCATTTATCCTGTAACTAACTGTTCATTAGTTAGACCTCAAGATACAATCCTCCACTGTGTCCTTTGAGACACGCTCGTGATAAAAGACGTAAACAATGAATGAACTCGCATCTATACTTACCCTGAACAAGCACAAAGCCACTTATTCAGGCACTGCTTAGTGCTAAATCTGAGTTTAAATGTCCAGTATACTGAATGACCTTGCTGCTACTCCTGCTGCCTTTTAAAGAGCACTCCATCAATTTAATACTGCACTTCTTTTCACCCCATCGGGCTGCGGTGGACAATGGACAGAGTGATCAAAACTGATGCAGCAGAGAAGAGATACAGAGACCAGACACACTGTTTTCCTCTTCCTTGTAAAAGCCAGATGTCTTCATTACCCACAACACGATTTGACCACCTGCTAGTAGCAGCTAACGTATCATTAAGCCTCTTATCTTGAGCAGGAGGATGAGGAGTGGGTTATAGAGATCTTGTAAACTCCTTTCCAACTTTACACACCAGATTATTTTTATCTAAAAAACTTTTTAGGAGTTTTTAGCTCTAACCTCTGGTCACTTAGGTGACATCACTTGAGGCAATTTATCAGACTTCTTGCAGAGCCCTCTGAAGCAACAAAATGCTTAATATAACTTTATCACCTGCAAGCAGACTGTGATGTTGAAAATCAACAGAGTCCCCCCCATTACAGGTCACAATTATGATGTGAGTGAAATCTGCATGTGTCAGCATTTTCCTTTTGTCCTTTGCATGTATTAACTTGTCTCCTATAACCTCTATGAACCAGAACAGGACAAACACTATATGAGCACATTTCCATCTTAATTCCTGCTATACATTTTGCAGTGAACATTCAGCCTCCCTCACACTGATAATGTATCCTGTTCACTGAATATCAATGAGCCAGCTTCCCCTGTTATAACTACTTCCTCATTCATAACTTGTCCCCTGATCCCTCCCTACTCTCCTGACCTGGGAAAAGAGGAGGTAGCCATAGTCGTCGCAAGGCAGCATGTCGTCCACCAGCACCGTCGTCCACGTCCCGTCTTTACACAGCCGAACCTGGTAGGCCCCCTCTTGGCAGATGGTCCTGGTGATCATCACCCTCTCCACCAGCTCTGGACGCTCCGCAAGCACCGCCAGCGCACTAAGGAACCTAAGGGGGGGGGGGGTTGAAATAAGTGAATCGGAAAATGAGCCGACGGATCAGGGCGGACAGATGTGTGAATGAGAGAATATGATGAAAACAAAGCTCAAAGACAATCTGAATCACACAGTGTAACCAATGGAGATGCAAAGACATTAACAAGCAGCTGAGTGTGACAGATAGGTAAAAGGCTGACTGAGTGCCCTTTTTTAGTTAAAAAGACAGGAACAGATCAGGAAAGCTGAATGATAGATGCAATCAGAGAAAAGAAAAAGCTAGAAACAAAATGACAAGCTGCCATTAGACTGTAAATGCTGCATTAAAACATCCTTTTCTGCAAGGTACCTTGAGCAGTTAATTTATCTTTTTTTTTTCTTTTTTTTTTACATAATTTGTCCTCTTTTAAAATCAATCGCATTAGATGAGTCAAGCATCTATGCCTGCTGGTTACCTCCATATTACAGTTAATTCGCCCTACAGCAAAAACAAACTGGCTCGCCTCCACTAATTATGAGTTTGCAAGTGAAATTAGTTCATCAAAAATCCGGATACATCAGAAAATGCAAATTCCTCACACAAGAGGATCGCGGCTGGGGACACCAGGATCAAACTTAAAAGGAATATAATTTAAAGCGAACATTAGTTCATCCAAAAATGTAGAGAGATCATACAACTCTGATGAAATGGCTACAAACTACTGAAGTTTTGAGACAGAGAGCTAAAAAAAATTCTGCCTTGGTGTGCTGCTGACTGACCACTAAATCAACAGTATACCGTATATATTCATAACAATACTAAAATTTACAAAATTGACTATCTACTTTTGCTCCCGGTGTTATTATCACTATATATACACCGGTGAAAGCAATATCCGTTTAGGTGCAGCTGTCAATGTATGTTAGTGCAGCAGCTGGTAAAAGACTGAAACTCTTTAGTGTGTGAATGTGTATTATTAAAGCTATATTCCATCTGTTCAAGCGGCAGCCGAGTGAGGCCGATCAGCTCATTCAGCCCTCTGATGAAAAACCAATCGGTTACAAAAAAATCAAATGAAAATCCAATTAGCCGTGCCGTAATGTGACTCTGATGCCAGCTTGTATTTGCAGCCGCACTCAAGGACAAGGGTGACTGGCACTACTTTCTTCTGCTGTCATTGGCTGGCTGTAGGGAGCTGGGCTGTTTGCAGGGGTTTATTAGGACAAGTGTGTGTGTGTGTGTGAGAGAGAGAGAGCGAGAGAGATGAATTAGGGTTACATCCTGTCACGAGTGAGTGGATTCGGCTCTGGGGAGGGTTATTTTTGATAAGCTGTGTGTGCTGGTGATGAAGCAAAAAGTTGTATTGGGACAACTTTGTGAGTGACTGTTCTTTGTTTTGTCTGTGTGTGTGTGTGTGTGTGTGTGTGTGTGTATGTGTGTGTGTGGAGGGGGATAGTAAATGGTAACACACATATAAGCACACACCCCAAAGGAGACGAAGAACAAGGACAGAGAGATAAAGCATGTTTCCAGACGTACATTCCCATGAATAATCTCCCTGTCAGGTGTATCTGTGCATCTGTCTGACTAAATCCTGCTCCTTCTATCATTTAATGCTTCCCTTCCCTCCTTTTTCTCAACCTCCAAATTTTTCGGTCTCTTGCTTTTTACTTAATGTTTCACTGCTTCTTTGTTACTATCTCTATCTCTGTCTCATTGCTATCTTCGGGCTGCAGTGCTCATCTAAAGCAGACTCAGACAAAAACCACATGGACATGAAATGGTATGTGTTGTCCGTTTTATTTCCCCGACTCTGAACTTTCACAGAGGCTGAACAGAATGAAAAATGTCCCTTTTACTTTGGGGGATTTTTGGCTATTCTTGCTTGTCCTGGGTCGATGCATTAATCAGGGCAAACTCATCCCTGTTTTTCTTGCCTTTTTCAAAGTCTTTCGTAAATAAACAGTCGGCCTGTGCATTTTTCCTGACTGATGGGTGTCCTGTGTGTCCTTGTGTTAGCTTTCTGACAGCTCACCAGCAGTTCCCGAGCAGGCCTTGCAGGATGTCAGAGGGACGTGGCGTGCGGAAGACGGACCACTTGACGCCTCGGTCTTTAAAGTTGCTGCAGTTGATCTCATGGGGACGGAGCCACTTTTTGATTCGCTGCTGCACACTGTCACCCTCGGGAAAGCCCACGGAGCGAGGTCCCGGGGGGAAACTGTCATCCACAAAGTTCACAGCGTTCTGAACAAGGACAAGAGGGAGAGAGTGGAGGGTGAGGAGGGGAAGTAATAAGGCTAGGACTACTGACTTCCAATTTAAAATGGATTCATAACAGTACTGCTAGGAGAACATTATCTGATCAAAAAAAACCTGAAAATCCATTTCTAATCATGCCAACAGAAGTTGCAGAGAGCACTTCAAAATAGAGCTTTTCAAACAGCTAATGCAAACCTGAAGGACACTTGGAGCTTTAAGGACTTTACTGTTAATCTCTATCTTGCATTTCTAATATGACATATTTGGCAGGTGGATTATGATTAATGCAGGACACTCTGGCGGCCACATGAGCCTGGGATTTTGTGTGAAACAAGGACGAACTGCTGCCTTCCACATTTAGTCATATGTCAGGAGAAATTACTTCCACGTCCAGTGTGGTATCACCTATGTGCACAGCAGGAGATGAAATTTGGAGCCATGCACCAGCCAGGGTACAGGACACACATGCAAATCACTTTCAAAACATTTCAAACCCTTCCTGCACAGTATTGGAGCATTTAAATTGACACAGTGGATTTAAGCACTCTGAAATGTAGCTGCCCCTCTACTGTACGCGGTACCTGCACTACATGGATACATTAACAGATCAAGACACCCAATCTGTCACACTATCAGCCCATCTAAAACTCTCCTGTACAAACCTGAGAGGGCCAACAGCCACACACACACACACACACAACCCTATCCGGTTTCTTTTTTGTGGTGTCAGGAGTGGACTCGGCCAGTCATGTAGTGAGGCAGGCAGTGGATGTAATGTGGGCACTCTACTAGAGGCTCATAGTGAATCGAATTGATTAGTTGCCATCCCCCACAATCCAATTCCGGAGCCTCGATGCAGCATTAGCTACCAGACAGAATCACTTGAATGCTGGCTCACCGCCCCGACTGTCCGAGGTCTCCATGTGGCTTACCGATTCTGTACTTCACTAGCTTATGTGTGACCTTTGTGCAGGCTTTTATTGTATGGGCTCAGGGGTGAATTTATCACAGAGTGGCCCTGGACACGTACAGACACCAAACTTTAAACTAACATAACTCACAGAGCAAAGTTTGTACATAAACAACATTAGAGAGATACAAAACTGTCAGCAGTGACCAAGGATTTAGGAGTTCAACTGCACCTGAAAGAGCTCAGCTGTGGCTACTGGCTATAAAACACATGCTATGGCTTCTGTTTGATATCAGCCTGTGCTGGAATCAAATCTAAAATATAACACAAACATCATCATTTGTAACGCTAAGAGGATAAATTAAAGCCTGACAGTTCTAATGGGCAGACACAAATTAGTTAGAACATAAGTTAGTATGCAAAGATGCTTGCACCAAGCCTCTGGCATCCAAGGATATAATTAAATTAGCTTAATTTGGTCTGTCAATTGTGGTGGTGATTTAAGGCAGTCAGAAATTTGACTATTTATCCTGTAATAGGCATTTCTGATCACACACATACTTCCTTATCTGCACCTTAAAGCAAATTTCAATTAATAAATAAACAAAAAAAGGGCCTGGTGATGCGAGTACATGGTGCATGCTGCTAATTCCACCATGTTCTTCAACATATTTTAATCCATCCTTTTCACTTACAGAGGGTGCTTCCGATAAACAGTTTCCTGTTAACATCACCTCTCATTTCGCGAGCATGTTTGAGCAGATTGTTTTGAGTCACTTCACGGACTTGATAATCGGCATAATGGTTTGCTTCAATCTGCTCTTAAGGAAAAGACAGTGTTGCACATGCTGCAATTAGCCTATTCACATCTGCAACACAGGGTTGTTTATTTATTTGTTAAAGAGCTTTTAACACCACTCATGGATATAAAACTCCATATTGGTTTTATGATAAGCATTAAGAATCTGTGAGCTTATTCAACCTAACTGTATTTGTTTTCGGAGCATTCCCTCAAAAAAAACAAGCAGATTCCCCTCACAGATATAAAATCTATTAACAGAGTTGTGCTAAAAATAGAAAGCAGATTTGGTAAAACTGGATAATCCTTTCAATGACATAAATTGCCTGTATGGGATCAGATACTATCTGGGTACCGACTATCATGTTTGTTTGATTGTGTGAGGGTAGCGATTAACATGTGCGTACATAAAAATATTTTCCTGTTTTCTGTTTTGGTTGTGACGTCTGCCAGCGTAAGTCTAGCTGACTGCCCTCATCGAGTGAACCTGCTGCTGCTGTCTCTGATTCTATCACTGGGCACGTGCCAGCATGCAAACTAGACTGCAATCATCCAATTCAGCGCTGAGCTAAGAAAACCTGCTGCCTTCCCGCCATCTCCCAGACTACACAGAGCTGGCAGGCGCACAAGGCCTTCTTTGAGGATAGCAGGCTTTTAGCTAGATATCTACATGTTACAGACAACCTATTGATCTTGGAAATGTGGTGACAAGGAACTATAGAGCAAGATTTCATAGTGCAACACTTATTAAATCCAAAACAAAAACGTCCCAGAACAGCCTGGTACGTGCAGCACTGTCACAGTCGGGGAAAACCTGTCACTGAAAGCAGTCAGAACTTACAATCTAACATGCAAACCAAAACCCCACACAAATTCCCCAAGTAACAAGTAGTTTAAAGAAAAAACAATGTGAAGAACGAAAATAAAACAAATCAAAGTCAAAATCGTTGCCATGTAGCAGCTTTTTGTTGCTCCCTCAGAGAGTGACATGGAGAGGGAACAGAGGAACCAGTTCCAGCCATGCTGGGTTTTACAGTTCACAAGCGGCGCTGATGGCTGTTAGTAGCATTTACTTGTTTGGCACAGTGAGTAAGCGGACACGCTCTAGGGCTCTGGCATCAAGCGCACACACACACACAAACACACACACACACACACACAAACCACTCACTCCTCAAACCAATCAAGGAAAGTGGAGAAGCAAGGAGCCAAGAGAAACAACATCACTCAGGTGAGGAGAGAAAAAATATTTCCCCAAGCGAATTTTTGAACAAACTCTCCATTAACTTGCAGTATATTTTATCAGCAGCACTATCAGCTATAACACAACAAGTCTATCTAGACAGAAAATCTGAGCTTCAAAAATTAAAATATGCGGTCTGACGAGGTGTGTATTTGTGCCAACTGACCACATAATTACAGTGGAAGTTTAAAAGGGCAAACCAAAAGCTTTTATCATTAATAAACCTTCCCCACCCGTGTTGTGGTGCTTGCCAAGTGTTAATGCCCTGACAGAGATGGATTATAAAGACTTGCACCTCTTGCTTATCAATCCTTCCACGCTCCATCTCCGCCGATGCTGTTGGTGATTACATTCACTATAGGGAAGAAGATCATTTCTGTTCCTCTTTGCTCTAGCTCTGCTTCTAAAAATAGGCCGGCCCTGTCTTCACCTTAGCACGTACACATGCACACACACATACACACACACACACACACACACACACTCAGACAAACATCGACTGCTACACTGGAGAATTGAGTGCAGTCGTGTGGAGAGGGAAGGATGGGGGTGGAGGGGGGTGCGGTGGGTGGCAAAGGGGAAAGCATATTTTGAGATATTAGAAGGAAAAAAAAACAGGATGAGCATGTAGGGATAAATGTGATGGAGGGAGACGGGGTAAAAAACAAGATGAAGTGGGGAAAGTGTTTTGGAGAGCGCACAGGGGCAGAGCTGAAGACAGGGGAGCCCTACATATTTTGTAGGAGAGAAGGGAAAAGATGATAAAAGAACGACAAGCTCAAATGTGGATCTTAAATTGGAAAAGAGGACGTGAAGGTTGGTATGAGGGATCTCTGATATCCTCTATTCCCACTGAGCTAACTTCCCTCCCACACTCACAGCAGTGAGCCCTGTGACTTTCAAAGAAACCGTCAGTAATGCGTCCTAAAGCTCACTTTCTTGCTATTGTAAACATGGCATGATATGTGCCGTTCTGGTGTGATAAGTGGGCATGCATCAGACACGCAAATGAATTCAGAGAATATAAACTTGCCCCAAAAATGACCTTAAACTAAGCACTTCTGGTTTATACAATGCCCACATTTATCCGAGGCCTAATTCATCCAATCGAGTCTGACTCATTAGTACGGGTGTTAGCAATCTTAAATGGTCTCGAATAACTCCCTTTGACAGCCATGAGAGGCATATTCATGACAACTTAGTACAGGCTCATCGAAGGTTCAGCAGTGCAGAGAGAGTGAACAGAATGGTTGTGACATCTTGGACCCAGTTAACGCTTGATTTTAAATTGCGTTTCAGAGATTTGAACACAAGTGGACAGCCAAAACACGCTGCCATTCACACCTGCATCTCTTACACATCTCCAAGATGTCCAGCTGATCGTGTTCAGATTTTGTTACCATCTACACTGCTTCTGCTGCAAGGTCAAAGGTCATGTACACAGTTATTACATAACCGAAGTACCAGATTTGTTTGCAAAGGCTAGCTGAGAAAAACACAACATTTTAAGAAAACTAACACTAGATCAAACATCCAGTTTAACTTGCTCTCCAACCACATACAACAGTGCTCCTCCCCACCAACGCAACCATCATGTCCTGCAATGATGAAACATTTTCCTCTTACATCCTTGTCAGAGATGCCTCAGGACAGATTAGCATTTAAACAACAAAAGCTATGTGGTCGAAATCATCCCAGACCATCTCAGCAAGTGGTTTGAGTAATCAGATTACAATGGACTTGATGGTCTTTTAAACTTGCATTTATCGCTGTCCACTTGTGACCTGACCACCCAAGACACATTTTAAAACAAAGTGTTTCACAGAGTTTTAGCTTTTATTGCTAGGAAAAGACATCTCAGTTTCTCCCAACAGCTTTGATTTGTGAGCCAGGCAGATCGGTGCTCATGAATAACACGGCTGACCTCAAAGTCTTTCTGACCTTTAAATGCAGAGGCACCGAGGCGGCTAAAGTGAATCATTATTGTACGTTGTTATGACAACAGACAAGCACATAATTACAAAAGCATAATTAGGTTTTTGTCCCTTTGGAAAAACAGAAATTACATAATGATTTAAAATTATGCAGCTAAATGTTATGTTTAATGGTGTATATTGATATTAAAAGGAGCGTTTGCTGTTTAACAAGAAACACAGCTCAGGTCCTTTATTAATTTAGCAAAATTGATACAGGGAAGTTCACATTAAAGGGAAATTACATTTAGAATGATGGAAACTGTTTTTATCTCTCTCAGACAGGTTTGCTATAATAAAGTCACATGTATTTTATTGAGTGGTCCAATATCCTCCTAACTAAGAAGTCTGGGGGTGTACTTGGTGCCATCTGAGGACAGGAAATAGAGGCTGACTCAAACTAGGCTGTTTGCATCAAAAAAAACTTAACATTCAAAAGTTTGATCAGAACAAACAATAAAACTGGAGTCATTGCAGCCTCCAAATACAAGAATAACATTACTGATACAGACTTTTGAAATTCTGAACCAGGATTTTGTGCAGTGACTTCTTGGGGACTGGGGGCAGGTTGTGTCTGGGTATGAAAATGAGACACTGTATCTGCAGCTCATTTAGGCGGCAAACATTCACCCGCCGGTCATTTAAAACTCTGCTAACGAAGCAAGCGCAAACAAAGGCAATGACAGAGCCTATTAGCATTTCTCTGAAATTAAAGAGATTGAGAGAGCGGGAACAATGCCAGAAACACAACAAAAAGTGGAATTACAATGAAGGAACTGTGCACTGAGAGGCAACGTTCGCCTTTTGATGCATTACACACTGAGACAAGTAGATTTTGACTTTTCAGAGAAGCCAAGTAATACTAAATAAAATAAATAATAGATCTAAAATAAAACCATAATTGACTTATTAATACTGGATGACAAAAGAACAATGTAAGTTATCTGTTAAGATGATGCAAATTAAATAAAATAGGAAAATCAAACATTAAATGAAATCAAACATTGAGTGATGAAATTCCAAAGAACATAAAAGATTTTACCATTTCTAACCACAAGTCCTTATAACTTACTAATGAAACACACAGTGGCTCTGCCTCATTAAAGTGGTTTCTTGGGTTTCTGAGCTACAGCTCAATTTTCCTAACCCTTACCTCTCTGCAGAAGCTGACTATGTTCTCCCAAAGCTCCTTGGCCTCGCCCTCATCATTTCGTCGACGGGCCTCTACATGCATGCTCTCCCTCCTCTTCAGAGGTTTAACCACCTTGCGAAGGGTGAGGTACTGCTGGGGTGTGTGGCATGCTGCACAGTTCTTGGCCTTGGTGTCATTGAGCAGCGTACATGCTGGGCAGCTCCACTGTCCTACCTTCTCCTGAAGGCTAGATGAGGTGGAGGAGGAGGAGGAACTAGAGGCAATAGCAGAGGAGGAGGAAGGGAAGCCCCGGGCTTGTTTTCTCGTTTTATGATCCGAGGAGGATGATGAACTGGAAGGTGTACAGGAGCAGGATGCAGTGCCAGGCCCCAATGGGAGGCCACAATGTGTACAGCAGCGGGGCAGTGGTACCTGCTGCTCCTGAAAGCCATGCAGCTTGGAAGAACCACAGGCAGAGCACTTGGGTGCACCTGTAGGGTTGCGCAGCGTGCACTTGGAGCAGGCCCAGGTGCTGAAGTCTGGGCTGGAGGGACTGGCCGGGGTAAATCGTACAGTCTCACAGCCTACCAGGTCAATGAGGTCACTACCAGCCCGCGATGATCGACAGGCTTCGCACTTAGACGAGCTACCTGGGTTGGGCAAAGAGCAGGTAGGGCACTTCCAGGTGGAGGTCGATGAGGAAGCAACAGGGAGGTGGGGAGTCAGTGGATGGTGCGTAGGGTCTTCCTCCTCCAGGATACTTAGGCGCTTGCTGGGATATGAAGGTTCTTGGGGCTGGGCATGTTTGGGCTTGGCTGGCCGTTGTGGGCCTGGCTGGGGTGGGACGCTGGTCGCTGAGGGGGATGTGGGGCTAGGGGTGTTAGTGCCTGGGTTTGGTGGGCGCCCTGGAGGAGGCACTTCTCTCCTGCTGCGGGGCACAGGGTTGTTTTGGAGGGAGGAGGAAAAAGCTGCAAAAGGGGAGGAAAGGGACTGTGAGGAGACATGGGAAGGTTCTTGAGGATCACAGGGAGGAGCTGGAGGAGAGTCATCCGTTAGGTCTATGAGTAGAGGGGTAGTCCCTGCTGTATGAGCAGGAAACCCCAGCACAGGTGTGCGCACCTCAGGTACTACCAGTGCTTCAGGGGGGATTTTGGGCAAGGACAGTTTTCTGGGCCCACCACAGGCTGAGCATGACAGTGCCACTGGAGTGTTGTGAAGTGTGCAGCGAGGGCAAGCCCAGCCTGAGTGCTGCCCCTCAAGACCAACAACTTCTCCATTGCTCTCAGACCGTCGCAGCACTTCCTCCTTTGCCGGATGTTGTCCATGAGGCTCAAGCAGAACTGTAGGGGTGACGGTAGGTGTTGGGGTTTCAGCTGCAGTGGGTGGGAGGCCGTTGGCAGTGGCGGCTATGGTGGTTGTGGGGGGTGTATGAGTGGCAGGGGATGGACCAAAGCCACAGACGGAGCAGGCTCCAGATCCCTGGGGGTTGTTGAGTGTGCAGCGGGGACAGGCCCAGCGATGCTCCTCACTGCTGCTCAGCCGCAGGATCTGGTTAAGGTCAGGTTTCTGGCGGGGCGCTTCACAGATTGAACAGCGAGGTGCTGCGCCGGCATTTAAGAAGGTGCAGCGTCCACATGACCACTCACTGCCTCGCACTGCTGCTGCCATGGAGCCAGGAGAGTGGGAGTGGCTGGAAAACAGTAAACAATGAATCAAAACAAATTCAACAACCAAATGAGTCAGTAATATATTGTAATTGCTTAGCAATAACACACACATACATACTAAGTAGGCCTCTGCTCAATCATTTGAGCTATTCAGTCAATATTCTGAGCAATAAGCAAAGAGACAGTGGAGCGAAGTAGGAGGAAAGGCAAAGACAGAAGCAAGATGGGGTCAGAAAGAGAGAGAAATAAGGAAGCCAGAGAATGAATAAATGCTTCCAGTCAACAAAGGGTGACTTTCTAAAAGGAAGAGAGGACAGCAAAAATATCTGACACAGCAAGAGGAGGACAGGCAGACAGAATTAGAAAAGAAAAATAGAGAGGAGTGGGGAAAGATTAGCCAGTGCAGGGGAAAAAAATAAAATCTCCCTCTTGGGGGTTCTAAGGGCAGTAAATCCATATACAATGGCCACATGATTAGAGCCAGGAAGACAGCATATACCGAGGAAGAGCACAGAAGAGGAGAGGAGAGGAAGATGAGAAGAGGAGCAGAGGAGAGGAGGCTGCCACTGCCACAGAATACTAAGGAAGGTGTTCCTGAGTGTTCCTGACTGACACTTATTGGAATAGGAAAAAACACATGGGATCTCTTCCACTTCATATTAGCACTACTCTCCCCTTTTACTAAGTGAATGCTAATGTGGGGCAGATGGATGCAACTTAAGGTCATGTCAACTTCATGCCTGCCCAAGTTAATTTCAAAATGAATTCTGGAAGCATGAGATATTACTTCTGGCAGCACTCGTTGACGTTGGCATATTTTAGAGACAAATCATTCATGCCTCTTTATTTAAAGCAACAACTGCTATCAACATCTTTGAACAGGACTTAAGCAGTGTGAGCAGTGCAGAGGGAAATGTGACGAGAGGAGAACAAATCAATTTTGATTCAGAAGCATAGGGGAGCAATTCATCTATCTAGTCAGGCTACGCTGTTGATTTCCACCTCCAACACATAATGCCCTAAAGCAGTTTGTTGTTGTAGATTGACCTGTATGTACAATTCATTCCATGGGCCTTTGGTTCAGTCGATTTGATTTATTGATAGTAGGTATATAAGGCCTTGGGGGAGGTTTGCAGAAGGATGGTCTCAAGAGATGGCCACAGTTGGTTTCTGGACAAGCCCATAAATGTCACTGTCAGTCAAGTCACTCATGTGTAAACAACAACACAAAGAATGTAACATGGAAATACCAGGATAGTGGAAGTTATGGTGCTAAGAGCTAAAATACAGCAACACTCTACACATTGATCCCAGGGGCCGAGACGCTGCCCACAAAATGACCGCAGAGCTGGTGAATCTGGTCACATTTATCCCTTGCCAAAATCTACAGCTGCTTTGATAAATGTTTTTATGGGGATGAATTGGTTTGTGGCTATTTGCAAAAATGTCTATACTCCCTGTGGAAACACCCTGTTTTGTTAAGAAAAACATATTCTGAAATCCTTCTCAGCCCGCATGATATTTTTATGCCACTGATAAAGTGCAGAAGAGTCTTCAAAGGGTGACTGCTAGTTGGCTGGTGAAGGTCCTGCTCTCCCCCACCATGGTGCAATGTGTCCTGGACGGCTAATTGCCCTTAGTTCAACTCCATTAAACCCTTTCAAACCAGGCGAATCCTCAGAACCCAAGGGATCCTTTTAAAGACAACCTCATGCTCCCAGCACGTTGTCCTCTCCTCTCGTCAACTCTCCTCCCTAAGGTAAGGAGGAATATGACAGCAAGGAGGATTCTATTGTGTTTCTTTGTGTGTTTGGGTCCTTGCCGCTGGGTGTGTGCGCTTTTGTGTGTACAGGCATGTAGCTATATTTATCCGTAGACATTGCATAGTTGCTTGTTTTATTGACTAACTGCATTCAAGCCTCAGTTAGTGTGTGTCCTCAGCCCCAGGGCAGCAAAATCTGGAAGAAGAAGTCCAAGTGCTCTATGTCAGCAACCGTTCGCTCAGCATGTATTCCCTTGGCCTTGAGTTTGCACTCTAACATAAGCTTAGCTCTATATTTTGCTTAGTCTCTCATTCTACAGTACTTTATCTGTTATATCCTATGTAGCTATACAATATTAAGGGGTTTTGACCTTCAATATTTACATGTCAGAGGTGTTAATCAGTCAAAGAGCAAGAATTTAAAAGGCATCAAAGTCATTTGTCTCAAATAATTTTTGCATGAGCTGAAAATATTCTATGCCCATTCAATGTGTGTTGCATCCTTAGACTGCAACACATCCCCCATAAAGTAGCAGCCTCATTCCAGCACGGACGGCACATGTTCACACCGTGCTTTACTCTCCAAGTCCTGCCTGTCTGAGGGCCGCGAACAGCAACAATGACAATGACAACAAGTGTCAACACCTCATGTTTGATGACAGCTTCTTTCCCATGGCCATTTTCATAACTGTCAGGCCTTTTTCATCTCCAGCAAGAGAGCAAAGTCATGGTGTCAGCCATATGGAGACTTTGTCAAAGCGATTGATTTGGTTCTTGATGGAGCACAGGGATTGCAAATTCATTATGTTTCTGTCTGAAGCAGCCAACATAGGAGCTTTTTTCATCTGTTGTAAGCATCACACCTATCAAATGAATGTAAAGCATGATGAATAACTACAAACACAAGTCTTGCCATCAAATAGAATGATGCTTTGTGAATGCTTGAGTGCAGACACATGCATGCCTTTGTATGTACAGTACATGCCTGCAGCAGATGACGAAACATTACAGCCTGTGGTCCTCAGGCCCTACTTAAAAGGATGCTTCCTGTGTACATGCTACACTCACTCGGGGGAGTGTGTACACACACCCACACATATATATAAACACACACATGCACACACCTTTTGTCCTTGGACCTCTGTTCAGTGGAGCTGCTCTAAAAGTGCCCACTTCAGCTCCTCAGTGTCGCAGACCTGGGCCAGTAGCCAATAGCTTACAGTGTGAGAGAGAGAGAGAGAGAGAGAGAGAGAGAGAGAGAGAGAGAGAGAGAGAGAGAGAGAGAGAGAGAGAGAGAG
>JAQMCX010000033.1:11617845-11640019 GCA_029814765.1 Acanthurus leucopareius
TTTTCTTTGTTTTTTTTTTTTTTTATTTTTTTTTTTTTTTTTTATTTTTTTTGTTTTTTTTATTGATATATTTTGTGTGAGTGAGAGTGAGAGAGAGAGAGAGAGAGAGAGAGAGAGAGAGAAAGAGAGAGAGGGACAGAGACAAAGACAGAGAGACAGAGACAGAAAGGGGTAGAGAGAGTCTCTCTCCTCCAGAAAACCCATCTTTTTCCAATGAGGTTCTCAATTCAGCTGGCTCCCCATAAAGTACATACTCCTAGTCTAAACTCACTCAGGTAAAAGCATCAAGGACCCCTGGCCAATTTCTCAATGCTTCACTGGGTGTAAGACAATCACAGGGCACTTCAGCAGACTATTATAAGAAGTGAAAGCTCTACAATTTTCATTAAGAATGAACAAACCAGTAGCATCACAGGGGGTTACTTACATTAACTTCCAACTGTCAGCAAGGAAGTCTTCAGGCCAGTAAGGGAAAGAAACGCTAAGGCTGCAGCAAGTCTACAAAAGCACTGCTGATTGTGTGTAACCCACCTATGGCTGGCAACTTGGATCCACTCCACATACTGAACTCTGTTGCTAGATCAAGTGAGCCGAGTCTCGCCAGCTTCTCCCTGCCTCGCTGTGAGACATTTGGCCTTTGTGCGACAGTCATTAGCACTGCCTTTCCAAGGTTGGCCCTAAGCCCGAGGCCTAAGGGGAAAGCATGGTTCCCTTTTTGGCCATTGGAGGCAGTATTTTTACTTAAAAAATTGGACACAAAATCATGCAGCACCACAACACTGACTGTTAGCAGGATGGCTGCCATCATGGTTGTTAGTGTTGACAATCCTTTTCCTTGATGAATAAATGAACATTCACACTATTAAAATAACATCAGATGATCCTGTATGCGGTGTACTCTACAGTACTGTACAGTGCAGACATGTGTTTGCTTCCATTCTAATCTTAAGGCAAGAAACATGATTAATAAAGAAGGAACACCTAGGGTAACTGAGTAAACAATGTCATAATATAAATTCTTCAACAACAGTTCAGACAGTCTAATAAATTAAACCTGACATAAACAAAGCTAAAACACAAAAAGAAGTCAGTCAGCACTTCACAGATATTATGTAATGCAGTGCCTGTCAGTCAGTGACATAGAAAGTGTCACACAGGGTTCCCATGGCAGTTCATCTTTTGACAAGCTGTTCTTTAGAGATTTTTGCAAAACACAAGCCTTTCTCAAAGCCTTGACTGTAAAACACGAGTGACCCCACAGAATGCATTCATACCAATAAAGAATTTACTCTATAGTTGTCTCTTATACTGATAAAGTAACAATCAAATTACACTTCCACACTTCGTTATAAGCATGTACATGATAAGTACCAAATGAACTTCCAAGAGAACATACTTGGCAGACAGACAAAAACAGATTTCAAAATGTCACATGCCGCCTGTAAAAACGACAGCACAAGATTGATGATCTGCAAGCTAAACCAAAAGGAAAAAGGGGTGTGTTGGAATAATTAAAAGTATTTTCCTGGTAATTTCAACTCGCCTAACTATGTCATCATGGCCAAGCCAGTCAGTGGTTTGAGATCATAAACAACTGAACATTTGGGCTGCAGGTTAAAGCCACTTAAGAGCACATACACAAATTCACAATAGGGTTATCAATAATGCATATCAATAGTGCAAATAATCAGAAAAGGGAAAAAGAGCATATTTTCCTCCACTTCTTAGGCTACCTATTAACATTTGAGGTGTGTGTTATACTGCATTTCTAGAGCAGCTTTTACTGCCATTACTTTTTTAATCTGTATAATTAATAACCCCAAAGAAATGAGAAGTTTCATGTCGACTTGTGTCAAACATTCTAGCTTAAACATGCATTTGACTTGTTATTCATTGCAACCCTCATCTTTTTAAATGCAAGCAATCTCTTGGGTTATTAGAACATCCTGATTACCAGCTTTTGCAACATTAGTACATCGGTTATTAGTCATTTTTAATAGCCTACGTGAGGCTGGAAAACTCAAGAAAGCCTGACTGTGTGAAACTTAGCGAGACAGGCTCCAGATGTAGCCCGACAAAAACACACTTAAATGGAGTGAGTCACTCCTTTGATAAATATTTACAGGCACAGTTTTGTGTGAACACAGGGAGAGAACTGGAGATGTAGATATTGCAGCTTATAAAATGTTTATGTTAGAAAAATGTCATGTTGGGCACTTTATGATAAACCTGTTTAATAGTTGAAACCCTGGAAGTGAAGGGGATGCAGGGAGCGATTTTCATTTCTAGCAGCTGCAAGGGCCTTACCAGGGGTTATAAAGTGCTGGTATTACTGCTTGTGCTGTTTTATGTTTTCTCAGTTTAACCACACAAACATCTCTGGCAGACAGAAAAAATTATGCCAGCTGAGTGGTGGTCTTGTTTATAACAGAGCTGAGCTTGTTATAAAGAAATGACACTTATCAGGGGCCACTGTGCCCTTGGTTCAGACAAGCTGTAAAAAAATGATAATGAATGTTGTAACATTTTTGCTGCATCTGAACTGAACACACCCAGAAAAGTTTGGTTACAGGCATTAGATCAGCACTTTCACACATTCTTTACCACACTCTAGAAACCCAACAGAGAATTTACTTTACCCCTTTGGTAATGATTTCAGTCTGTCTGCAGCAGTTTTACTAGCAAAAAGGTTTGTTTATCACTTCATTGTGGGATTTTTCTTGCTTGTGAGAGCAACCTTTTCAACTTAAAAGTAATTTTGCCATAGCAAGCATTCCTCCCCAGTCCTTTCGGAGGAACTGATGAGTCAGGGTCAGAAACTTAAGGATTAGCTGTGAAGGCCTCCTTACTCCCTGCCAGGCAATATGTTGTGGCATGATTATGACTCATTACTCAACTCTTACAGGTCTCCAGGATTCATCCATTACAACAAACTTGATGGAGCTCAGCAGCTGACTGATACTCAACTGAGGCGATTATCTATAACCTAGACTTTACCCTGAGATAAGGGTTTCTGCTCTGACATGCTGAGACTTTGTGATGTGAAACAAGGAACTATGCAGTTTTGGTCACTGGGGACAACACAAGATAATTTGAGAAGTCTTGATGAAGTGACATTGTGAGTGAGACTCTTTTTATTATGGTGATAGATTTCTTGAAAATGATTAAGAAGACTGAGAATAAGAAGGATTAAGAAAGGTCCCTTGGGCCAGAGCATTTCTCTAATAAGCATGGCCGAGGCTGCACAATACGAGCAATGTTAGAATTAAATAAACACTCCTCTCTTGTGAAAAAGAAACATTACAAGTGTCTTAACAGTTCAAGAGAGTTAATTGTTGCTTTCATGTAAGCTCGACCCAGCTGATCACACACCTCATGATCAAAGTCTCATAACCCATAACTATTATCAAAGCAAGATGTCGACTAATAACCATTTGTGCTGAATAAAAGAGTAGAGTTACCAGGAATGCAAATACTGGTCAGTAAAGGGGAAAAACAAAAAATAGAAAAAAGAACAGTTGCCTCTGACCCTCAGCTGTGCCCTCTGTGAATATTTCACGACCAGTACCCATTTTTGACAAGTGGATCTGTCAACAGCGGAGACAGCTTTAGACATTTGAATCTTTAAACAGAGGAAACTGTCTGACTAGGTTTCAGTGGACATCAGTAGTGCAGGGCAAAGCAAGAGCAAGCAGGAAGCTGTCAGGAAGCTCCAGAATCGGTGAGGAAGAAGGGAAAGAAATGGCTAGAGCACAGTGCTGTTGCCACTGTGCTTAACTTGATTTCCTGCGGGCACCCGAACTTGGAGGGCAGGAGCAGTGCTGACAAAGCACTGCCTTTCAGCAAGAGGGGAAATTCTCTGACAGGCAACATAAAGCGGAGTTTTACTTCCTGTTACCAAGGCAGATGTGTAAAAATCACATGCGAGAGGTTTTTCTAGTTCACTAGCATCACTAAACACTGAAATGAATGATCAGTAGGTAACATGGTGTTCCTCCAGACATCCTCTGTGCCGACACAGGTTTTTTTTTCTGTGTGTGAGACTGACGGGTTACCATGTGTGGTCTTATCTAGGGCCCAATGAAATTAGGTTACTGAGCATATGCTACAGATTTCCATGGCAACAAGAGCAGGGGAATCTGGAATCTTGTCAGCTGCTGTGCCAATAGGCTTTTTTTTTTTTCCTGCCACATCAATACTCTGTTTTCCAAAGAAAGCCACATTGTGAGACAAAGCCCATGTGCCAAATCTGTTCTGGAGGCTTGGAGATTGTCCTGACATGGCCTTGTCTTCATCAAACAAGCAATATCAAGGGATGACGCGCTGAAATAATTCAGACATAAACACAGCCAGTGACCGTGCTGGTTGAATCCAAGTGGACTCGTTTTAATCCAATTAAAGGGAGAAGAGCCGGTGGAATGGAGCTGCGATAAACACCATCATTCATCATGCTGGGGCAGTAGAGACACTGGAATCGACTCAGTAGAGAGCAGACACTCACTTGAAGGGCTCAGAGCTCAGAAAGGCCATGTGCAGCCCAACATACTAGCAGTGCGGGGCTGATTAAAGTGAAGTGCAGTTTCTTGTTTTTCTTCAACAAGAACTTGGCTTTGGGATAAAACTGTGTTGTGCTGCTGTCAAGATCAAGAAAAGATTTAGATTTCAAAGTTATGGAAAATTCACACAGCAACACCTCTGTGCACATCTTTGTTTGCAGCGTTGGTTGTTGTCTTGAATGAACCATCACAGTTGAGGTACTGATTCAGTACACACAAACACTTCCCAAAGTCAATAGGACGCGGCTGGATGAAAACAAAATAAAATTACCCAAGGACAAGCCTGTTCACGAAATCTCCAGGCTAAGACAAACAAGGGAAAGAAAATGTTTTATAGGACAATATATTAGAGAATAAACTGTATGAGAACGGCTGAAGTTAAGCAGGGCTCATAGCGTTCTGTTGTTTCTATATTTCATGCTCTGTCACAGCTCAGCAAAGCTTGCCGAACGTTGTTAGGCTCACACAGCAGTGTGTATGTGTGCGTAAGTCTGAGAGGGAGTGAGTGTGTGTGTGTGTGAGAGAGAGAGGGAGGAGGGCAGATAAGAGGGCATGTTTCAAGTGCTACTGTGCAGTGTTTCTAAAACATCTATTGTCAGGATTTGTGTGCCCTCTCTGCCTCCCAGCAGTAGACTGAAATGGTGTGTGCTACATATCTGTGCATGTCTGTAAGTGTTTATGTGCTCAGCTGACTGAGGGTGTAGTCTGATTGGTGATGGAGGCAGAGGCTTGTTGCTACACAGAAGATAGAAAGCAACAGAAGAGACTGTCGAACAAAAAAACAAGTTGACTATATGATGCAACAAACTGCACACACAGTTTGACCTATACGAGAGCTTCATTCACGTACAGAGCTATGGTTGATGAAACCATGTTTAAACATGGGCTAAAACCAGCTCTGTCTATATTTTAAAACTCTCAGAGGAGTAAACAATGGAAGCCATGACAGCCTTAACTGTTAAATGTGGAGCAACTGCAAGGAGAGCATTGACAGTGGCAGGCAGGAATCAAGAAAGATGAAAGCCCAACTGGAGACCGATGCTAAATAAATAATGACATCCATTGTGGGGAAATGTGATCAGGCTCTCTGAAAATCAATAACTAACAACCGGACCATGATGCCCTGAGTGACTCAGCAACAACTTCAATACACTACAGGCGGTCGATATCAACTGCCTGTTCTCGTTCCGAGAGACATGACCCAAAAAGCTGAAGGAAAATTGGAAACACTTCTAAACAAGTTTCTGTGAGGGTGGTTGAGAAGATCTTCTTTTTGAAAGAAAGTCAGTCATAAATGCTGGATGAGCTGCATTCAAACTGAGCCTAATACACACTGCTTTTAGAGCTCTCGCTGTTGTCAGAAGGCAATGACTGCAGCGATGGATCACTGCAGCAGTTTTTCTTCTAGATACAGTAATTTATTTTACATGCAGTCAATATGGACAAAACAGTCTATATGAACAGCATGTCTCAAATTGTTTGCTCTGCCTGATGTAGCCGACACTTAATTACACAGCTTTACTTCTGCTGGCTCAACAGTAAAGTTTGTTGTTAAAGAAAGTCCTAGTAAGCGGTCCTACAACTTTAGACAATCAAACTAGAAAGCTTTTATCCACATTCAAGTTTTTCTGTGGGTGGCGGCTAGCTAAATGCAACAATTAGGGCTGAACTGAATAGTTCTAAGCTTTGTTCATGATGTTGACATTCAAATTCTAAGTCAGCATTTACATGCAAATCACAGGCCTTTGCAGAGTGTTTTGTGGGTTGGACCAGGTGGGGCAGAGGGACAGAAACTGGCAGACAACTGCTGATGCTGGGGGTCTTTACTCCAGACCTGGAGGAGATAGAAGGGGCCGGTCTGGAGCTTCTGGAGGAATAAAAACTCAAACTCATGCTGGATTTTGCTCTGATCCCAAACAGTTTACCAGCAGGAGGTTTCTTTTTTTTTTAATTTTTGGAGTTAAAAAGTTGATTTATCTTCATCTCAACATGACTTAAGCAGCAAGCCAATGGTAGATGCTGACTGTTCTGTCATTCAGGTCTTTACATTTAATGCTAATGAATGAACTTAACTTAATTAACGTACTGAGAAAAAAAGGGGTCATAGAAGAAAAACATACATTTATTCTGTGACCGCTGTCACTGACTAGCTTATAGCCAATGTACAGTATTCAGGCTGTTTTGGGGTGAACAAGCACAAATGATGCTGCAGCCCAACTCCTACAAGCAACAGGGAGCAAAATGAAATTGGTTTTTTTTGGATGTTGGGGCTGAGGAGTGCCATCATAAAATATGATGGCAGAAAACTGGTGCTTCTATTTTAAGACCACTAAAATTTCAACTGTGAAAAAATAACATGGACATCGACCCTAGGAAACAATACAGTGGTGTAGCCCTGCTTACTTTATGCACTTCATATATCCACTGTTATTAATAATTTCCTTAATTAACTAAGCCAAACCAAAGCTTGTCTTAAAGCCTGGTAAAAACCATGACAGCAAAATTCATCTTCTAATTACCCTTGGGCTGGCTTTCATTGAGTTCAAAGAGGTCAGGTCAATTTATGTGCCCAGGCAATCCACTCAGCGCTGCAGAAAGTGCAGCACACACTGTACAGCTGTGCAGGGGGAACCAATGGGGTGGGATTTTGGTTTACAAATCCGGCTTAGCCAGATTTTGGGTGCATCATAGAAAAATATCAAAATGCAGGCTTTGATTAGATAAGCTTTGATGAAACAGGGGATTTGATCCATTGCTGTGAGGTTATTGAATCCTCAGTAAGCGTGTCTAAAAGCCTGTGAAAGAAAAAATACTGAGTTTCTCAAATCAACTGCATTAGAGAACGGTGCCAGTTCAGGTGCAAATTACCCAAATAGTGAAGGCTGAGACAAAATAAACACAAGAGCCTAAAAATAATGCCACTTGGTAAGCTCACACTCGCAGCTTTAAATGACAGCTTTCCCGTGTAATACAACTCCACGTCTCATTCCTCTTGTGACTTCCTTAACAACTGGCCAAGTCAGGCCAGCCCTGGCCGCTTTGTGCCTCAAGTGCACTCAACTGAGAAATGTGTTGGCACCCAGCTGAGTAGACAGTGTTGGCTCTTACCTGCGCTCTCGATGAGGCAACGGGTGCTGCTGCTGACGTGTGATGAAGGTGGTGCCCCACACTGGGCTGCTGTGGCTGTTCCTGAGCCAGCCAACAGGAGGTGAAGATGGGTACGGGGTGCTGCGGAAGCCATGGTCTGACTCGGTCTCTGCAGTGAGAGATGAGGCTGAGCTCCCCATCACCACAGCAATAGGAAACTAGTTCTGAATACACTCTGTTGGTGGGGTTGGGGCTGAAGTCCAGTTTGCTTTGTTTTTCCCACAAGCACAAAAGTTGACAAGGGATACACAGTTGTATTACTGAAGTACACTGATCAGGAAGATACTCAAGAGGTTGTTTGGACCACAGCAACAACGCCTACCACATATTTGCTGTAAATGTCCTTGTGACAACTTTTGCTGTAAATTGGAAGAATTTACTTTGGCAAAAGATCTCTGAGGATGCCAAAGTAAACACAAAAACCACAGGAACAGGGAATCCAAGACAAGGGTATGAGCATAAAATGCAGGTGGCCAAGTATGCAGATCAGAGTGGATTTCCCACAGCGCACAGGGAAAGAAGTTCTCAGTTCAAATAGTAATTGGATGCATAAAAGCACATATTCCAATTCAGCAGCGGGTCTCAGAGAGGAGAAATACAACTTTCTTGCAGCAATGGCTCATAATTCTCTCTCTTGTAGGCTTTAAGCTTGCACCACTCTGCACCATGTCGTTCATAGTGCCACTCATAATTCCTCCAGCGTTCCTTGTGACACATCTCCAGAGCCGATGCAGTCCCATGCCAGATTTCTCTTTCCTTTGCACATATTTACAAAATCATATCAATCAGCAATAGCAGGAAAAGGTACTTACATAAGGAAATGGGTTCACTGTCTTTCAGCATCTCAATAGCCATACAGTTCACTTTTTGAAAATTTATGGTTCAAGAAGTGGGGAAAAAACATCCAGGATAACTCATTAACATCATGGCCCATAAAGCTGATTGTAATCTTGAATCTTGCTGGAATAAAAGTCATAGAAAATATATTCACAGACTTATTTACAGTGTTGGCATCAGAGGAAATCACGGCATTGCATTTCCTGGGAAGGGTGCTGGCAAAACTAAAGGAAAGCTATGCTAGTATCCAAGTCTCATCTTTCAGATATCCAGTCTGACTAACAGCTGCTGTTGAAGTTCACCGGTTAAACACCCCAGCTGCATTTCTCCCACTGGATAAAACCTCATGTTTGAAGCCCTTGGGGAGGGCGTTCTCACCATTCAGAACACTTCTGGAATGTTCAGTTTTTTAGATTTCCACATGCAAAAAGAGGAACTTGCAAGCTACAGAGTTTAACCTAAGGAAAATCAGTTTTTTTGTATAGATTTTTTTTTTTTAACTGAGCTGCTCTTTAAACTTTAACAGTTGTTAAAGCATGAAAATGTTAACACCGCGGCTTCAAGTTGTGTGTGTAATATCCGACAAAATACCCGAGAGGAATGTTCCGTTTCAGGGTGCAGTGCTCTGCCAACACAAGGACGGGAGATGATCCTAGTTTCCGCTGTCTAAGAGAGGCAGCTTAATTTCTGTCTGATCCCAAAGCACAGCGCCGGGGCCAGTCAGTCTAGTTCATCAACTTGCGCTGGGATTTCTGTGGAACTTGCAGGCCTGTCATAGCAAGTCTTTACCGGCGAAGCAGCTGAAGAAATGAAAGTAGTATCATTCCCGGAGAAGCTGTCAAGACGGAGAAACCACATTCGCGTGCATTTAGACGAGTATCGATAGCTGTTATTACCCTGAGGCAACCAACGCAGCGATCACGTGGGCTAAAATCTATAGTTTTCCAGATCCAGTGGTTGATGCATGGTAATTAATCACCGATAACACCAGAGAATGTGGGCATTCAGTTCACTCTATTAAGAGCTATGCAAAGCGTTACTTGTTGTTTTTAAAAAAAGGTACTTAGTGTCCACACAGCGGTACAGAGGCCAGGGAGAGTATCGTGCAGAAGGCTACATACAGGTTCACGAAATTGCCAAGGAGGTCTCATGTAGGAAGGAGCAGTCAGATGCAAATTTTGCAGTCTTCTGCCGGCTCCATTCTAGCCTGCGATCATTTCATATCCCGAGCGTTTGGGCTGTAGATGCTGAGCCTTGTTGTCTTATGTTAGGAGACATCCTCGCTCAAGTCCCGCTGTCGCCTGCTCATATTGTAAAACTGTTCCATCCCAGGACGCCTGTATTCATTGCTTCCATAGTATGGTACGTTATGGTTCAATTTTATTTTCTTATCCTAGCGTTAAAAATATTTCCAAGGCTTTACTTCTCCTTTACTGGTAGCATGAGCGCAGTGGACGAGGATGCAATCTCCTCCTAACAGCGGATTACTGGAGTGTCAGCAGAGCGCAGGCGCACTGGCCAGGAGAGCAGAGAAAACTGGAGAGCTGCGTTCAAGAGATTTAAATGAACCTCAATAGAGTCGGAGCCGTGGAGATCTCATTCATTAATGTGAATAGGATCCCATAGTAATGACCGGTGATGGGTTTCAGACCCAGCCTGGGCGGGGTGAGGCATGTTCATTACGAGAAAAACACTTGGCAATAGAATCACATCACATGGCACGCTTACACAACTGCCTGGCAGCCTAAATTTATTATTTTTTTTCTTGATTTCATGAGAGAGAAGTGTACTTTAGCTTAAATGTCTATAGCCAGAGGAGGCAGTGAAGGGTTAAATAGAAGACGATGGTGACTGCAGTGCTCATCATTGCTCAGCTGTCCCTACACATTACCGAGATAAGCCTTCAAACTTTCCCTCTCCTCTCTCTTCCACTTCATATCACTTTGCTGACCTCTTTTCTGATCTCTAATTCCCTGTCTCTCCGAATTCACAGTGTTCACCAGCAGAGCAGCAGGCTGCATTAAGCACAGGTCTTAGCATACTGTGAAAATACAGACACCAGATATCTTCTATGCATTCCTTGATGCATTAAAAGCAGTGGGTTGACCATTTGCCATGACTCACCAATGAGGCTTAAGTAAATTGTCTGTGTGGCTATTCACTTGAGTTATCTGTCTAGATCTCAGTGTAATCAGGTTGATTGTGGCTGCAAAGGTGTGCCACCTGTTACTGTTCCATATGCTGAGACAGAAACTTGTTTGTCTGGTAAACTCCCAGTGAAATTCCAGAAAACAGTCAAGTCATATATATGTAACATTTGCCAATGTAGACTGTTCAGTCCCAGCTGTGAACGCATGGCTGGAGCTTTGTCAAGAATGCCTACGTCAGAAAGAAACTTAGTCACAAACAGCTTACTTGTGTGAGTTATAAAACTCTTCTGAATGAGGAAACAGCAAATGTAGGTTGTGCACTTGTATTTGAGCGATTGCAACAACACAATTATAACGAGAACATTGGCCATAAAAGCAGAAATAGCACTGACTGGATATGTAAAGCAGCTTGCACAGATTGTCTCCATAAGGCTGCAAAACTACAGGGAAGAAAAACTACGCACATAAACCATACAAGAAGTCAGAGGACTGCAGCCCTTTGTTAAGGGTGCACCTGTCCAAGGGCCACCTGTCCTCTTACAAGTCAGCACCCAGTGATAGAGCAGCTGATACAGTCCGGGACAGGGAGGGGGCGGGGGAGAAAGGGGAAGAGAGAAAGAGATTTGGTTTCATTTCTATTCTCCAGGGAAATAGAGGGGCAAGAAGGGAAAGGGAGGATGTAAGCTGATTTCACGGATCATTGTAAGTTGTCATTTCTACACCACCCAAAACGTCCTGACACTGCAGTCACAAACCTTTTCCCTCCCCAGTGGACAAACTCAAAGCAGCACGCAAATGATACGACTGCACTCTACAATTTCACTTTCGACCAAATAATGTGAACACGACAGTTGAAGTTGTTATTTACTCCTGATTCTACAGAAAAAGCTTAGCTCAGGCCTCAGGTCAAACATCATCTCTTCTGCTTTAGTGTCCATGTGCAAAATAATGTGTGTTTTGTATTTCTATATTCATATTTATTTATGTATCCTGCCCAACTCACCTAGGAAGACTGGTAGATTAAAGTGTCCATGATATCGATTTATCCTGTTCTGTGTAAATAAACAGCTAGAGTGAAAACACACTCCGTAGTCGTTATGTGAACGAATCTCCAACGTGATCGGTTAAATACGAGACACTGTCACATAATCAATCTATTTGTGGACAAACTGTAAGCCTGTGAGCCCTGTCACCAACACTGACATTAGCTATACAGTGCTGCCAGATGAAAACTCTCAACAATCCCACTGAGACAGCGCGAGCCGAGGGCGCCGGGGACCTTGTAAACAAAGACCCTCTTATTCAGTCATTTTGGTCGACGTTACCGACGCTGAACGACAGCTGTGTACTTCACGAAGTGCACTCATGAATCGGTCATTCTTACCTCAAGTCGGCTGAAGGGGAATTATTCCTGTTTTTCAGTCGTCTGTGCGTTAACTTTTCACAGCCATCGAGACGATAAGTTCCTCCCGGGTTGTACTTTAACCTCCGTAACGTTTCCAACCTTTAGCTTCGCGCGCTCCGCCGCCGCTGCATGTTTCAGACATCTGTAAGCAAAACGTCTATGAACAGTTTATTTTCACTCCGTCAGGTATTAATGAGACTGATGCGACCGCGTAGGTTTACCTCAAACAGCCCAGGAAGGAAGGGGAATCTCAAAGGAGCAAATAGAGAGCTCACGTACGTGAAATGCGTACCGGAATTGATGTGCTCCTCGTGAACGCGCGTAAACATACGTAAAACCCCTTAAAGAATGCGAGGGTAGAAGACTCCATTTCCCATGTTCAACACGGACATTTTCAACGAGGATATCCGGGTATGATGGTCGTCACATTTGGTCAACACAAATAGCAAAATACATGTGTATTTTGACAAGCTAAAACAGATTTTTATAGAAATAATCAACGTAATCATCCGTAGGCAATGTTGTACATATACGCTTGTAATGGCCAGATTTATTCCTTGAATTTCAAACCTCAGAATAGACAGAATAGGTTACCCCTTTTACCATCATCTAGTGTCAGATAGCGGCCCTCTCGTGTCATCTAGTGGTAAAAGACTGGAGTCGTCTTGTCACACCATTGGTATCATTATTTTGGGGATGGGGTCAAACGCTGTTAAAAAGAATCAGATCATTTCTAATTTTTTAAAAAGTTCGTGCCCTCTACAAACTTCATGCTCTGAACATTTTTATATTTAAAGCAAAATTGAGGGTACAGCAATTGAAGAATATATGGAGATAGTCCTCAGTGGCTCAGGAGACACGTGCCTTATCACTTTGGTTATGGGATCATACGCAAAGGGAAATAACGTAAATAACACTGGCACATAGTAAAAAACAGCATTTGGGCACTATAAAAAAAAAGTCTTTATCTACAAAATACTCATAATATTATTACTACAAGCATAGTTCTGTTTCCAATATAATATGGTTAATGAAAGGGTTGTGTGTTCTGTGATTACATGTAATATTGATTTCTATATTCCTGATATTTGGTCATTACCTGTAATGCAAACAGAGCTTTGATATTCATTATAGATAATTAATTTGGCATATCATATCCTATCATATCATATCAAAATATAACATAATGTAACATAAAATAAAGTAACATAACATAAAATAACATAACATAACATAACATAACATAACATAAAAAGTGTAATAAGTCCAACTGTTGGTATTGTTAATGCTGCTACTGCAACAACCATTACCTCCACATGCATGACTGATGCTGATGTACTAGCCTAATTTGGTACATTGTTCTTTGATCTATTGTCTTATGTGCAATTGCTTTGAAGTACTTAAACTGCAGCCTACGAATGAATTGGCCCTCAGGAAATATTAAGTTTGACATATTGTAGTGGGCCTTTAATACCACTGTGGCCAAGAAAACCATTAATCATGGGATATTGTAACTGCTCTTATTAGTACTAAGACTACTTCTGCTGGCCTCCAGGTGAGCCATTGCTCTCAGCGGCCACTACAATGTTCTGAGGATACTCTCTTTAACTGTCTGTTGGTCTGTCTTTTAAGTCTTGCAGATTAATATCAATGGAGAAATAAAGATTTATGCTTACTGTACTCTACTACTTCTAGCCTGCCCTCAGCAACCACAGTTACAGGCCATACATTACCTTTTACACCACAATGTATGGATGCAAGTACTATCAAAGGTATCTGAATAAATGGCTATTGCTTCGATATGTTGATACTCGACATTAAAAGCCATAATATACCTCTAATTTTCTCAGGAACTTTTGTGTATGTATCCAACAGTAAGTTTATGTTGACATATTGAGTTTAATCAAGTGTTATATATACAGAATGCCTGCTTGAATATTACTGTATGGCTTAGGTTTTTATATTCTAATAAATGTCGAACTACTCTAAGTAAGCTATTATCTTAAGGGGGCATTTATAATATCTAGTAAACCTAAACAATATGACCATTTTAACTTTTCAGCAAAATATAGGCTAAACCAAGATTAGGCTTAATTCCAAATCGACAATAAAACATTGCAGTCCAGAACTTTCCTAGGGTTTCTTCAGTTACACTGCATTTTTTAGTTCATATTTGCTGACATAAAACTAAATATATATATAGCTGGCTATCTTATTCAATAGTTGCATTTTTCTGCTAATTTAATTTTTCTAGCATTATATTGAAAACATGACTAAAATTTAAATTGAATTAGGATAAAGAGTAGCATGTGAAGCTTTCAGTTAGTCAGGATTATCGTTAATGCGGTGTCACCCGGGTTGTTTGAACCGGGGAAGTCAAAGGATTACGCCAATATGCACAAGGTCTGTGTACTTCAATAACGAGATAGCAGGGGTAAAGTCTAAGAAAAAAGCCCATTTTCTTATTAAGATAATTGTCCTGTGTGGAATCAACCACCATAATTCATTTAGACTAAGTTTGAGCTATCAGAGAAAATCTAATTCACGGTTTGAGTTGGGGAAATGAATCAATGTGAATACGGTTACATTAACTTTAATTGAACTTTTCAAATTAATTGTAAGTCTGAAACTCAAAAGTGATATCTTGGAAAATCAAAAGGGAAAAATATAGCTTGCCACCAGTGAAGAACACAAGCTATAACTCTGTTGAATTATAGTGATTTGTCTCCAGGCTTGAGTGAGGCGGAGCAGCATCCTTTTGATACAAGCAGACAGAAGAGTTGAGAATGAGTCTGGGCGGAGAAAGTTACCACTGGAAGTTGTTCCTCACATGTCGTGTAATGTTCATAGTATTTACAGCATATATGCTTACAATATGTTAATACCGACGTAACAAACTTAACTTTTAAATCAGAGCGAAAAAAAGTCAAGTAGTTGACGTTGGCTAACTGGGACTCGTTTCGGAAGGAGAAGGAAACCAAGATTTCTTCGCCAAGAAGGTATGCGAATGAATGCATTTTTTTACACTTCTTTTTTTTTGTCTCCATTAGAGACTTGTGCACTTGTTCGTTAGAGGGAAATATGATACTTTTAGACTTTCGTTTAATGTGTTTTTTGGTTAAAGCTAGAGTTTCGGAATGGGTTGAATGTTGCTAGCTAGCACACTTCTTTCAACAGTTTGTAGGTGTATTGTTTTCTATAGCTCGTGTCGGTGCGTACACACTGTTGTCATGACAATGCTCGGGAAACCCAGCGCGAGGCACGTTGGGAGACAAAAGACACCAGCGTCAGTGTTCAGCCTGCTTTAAGACTTTCCCACTCCACAAAAACTCCCTTGAAAGTTCACTGGAAAGGACTGTTGAGTTATTTTCTTTTACTCTTCTCCATGAAAATACCAAAGAAGGTCAGCTCCTGTAACTTGTAGTCATTGGTATCCTGTGTCAGAGGAAAGAAGAGCACTTTGGGAGGTAAGGGGGTCAGAAGGATATGTGAAAACTGTTGGGCTAAGGTGTGTCCTGTGTTTATATGAGACAAATTGTGACCCTGCTACTCAGGAAAGGGATGCTTTTAGTCGGCTCTTTGCTGTTTTATGGCCAACACACATGTGGAAATGACTGGCTTCCACAATAGAGAGTGAATAACACAATTGTCTTAGGGGAAAAGGAAAAAGATGTGTATGTGTGTGTGGGCGAGTAGGGAGCAACGCTTGCATGAGGGACAAAAATGTGTGTCATTGTATCTTTCATGGGACTTGTGAGAGTAGGTGATAGAGAGATGGGGTCAGGGTCACTGCATATGGTCATGGACTCATGTGAGGACCTGAGGGGGCACATGGGTATTGGAGTGATGGGGGCTTTTATTTACGTCACAACAACAAATGCTACCACAAGCATACAGTACACACACCCCAGCAGAGGAACTCATGCAGCTGCTTGAAATGAGCGTGGTTAATGTCAAGCAGGATTAAGCTCTTCCCTGTGATGATTCATGATTATACCTGTTTACAATCTTGTGCAAGGGAAGTTTTCACCGCTCCAGATGCTAGCAGATGACAGTCTCATGGACTATTGCCATACTTGTCATTAAATGCAGCGCCAGCAAAATGACCTAACGTTAGCATCCGCTCCTGATGCTCACACATGAATCACAGGCTGGACAAAGCACTTGGAACTGTAACACCAAAAGCAGGAAGTGTCCTACATTGAATATTTATAATCCATATAATTTGTTTTTCTAATTGTCTCATATTTTGTAATTACCAATGAAACATAAAAGCCTAGTCAAAGTATTTTGCTGTCTGATAAAAAGTAAATTATTCTGGCCTTGAAAAATTGTTAATTAACTAATGAATAAAAAATACCCTTAAAATTCCCTTAAGCCGAAGGTGACCTCTTCAGATTGCCTGTTTTTCAGACTAATGGTTCAAATCCAAAAATTTTTAATTTAATGTTACATTGAATGAGGGAATATGTGGTATTTTTGCTCAAGAATAGAGCTATACCAATTCAGAGCTGAATTCAGTAAATAAACCTTTGTACTTTCCAATACAATTTATATGATAGTAATCTTTATAAGTTATCTTATGCATTATATCCTTATTTAGTAATCTTTATTCATGATATGATGTAAAAAAACAGATATTTATCTTAATTAAATTGATACAGTATGTTTAATGAAAGAAGCTATAAATTCCAATTACAAAATTACTTCCAATTATATTATGAATTGTGAGTGTAAAGGTAATGTATGGCAACATATTGCGGCATTAGTAATTTGTCTTGCCATAGATCTATGTCAGCCTTCTCTCTCTCGTTGTGTGTTGGGGCATGCAGCCGCATCTCCTCAGCCTGACTTGCACCCGCAGGGCCTGAGAGCACACTCACAAAGGCACATAAACATACAGACACACTCACACTCATTCACACACTCCTGCACATGGGGCAACATGAACAAGTCTACATCAAAGATACATCTGTTTCTTATGCATGTTTGATGGGACAGGCAGGCAGCGGCTGGCCACTGCTCCAAGTTACAGCACAGATTAGTATGCATGACGAGGTAGAAGCAGAGCTGTGAGTGTGAAGGTCTCAAGTGAGGTAAAAAATAATGTACTGATATATGAACAGAAATGGGTTGCATATTTGCTTTCTGTCTGCTTGTTGTAATTTGGTTTTAAATGGCAATTATATGACTTAAGGCTTTAGAGAAACACAAAAACAGATGTTCATAAAAGAGAAGCTACACATCTGTGGCGCTAACCATATAATGATCAAAATTTGCCACTAGTGAGCAGCATATCATAAAGCTGAGATACTAGAGAGTTAATAACTCCTTCCTCTATTGTGCAATTGTCCTTTGTCTCTGTCGTTTGATACATTGTTGGCCTTTTTAGCTGTGAGCAGCTGGTACAAGTCCTTTTGTCTGGTGGTGAGTCTGTTGCCCAAACTTTGCTGTACTAGGACACAGTTACAAAATCTGTATCAGCTGGTTTCTCAGACAAGGATTAAGCCTCGTCCAAGCACATTTAGGAAATTGCTCAATGAATCCCTCCATTTATTTTTGTCCATATTTCATCGACTAAAATTAATTTTCCAAGACATAGTCTAAATTTAATTCAGTTGGTAAATTTCACTCTGTTGTACTCATACATTTTCACATCAGACACCCTGGTTTTCACAATAGTTAACATTGGTTTTACAGAAAATTATGAAAATTTGTATCCTTATTGTCTTGAAAATAGCTTATTCTTGCTTTGAAAACAATGAAAAATCAAAAGAAATGAGCTATTTAAGTCTAGTTTGTCATGTTGACAAAAAGAAGAATACAAGGCTTCACTCTCATAATCCAAATGCCCTCCCAGTGATATTAATCTGTGTTCTTGTACAACACTACACTTATAGAAAAATGTAAAGACATGTGCCTAAAGATGAGCTCTAGTTTGTGTTGACCTTGCAGTTCAGTGTAGGACACACTGACAACGTCCACTGTCTCTGCTGTGTCCAGATTTTTCTATCAAATCAGTAAAAGCTGGGACTGGCTGCTTATCAGTTTTGGCTGTAGCTGGTCTTGGCACAAGCAGATATGCACATACCTAATTTAACTGAGGTTCACCTTCCAAAATATTCAGCACTTTGGATCAAGGGAGCGTCCCATCGTTTCAACTCTATGGTGTATTTCCGTTCATGCCAGATGTTCTACCTTATTAACACGCAAGCTTTTGGTGAGAGAGGTGTCACCGACCGTACACAGCTTATTCCAGGTGCTCCAGCTCTGCATAATGACTTCACATTAACATGAATAGAATTAATTAGATTCATGGTGCGTTTCCTTGAGTGAGAAATAGGTCAGCATTATTGGTGTACAGAAAGGTTTGTTGTCGATGATTAGGAAAGTCTTTCTGATGTGCTGAATGTGTTTGTGAGTGAGAAGAAGCTTCCGTGGACATTCTGCTGAACCAAAAGTAACTATATCGGTTTGTGTGAAGCAGAAGAGGAAGTAAAATACACATCTGAGCTGTAGAGCAGATTTAAACAGTTAATCACAGCTGCAGAAGGGAAATGTATAAACCAATTAGAATGTATTTAATGCTTAATCAGGATAAATTGACAAAGATGGAGAGAAATTGATAATCCTGACCACATTTCTTTACTGTACTGCTTCTTCAAATTAGACGTCTTAGTAGAGGGCCCTGGGTACTACCTTTCAGATACATACAGGGTAGTCTGAGATAGCAGAGAAAGCAAGGCTAGTTGTGTCTCCATCATAAATCACACAGTATGGAGACAACTTTGAAACTCAACACCTCAAGATCTTAGAGGCTCACAGAATACTTTAAAGAGACAGAGAGGGGGACAGACAAACAGAAAGGCTGTGGTGTGAGTGATTGTACATCCTGGATGTTTCCAGAAAACCTCCAGTTCTAAAAATGAGTATTAACTTGATGAATAAATCAAAGATAGTATATCTCATTTGCTTAGTCATCATGTCTTTGTCTTTCACACACTTCCAGTGGATGTTAAATGGTACCAGACTAACAAATGTGTATGTTTGTTCCCAGGTTAAAGCCAGGAGACACACTGTAAGAGAAGCACTGAAAACCCAACCCTGGGGAGCCACTGGAGAGCCAGGATACTGGAATGGCGCAGCTCATAGGGTAAGATAGATTATGTATTTATTTGGGTGTTTTGGCAGTTGGTTTTACATGGTTTGTTAACATGTTCTATTGTGTTTACTAAATGAACTTCCTGCCTCTATTTTTGTGCTTCCTGGAACTGTTGTTGCCCACTGGAGAAGCATTTCAGCAATATATACTAGCAGATTACTTCAGCTTGCTGGATCCCTTGTATACTGTAAAATATGACTCGCAGAAATGCTGCAGGCCACTCAGTAGTTTCAACTATATATATCTCCATCCAAAGTCATTTGTTGTCTGAAAGCTGTTTTAAAGGTAGAACCTTTTAAAAGACGGAAGTTTGTGTTAAAGTATTTGCGTGAGTTGAACAGAGGACATTTTAAAAGGAGCATGAAGATCATTCTGACTCTCCTACTGTTATAATATTACATTCAAACAGAAACTGAAAGCAAGCCCAGTTGCTCTGCTCTTCATGGACAACTCTTTTGGCAGCTGGTGACATCTAAACAGATGCTCCGTGTTTCTCAGACCTGCCTCTCACTTTTCTAATAGGACTGGTTGATGAGGTGTTTGAAGGTTTACAGAGCAACATGTCTAGGCATTTTGAAAAGCCACTGTTTTCTAATTTTGGCAAAACAGGACTTAATCATCATGCGGCATGCTCAGGGTTGCAGTTTGATTTGATGAATGGAGTTTCTGGGAAGTGAGGGTTAGATATCTAATCTTATAGCGTGGATGGAGCAGGGAGGGCAGAGAATAAAAAGACACCCATGTATAATCATGAATGCACTTTGGTAGCATTTGCGCACATAAAATCCTTGGAGGCACACAGTTAGAACTGGAACACGAACGCAAAAAGTCCTACTCTGTGTCTCCCCTTTAAGCAGTGAGTCAGTACAGCAAAGGGAGAAAAAAAAGCCTGGGAATGATGCCGCAGAGGAGCGTCAACCAAACTGTCTCTATGAAGGCAACCTCACTCTGCGGGGGGATGGGGAGATGATTTATCTAACCCCACATACCTCCTGTCCTCCTTTGTGGAAGAGCTTTTTTGACCAATGTTGCTGAACAGATGTATATTTTGTATTATATAATGATCTATCCATCTTTCTCTTAAGCAGCTTTAATTATGTGCTGCTATCCTCCTTTAAAATATGCTTTTCTTTTTTCCTTACGTAGTAGCTTCCTCTGCTTACATATCCCTTTCTCCTCTTTGTCAGTGCTGCTGTGGCTGGGCAGAGCCTGATAAGAGCAGGAGTTGTATCTTCTTGGCCCGATGATATGTCTTTCCTACTTCTTCTTTACGCATTCTGCAGATAGCACAAACTGGACGGGTATTGTGTTTCTGGTGTGTGTGCATATAATGTCAGTGAGTTTCTGTGTGTCTGTGTAACTGTGCATTCAAATATGTAAGTGTGAATCATAGACTTGTTGCTTGTCACTTCATTATCTTACCAATCTCTCACCAGCAGCAGGGGGTGCAGCATGTATAATTCATACCTGTGACTCTACTCAGGAGAGGATGCGTGGCTACATGCTTTAGCACCTACTCGCTACAGCTCAATGTTTCAAGTCAAACCATTTATTTGCAGCATAACAGTACCCTCCCCCCCTGTCTCATATTGATTGTGACACATTAGTGATTGTTGAATCACCATCCCCATTATCCAACCCCCCGGGCTCCTATACCAACATGACTACCTTTCTCTTGATGATGAGGTTACGCCACCGACCTGCTGCTGCTGCACCGCGCCAAGCACTAGATTGGCAGAGTGGGGTTACTGACTTGCGCAACTCCACTCTCCTCTCTGGCCTGTGACTCACTGGTGAGTCATAGCAACTGAGAAAGGGGCTATAAATGCACCCCCATGCAAGTGCACACACAGGCATACACTCGTGCATGTAGTAGTTGCACACATGTGCGCACCTACTCTGTTGGGTGACAAATTCCATTAGTGTTGAATTATATTGTGGTGTGAATGTGTGTGCATGAGTGTCTGTGTGTGTTGTTTATCTTTTGTACACCCACAGATGTCATATGTCTGTTCTTCCTCTTCCTCTTCCTCTGTCCTAGTAAGCAGAAACACACACACATACACACACAAACACCATAATTCATTATAATCAGCATACAATAATTATAACAGAATTTTTCTTGTTCAGATAAAGAGCAAAATGCAGAACCAATAATTGTTTGACACTCTGTGCATTCCAATTACCGTTCTGTTGACGCAGCCTTGATAAGATAAAGCCAAGCATAATGATGAGGACAAAACTGGTATTTGTGGTAAATAGGGTTCATATAGTTTGTTATTTTGCCACTAGAGGGAGACACAACCATTAGTTTCTCACGCACAAGGTTGAGAGTATATGATATTACTCCTATATTGTTTCCTTCATGTAAATTTGAATGTTGACTATTTAAACAGCATTATACTTTTACTTTCAGTTTATATTAAAAAAACACACTTGTTTTATATTGCCAGTTTCTAATTTCCCAAAGGTTGTTGCAACAAAGTAATTGCAACCGTGTTCCATATTTCAAACAGTTTAAATTTGGAAGAGTGGGCGATTATGTCACTTCATTTTAATGCCTCATAGCATCTTTTCACATGTAGTTTTGAACTCCTAGGCTCATTTGCCAATGTGAATATTTGTTCTAAAAGTAAAACATAAAAAATTGCAGTTTGCATACATGAAACCAGTCAGATGTTCTAGAAAGAAGTGCAGCTCAGTATTAGATTATACTACTTAATATCCCATGACACAGCCTGTCACGGCTTGACAGTCAAACACAGGTGTAGTGGGCCTTTACAAGCTTTATAATTCTTCTGCCTTGTGTTACAAATAACCCACTGGATCTTATGTAAAGGGTGGCATCTGAAATTCTCATATTTTCATGTTGTGGTAAAAGGAAATGGCTCTCAGTCAGTTATTCCAATAGGATACT